>JAWWTY010000072.1:1373236-1484778 GCA_035222235.1 Margarornis squamiger
GGCTCATTGGGGGTCCCAGCCCTGGCTGCATCCTCACATCTCACCAGTGGTCAGCAAAGCAAAGCAGCCAAAACCCCATCACGACAGCAACGTGACCGCCTCCACTTCAATATTTTATTCTGTGGTTTGGGTTTTTTTTCCCCCCTGGTAGAAACTGTTAATTGAATTTGTCTGTCTGTGAAAAGCAAGAGGCAGCTCAGGCTGGGCAGTGGCTGAGAAGAGCCACAGTGCAGGTCCCCTCACCATGGCCATGCTGGTCCCCCCAGTGCTGACCCAACAAAGCACATCTAATTTTGGGGTGGAGGACATGGTGTAACTCTGCCAACACCCACCAGACCCACTGCTCTTCCCCTCCTGGAACCACACGTAGCTCCACTAATTCAACACATCTCCCTCTCAGCAGCTCCCAGCCCTGCCCCAGCCTTGCTCAGCTTGTGTGCAGAAATGGTGTTTGTTTGCTACAGCGACGCTGAGAAATGAATTTCTGCTTTCAACAGGGCCAGAGCCGTTTCTCTTTTTCCCTGAGAGCTGTTTGAAAGCAGGTGCTGCGGGAAGAGGGCCCGAAACAGCTCCTAATAACCACTCCTAAGTCGTGTGGTTAAAGAACTCCGAGAGCCTGGAAGCAAAGTTTCTTTATCCTTCTCTCCCCCGGATTGGGCTGTGCAACTGTTGCTTCTGTGCTTTGTGGGAGTGAAATCAAATGTCAAATATTCTGCTTTGGAAGAAGTTGGCAATGGAACATGAAAGGCTCATGGAGAGCTCAAAAGGAGTGCGGAAAAACTGGAGCAAAGCACAGACAGGGCTGGGACAGGAGCCAGGGGAGCGGGGAAGGACTGTGCCTACAACCACAACTCCAGATTTGAGGATGAAGTGACTACTTTCCCTAATGCATTTCAGCATAAAGCTGATCCTAGCTGCTGCTAGCACAGAAGGAAGATGGGCTTCACGCCGAGATGTTACATCTCTTTGTTGGGAAGCATCCACACATCTCAGTTTATTCAGCATAATCACAGTCCTACACAGCTCTGCGTCGCATCGCTGGGCTGCACCCAAAGCCACAGCCAAAAGGGCTCAGGACCTGCCACCCCTCACTATTGGGCAGCACATTTTTTGCCTTCGTTCCACCAAAAAAACCCACCCCGTTTTTTGAAAGGCATGTTTTGACACAGGCATGTGTCCTGTTCCTTTCCCAGCAGATATTTAAAATCCCAGGCTCTGGACCATCCTCCCCCAGCACCTTAACGTGCAGCACATCGACGGTAAGAACAGCTGCTCTCTGTGTCATTTTACTGTGGCAGAATTTCATTTTGTTCCAAATTTCAAGACTTCAGAAGACATTTTTTACTGTATACTCTCAATATCTCTCAGGGCACTTCCCTCCCTTTACAGCCTCAGCCCTCTGAAGTCGCTGGACCTCTCTCCTCCTCTTGGTGCTGACCCCTTTTCAATCAGCAGCTTCCTTTATAGAACACTCAGGAAAAAATATATTCTCCCCTCCACTTTGCTGAACTATCACATTGCCAGGATGAGGGCACTGGGGTCACAGGAGCTGACAAAATCCATATGCAGTGGTATGCTGGGACTTCTGGACCTTGCCTGCAAGGGCAAAAGGCAAAGCCTACGGCAAGTCCTGCAAGGAATGAGGGACAACATCCCCCAGATCCTGGAGTCTCCCCAAGGCAAGTGCTTTGGCAGAGCCATGGCTGAAAATGGAATTAACGGTCCAGGAATATTTTGTTATTTGCTAATTCTCTTCACATCTTTTTGTTTCACAATTAAGCAAATTAGTGCTTTGATGAATATTAAGATGCTCTCGCCTCATAAAGGATGAGTTGGAGGCATTCCCACTGGATTTTCCTCCTTATGAAAACAGTTCCTCAACTGCTTGAGATACACCCTGGACTGTTCCCTCTCTGATGAGAGCATGAGGAGCACGTGGCTTCTGCAGGAAATGACCAAGCATTAACATGTTAATAAAATAATTTGATTTCAAAGTTTGTGTATATTCTCATTATTACCATCTAATCCAAGTCCAAGCTGGAATGGGAACCTAAACTTGTGGCTGTTCGTGGCAGTGTCTATCAATGAGTTGCTATAACAAACCTAAAATGCCTCCTTCAACCACAGAGATTCATCCACTCAAGTCTTTTAGCAGGGAGAAGACTTCTAAAGCATTTATTCCCTGGCTTTAAATGACTATAACCAACTTAAGGATTTCTCAGGGTTTTTTTTTTAGTTTTGCTACAGTTTAGCCAAACAGTTTTGCTGCCTTTGGGAGGAGCTGGAAGCTCCCAGTGCAAGGTGAGCTGTTAGGACAGCTGCTCCCTCTCTGCCTCCATCAGCACATCCCTGATCACTTCACACCGATACCTCTCCGTGGCATCTCTAGAGCAGGTGGGAGGGAGGACAGGTATTTGTTTACCAGCAGATGTGGAAAGCTGTAAGTGGCCAGAGGGTTAACTCACCACAGAACAATTTAACAGCATCCAGACACCTTCAGGTGCAACCCTGCTCCTGTTCTCCACCACCCACAAGGCACCGGCTTCACTAATCTGAATTACACAGTCCTGAGGAACAGCCAATAAAATGCTCAGGAGAGCCACTGAACCCAGAAATCTGGTTTAACAGTGGGGACTTCATGTGGTTTTGTGTCTCAGAGAAGAACAGAAGGTCCCAGATTATTTACATCGTGCTGGCTCCCCTAAGCAAGACTCCCGTGGACTGTCAGCCATCAATTCCCATCCTAATCATTTTGGTTGTGCTTTTTCTGTCCGGGGTGGGCACCACCCTCGGGGCAGCAGCAGAACTGGCACAGTGATGGATGGCACAGAGCAGACTCAGTGTTAATGGGGCTTGGTCCCCCCTCTGTGCACTCAGAGCAAGCCTCTCACTGCATTTGGTCCCCGCTCTGTGCAGTTAGAATCCCTCACTACAGCCACTGTAAATATACCAGTAAATATATAAACAAATAAACAGATCAATAAAGACACATAAATTCATCCATTTCAGGAAGAATTTCTTCATGGAGAGGGTGCTCTGGCACTGGAAGGGGCTGCCCAAAGAGGTGGTGGAGTCACCGGCCCTGAAGGAGTTCAAGAAACAACTGGATGTGGCACTCAGTGCCCTGGGCTGGGTCACAAGGTGGGGATCAGTTGGACTTGATGAGCTTGGAGATCTTTCCCAACTTTAATGATGCTGTAATTCTGTGTTAAAGGATGCTCAGACAAAGCTATACAAACCCCCAGCCTGCCATCCTTGCTGCACGAGGAGCAAATCTGGAATGCTTGTGGTTCAGGATTTAGGCAGGGATGGTCCAGAGCCCCAGATCACCTCTCAGCAGCTCAGCTCAGCTTCCAACACTTACAGCCAAGAACAAGCAGGTACAACTCTCTCCCCTGAGCACTGATGACAATCTCTGCTCAGAGGCAGATAAATCTGAGCTCCATCTTCCTTTACCAACCCTGGCACCATGGGGCTGGACACCCAACCTCAGCTCCACGTGCTCCAACAACACATTCCTTACAGAAGGAAGCCACAACCGTGTAGACAAGGAAGCAGAGCCTCACCTGGCGCTCTGACATGACGTACAGGTACTTCTGGTCGATGGAGAAGGCCATGTCTCGAAGGACTGGGCTCCCGTCCTTGAAAACTGTCACCACTTCGTACTGAATTCCACCATGGGGAGGACCATCTGCTCGGATCTGGAAGGAGCACAAACAGATTAGAGGTGATTTCACAGCAGCCAAATTCCGGTTATATTTTGGGGGATGGAGGGGAGGAGGAGGATGAGGTAGGAAAAGGAATGTGATTCAAAAGCTCAGCTCGCAACCTGGAGAGAGAGCAAAGAGCCAGCAGGCAGAGCGTGGGTGCAGGACTTCAGAGCAAAGGTTCCTTTTCCACAGCAGTTGGTGTGATTTTCCCAATCCATGAGAAATAACAAGAAAGTTTTGTGGTTGCAAGGTGAGCACAGAGACTGCCAATGTGCTGTGACTGACCACTGGCACCTAAGAGTAACAAAGATTAGATTCTCTCTAAAATAAGCCTGAAAGAAAACTACAAGACTGTACAGGCAACAGCAAAGCCAAGATACTGCAGAGATTTTTTTTTAAATTCCCTAAACACCTATAGAATGACACTCAGACAACCTCCATCACCTCTTGGTGTCACAGAAACCTCCTGCAAGATCATCTCTGCCTAAAAACTTGGAGAGCTGCTGCCACTCTCATAATTGCAGGGTTCAGTGAGGCGAACCCAGCAGAGTGAGCAGAGAACTCACACAGCACCACACGGCCTGTTCACTTTGATGGGCTCCAAGCATCCATCCATCCCTCCAAAACACTTCTCCCTGCTCCTGCAGGAAAACCTGCCCAAGCTGTGACAAACCCCATCCCTGCCAGCAGCGGCTGCCGACGAGGACATGCCATCTCTTCCCAAAGTTAATAATTTACGGCCTCGGGGGCTGCGTGAGGGGAAGGGAGGAGGATAAACAAACTATTTACATTGTCTTTCCCACCAGGATTTGCATATTTGGAGAGCCATTTGATTGCAACACGGTGTCTGCAGAGCAGGGAGCTCTGGCAGCCGCCAGCTGAGAGCGGCCGGGCGAGCCAAGGGCTCACAGCGACAGCGATGCCGGGCGAGGGGGGCCAGGAACACTCCCGTTGAGGACAGGGAATACAGGGGGCTGGAGGCCCTGGAAAAACCTCTTATCACAAAGATGCCATCTGCTCTCCAGCCTCATGCCGGGCTGTCTTGCTGCATCCCATTCTGCCGCTCGATTCCTCACTGCCTGGCTGTGGCAGGGAGGAAAAGGCACGGAGAACCTGAAGTTTAAACCTTCAGAACAGGCAGAGAGGGATGTCTGTTTTCCCTGGTTCGTGCCCTCAGGAGGTAAGAGAGCAGCCTGTTAAGAATCTTTAGATTTATCTGAGGAATGTGCCACCCCAGGTGGAAATACAAGGATATCTTCACGCTCATAGAGGAGAGATGCTCGCCCTGCACCCTCCTCCAAATAAATCCTCTTCTTGGAAAGAGCCCTGGTGCCTCCTGCCATGTAGAGACATGTTGGGTACACAAATGCATTTATTTTCTGGATTTCTCTCTTTTCCTCCTTACCTTCTGAGTTTTTAGTGCTATAAAAGAACATCAGGTGGGAATGTGAATGGTCTGGTTGAACACCCACAGTTAGGCAGAGGGAGCCTCTGGCAGGATTAAGCTGCCAGCCCAAGCCTTCCTCAAAAGCCCTGAATTTTCAGAAAGCAAAATCCCCAGAAAGGCAGAAGGTCAAATCCTGCTTTAATTCCACCTGTGAGAATTAGGATCTCCACTGCCTTCATCAAGTACTGAGAGCTACAGGCAGGTTCACACCAGTATGAGACCAGTGCCTTGCTGGGTGTTGCAACCTGAGTCTCCCGCCCTGCTTTTGGAGCCACCAGCCTGCACCACGGACATAGGGACAGGGCTGCAAAATCCCCTGAGGAATAACCAGCAGGAACACTGGGCTGTCAGGGGTACACAGCCACTTGCATGTGAACACCTGATTAATGGCCAAACGGGAATGGAAACACTGGACATGAAGGATCAGCAGCCTTTGTGAAAAACAACTGTTTTTCAGAGTTCCCTCAGGGCAGCGGCAGCTCGTTAAATTGAGCTCCTTTGTAGTAATGAGGTCAGACAGGGCTAATAAAGAGAGATACCACTGGACAAGCCTTGTGCAGGCCAATTCCAACTGGGAATTGCGGCTCTGGGCTGGAGGCAGCACCACGTGCCTGAAGGCTCCCCCAGCCTGGGCTGAGTGCTTGGTGCTCTGCCTGGCACGGGTGTCTTGGGGCACAGATGGAGCCCTGAACAGGGTGCTGGGTGCTGCCTGCACCCTCCTGCCCCTCCACAGGCAGGGGAGCAGCCTGGGGTCTCTCAGGGAGCCTGCTGAGGTGGGGTGGCTCAGAGCACAGGACAAGGGGAGAGCAGAGCCCGCTGCCCTCCTGCCCCCCACGCCGTGGTGGGTGTTAAAGCCCCCGGGTGCCCCCCAGCCCCCTGCCCACAGCACAGTGCGGAGATGCACCCACTGACACCAGGATGCTCCACCGCATCTCTTCCTCGGGGTTCGGTTTCCATGACAACAAATGATGATGTCAGAGAAGAGCGATGATTCCTGTGAATGCGGAAGAAGAAAGGATCATCTCCACAGCAGGAAGCTTCTTGTTGACGTTTGGAGAGAGAAATAACTCCTCTGCCTAATGTATGGGTGACCTCCTGGGGCCAGACAACCCCTGAGTCACCACTAGAACAGCAATGTGGTACCAAACCTCAGCCCAGGCTCGTGGATGTGGGAGAGCGATGGGGCTGGGCTGTGGTGATCCTGTTTCATGACATCCCCCTAACTCTACCTGTCTGTCTTCCCTCACAACACTGTGACAGGAATGGGAAGGGTTTAGGAGAGGGACAGAGGGAAGTGGAGCAGGTGGGAATGGGTGGGAGCACAGTGAAACAGGGAGCAGGCAGGTTATGGGGAGCTGCACATCAGTGAGGTGGGAACCAGGATCAGAGATATGTTCAGAAAGACAGCAGAGATCAGGAGGACAGATCACAGGCTCCCACACCTGGCCATGAACTGGAGAAGCCATTTGGGTAGATACAGCACTTCCCTCCATCACTCTTCATGGATATTTACAAATCTGGCTTGAAAAGTGTCTAATGACATAATCTGCAAATCCAAACATCATCCCTGGCTCGGAGGATGCCAGGCCAGGGGAAAGCCCCATGTGATGGAGCAGAATGCTGCTCCATCCAGGGAGCTGCAGCCCTTCAAAGGCTCTGCTCAGATGGATCTCTCTAATTCCCCCACAATGCAGGCTGCAGGCATAAGCTCTGCATTATCTGCCGAGATTAGTAAAATACCATATTGTGTCACGTATATGTTGCAGTGTAGCTCCTGTGTAGGAGCCATTCAAGGATCTAATATGACATGAAGCTCCAACGCACCTATTGTACTAAAGTTTCCCTTAGGTATTTTGCCCAGCCAATGCCAGAGGTAAAATATATCTGCATTCCCTTCCAGTTTCTCCCAGCAGGCTCCCATTAGAAGACATTGGATCTCTTTGTAGGAACTTTCCATGATTAAATTACCTGTCTGTTTTCATTACGAGTGTTTCCACGGGGCTGACTCATGATGAAATGCCTGATGTCAGAAAAACATCTGAATAAGTCCATGCATGAAGGGACTGATTCCCCATCCTGGATTCTACATCAAGGCCACCCATTAACTCCTCAAGGACTGCAGCTTCTCCCCGTGTACACAGGTGCCTGGTGGGTCCCAAAGCACTTTGGATTCCCGGGGTCAGGAGCACAACACACTGGCTGGGCTTGCTTATTTTTTGTTTGTAATGGCAAAAGTGAAAAGCCCAGACAGCCCCGGAGCGTTAGGACTGCTCCTTTCATGTTAGGCTTTCTAACCCTTCAGGGTGAATAAATACTATCCAATAACATGGCATTTGTGTAAAATGGATGTTTTGAGAACTGTATCCGCTCTGGGAATGTGCACTGGAGCGTTACTGCCTGAAATAGAAACCAAAACCAAGGAGCAGCCTTCACTGCCAGGGTGCATCTCTGCAGAATTGCCACTTCTTTTGTCATTTACACCTGCACATCTCAGCTCTTGGGCATTTCCCAGAAAGCTCTAGGATGGATTCCTTCCTTCAGTCCTGGAAATTTAGCAGGAAGACTGTTCCTGGCAACAGGTTTCTGAATCAGGCTGGAGCACAGTTTAATTTCAACAGCCTTTCCCTACCTTTTTCTGTCTGTGGTTCTGCAGGGTCCTTCCCAGCTCGATCTGGTACTAAAGAAAAGCTTCCAGAAGGATGAAGTTTAGCAATGCCAGAGCTCCCTAAAGACAGGACAAGATAGATAAAAACCAGCCCAGACTTCCTGTGTGCCTCATCCAAATAATCTTTGAAAAAAAAGGATTTACTTTTGCTAACCCAGTTTAAATTCAAACTGGGCTGTTCTACATTCACACCAGACTAAAAAAGAGGTGAGATGCACCTCAGGATGATCTTAGAATCATTTCACAGGGCTACCAGTGCTGGCTGCTGATGGTCCTACACCCTCTGACACCCACAACAATCTCCAGGAGGGGAGAATCCAGAATAGAAATTGCAAATCATTCCACAAGAAGTTTCCAGGAGCCCTTCAGACCCTTTATGAAATTCTTCTGGGAGTAAAGTACCTCTTAGACTCCCTCAGAGCACTGTTAACACCTAGATTGGACCCATTTCCAGGTTGTTAATAAACCCAGGGAAGCCAAGGGGTTTTGCTGAGCATTGCACAGCCAGTCCACAGCACATCTGGGACCCGGATTTGCTAATGGAGATGTGCAGGCATCAGCAGGATCCCTCCCTGTATCTCCATCCACAGAAGGAGAAGCCCAGCCTTGAAGAACTTCCCCTGCCCACCTTTTGCAGGCAGGAACACCAGGAGTGTGACTTGGCTCACTGTTCTCCATGTGGGAAGTCTCCTCCTTGAAATTAAAGTGAACTAGTACTGCCATTAGGTATCTTTCCTTTAAATCATAGATATGTCTGTGAGGAAGTTAATGACAAACCTTACACGCACATTCAATTCACATCAGCATATCCAATTAACTTCATTACCTGGAGGCTCCCTCATATCCCAGTCTCTTTCTCTCCTGTCACAATTTCTTTATGCATTTCTCCCAAATTAGGACAGAATATGTCTGTCACAGTGGGCATCACCTTTATCTTTACCCCAAAGACATCCCAGGGAAGCCTCCATAGGTGGGTTCACTCCAGAAAGTCACAGCTCTGTCAGGCTGAGGGGCTTGGAGGAAAACAGCTCCTCAAAACTGAATGATCTGGTCTCTGAGGGAGGAGACAATCCATCCTTTCCCAAATTATGCTGTCTAACTAAACATTAAATACACTCACTAATCTCTGCTGGGGTTGGCCTTACAAAACCCAGGGGAGAAAAATCAGTCTGGAGAAGAGCTTGTTGCAGGGAGCCCTGCTCGGGCACAGGCTGTGTTGCAACCACGGTTTTCCTGCCTACCAGTGCCAGGAACATTCCCTAAATTCCTGCAGAAATAGATCTTTCTCTCATAAAGTGCCTGAGAGGGGCCTTGAGCAGAGCAGTTGTGGGCAGCAGAGTGATGGGCAGCAGAATGAACCAGTGGGACCAGTGACAAGTAGCCGGTGGCATCACATCGGCCTCTCATCTGCCACTGCCCAGGACACCATGTGAAGACTCCATTTCAAGAGCAGTCAGTAAGTCACAGACACTGGTGTGAGCACCCAAACACCCCCCCCCAGCTCCCCCTCCCCTCCAGGGAGGGCCACACAGGTGACACTGCTCTGCAAGTCCTGGTGTCATCGTTCCTCTGCCGTGTGAACTTCAAAGGGAAATGAAAGCCCCGTCCAAGCAAAGCCAGCGGCGCATCCCAACCTCTCCCTCCTGCTGCTGGGCACAATGCACACAAAGCATCAAGGCAGAGCCACGGCCGCCTTCTCTGCTCATGTTTTCCAAGCCCTAATCCCCTTTCTTGGAGAGCTTTTCCTCCTCCACTCCCTCCCTGAACTGAAGGGAAGCTCCAGGTGCAAGGAGACAAACCTCCTCTGCCCCTGTCTCCCTTGGACCTCACCTTTCCCAAGAGCTGGTACCCTCAGCTCAGACAGTCCCTCATTTCCAGGTTCTGCCAACACTCCTGCCTGCGCAGCTGGATATCTGAAGTTATTCCTTCAAAAAAGGGATGGAGCAGAGGGAAGCAGGTGCTCGGAGGCAAGCCCAGGCAGTGGAAGGTACCGTGGGTTGGTCCCTGTGCATCCCTGTAAGGTGCAGGGACAGGCAGGGTGGGTTCCAGCCCGAGTTTATTCTGATCAGGCTTCATGACCCAAATTATTTATAGATCTGAGGTTCCTGTGAATTCAATACTCATGTCAAAAACGTCTCTGTGTATCTATCTCACACCCACATGTGTTTCCCGTCTTTTCTGTTTGGGAAATGTTAGCTCTGTGTTCAAAGCCACAACCTGGGAATGTGCAGCTCCCCAGAGGAGCCAGGAGGCAGAGGAACTGCTGGGCTAATTGGGGAAGAGCACAGAGGAACCCCCTGGGCTCACAGAAGGCTCCGCAGGGAGCAGGGCTGTGTCTGCAGCACCAGCACCCACATGCACTGCTGAGCACAAAAATGGTGATGCAGCAAACGAACCAACCAACCCAAATTAACTCTCACTTCCAGCATCTTCAGCACCAAGGGTGGACAGCTATTCCTACAAGGAAGGTTTCCTGCCTCGCCCTCTGTGACCAAGTGGCTGCAGCCTGCCCAGAACCAGCACGTGTGCCTAAAACCAAGAGAGACCTGAAGGATCTCAGTGCTACTGTTTTGAAGAGTTTGATCCCACCTGCAGGGAAAGCCAGAGAGGTTTTAAAACACAAAACAAATTAAACCCCACCACTCCTTCTTTGCTAAACTCAAGTCACACTCAGGCTGTTGCATCAAGTAAGTTTGGGCTGCCCCATCCCTGGGAGTGTCCAAGGCCAGGTTGGACAGGGAAAAGAGAAGAAAGAGGAGCTTGGAAGACGAATCCCTTGCTGTGTCTCTGAAGGCTTCTGGAGGTGAAAGAAGCTGGATTGAAGCAGCAGCTCAGACATCCTAACAGGTACCAAACCTTAAGAGAAGACTGCCACTGAACTGTTCTGTCTTTCTTTCTCTCTCTAAGCCTTTCTTTCCTTCTTCCATCCTTCTCTTCCCTCCACCCTTCTGCAGAGCTGATCCTCCAAGATAAAGCTGGGAGGATGGTACAGAGGCACCATGCAGAGACTAATCAGCAGCCCCCATGTCTTTAATTTATTACTGCATGAGAGGCTCGTTTAGAACAAAGCTGCCAGTTCGGAAGATCATTCCTTTAAAAGACTTTTTATTTGAAAAGCTGTCAGCTCACACCTTGTCACAGCCCTACTTGCAGCAGCAGAACTTTAATAACATGCCACCTCATGCAAATGAGCTGCTAATTAATTAAGTAGTATTCTTCCGGGGATGGATTCATTAGAATCAAATTTGGGTAGGCTGGCTGGTGAGGTCGTACTGCTTTGGATGGTGCTTTAAATCAGCAGCATTGTCTTTTCCTGGAGGCCCAGCACTCCCATTAAGAGGGAAGCTCCTTCCCATTGCTGCGCCCTTGGGAAGGCTCTCTACATCCCAGTGCAAAGCCACGCTGGGACCCAACCATTTGCATGGCCCAGACCAGCCCTAGTTTAGCTAAAACCAGCAGTGAGATGAAAAAAATGACTGAATGAGGTGGCCAAAAGATTGTCTTCTATACTCTTGAGGAAAGCCAGTGCAGGAGAGGGCTCAGTTCAAAAGCAGGAGGTAGAGACTATTAACTCGGGGGAGTCCAGGGATCAGGCTGCCTGGCAGGCAATGCTGTGAAGGAGCAGGGCTCCTTTTTTTGGAGCACTTGTTGCAAAAAGACAATTGCTGGGGGTTCAGGGCTATCAGTCTCGCACCTTCCACCAGCATCAAAGTACAACCCACTAAAGGTGCATCTGTGAATTTACTCCCTGAAAGGAGAAGAGCTCAGGGCACTTCTGCAGCTGATACAAAACCTGTTCACTTCTAATCTGTCCCCTAATGAAGAGCCACAATGTACAAGGACTTCCTTTTCTTTTTGTTCAGCAATAAGGCCCTTCTTTCCTTAACATTCCTGTATCATTTTTAAAGAGATGGCTCAGTGCTTCTCTGGGAAATGGGAATCATTGTTAACAGCACTTCTCTGCTTGCAAGCTTTACATTGTGGCACTGAGCAAGGAAATCATCAAAGGGACAAAGTATGGGCCTCTCAGAGAAAGGAACCAGGTAGGTGTTGCTGTATCACAGGGCCCTGCACACTGACCCCTCTGCAAGCTGCTCCTCCAGCCTCTGCCATTCTTCCCTTGGCTTACCCGTGTTTCTCCTGCTTTGTGCAGCTTTAATCCAGCTCCTTCCCTTACAGCTGGGGAGTCAATGAAAGCACAGGAGAAGGGAGAGTGGGACAGCTCCAGAACAGGGGTTTTAAATTGCTAAAGCATCCTCCTCTACCTGGCAGCAGCAGATATCAGCAGGGATGCACAGCTGGGTCAGCAGGAGCCCTGGGTGTGCAGAGAACAGGCTGATTCCAGGCTGCCCTTCAGCCCTCTGGGTGCTCCAAATCCTGGGTGTCTTTCCCTGCCTTTTTCCTCCCTTTGCCCTGGCCCAAATTTGGGGACAGAAGAGGCACAGCTCACTGGTTGCTGCCTGCAGGACACAATTAGTGATGGAGGGAGTATGAGCAGCGTTCTGGGGAGTGTACAACAGCCAAAGAGAAGGCAAACAGGACCGAGAGCTAATGCTCAGTTGTCTGTGATCAACAGAAAAGATGAGAGAAGCACAGAGCTGGTCTTATTTAGGACGAGGGAGGGACTGGGTATCTGCTTGTCACATACCATTTACAGCTCTTCCCCAAAGTCCCCAAAATAGCACTGCATCTGTGTTATGTATCCACACCTCACCTGTGCCCTTCCAGCTGAAATAATCCTGCACAGCTCGGTGTCAAGCTCTCTCCCTACGAACATCCTCCTCCAGCAGTACATTTCACAGCTGAAGGGATTGGTCTTGCTTAGTTTGGTTTGTTGACCTTGAGTAGCCATGTAAAATGCAATAAAAAGCCACTTAGACAAGACTGTCTAATGTGGAGTTTGCTCTAAACGAGCTGCAGCGAGTCGTGATTCTCCCCAAGGAGAGAGAAAAAACTAAACGACTGTCAAAAATTGTCACACAAAACCCCTGTTTCTCCGAAGTCACAGCTTGCAGCTGATCAGGTGGGAATCAGAAAGTTCCTCAGGAAATATTATTCTCTTTCCTTTTCAAAAACATCATGTAAGTAATACGTTTCGAATGACTTCGATTTCCTGCCCAACACCTCCCGGGAACGCTGGAACACGAGCCAAGCTGCGAGCCGCCCAAGGCCAAAACCCAGAAGGAAATAAAAGCATCTAAATTTTATTATCTTTGGGGTTTACAAACTTGTGGATAAATCCTGCCCGGTAGTTTTGCAGTGCTTTGGGTCAGACAGGAGCGATCAGGTGAACAAGGAGGCCGTGCATATTTTTGGTTTCACTTGTGCATGCAGAACCAGCCATGTGTTACTGATCAGATCTAACCTTGCTCGGGCAGAGGATGTGAGAAAATTACAGAGCTCACAGCTTAGCTTAAATCCCAGGAAATGAGGCTCTCCCACATCGCCCACTGCTCTGCTGCATGGGGAGCATCACCCCCCAGCTCACAGCCACTGCCCCGTGGGCAGGCAGAGCTGCAGGGAGGCAATGGGCATTTTCTCTTGAAGGGATGGGCCAGAGCCACACAAAGCTCTCCCCAGCCGGTGCCTGCACAGAGGCTGAGTTTTACTAAAGCAGCAGCCTCGCAGCGAGGTCGTGTGAGGACGGGCAGAGCCCCAGCCAAGCTGGCACTGCCCCACGGCTCCCAGAGGGCGGCTGTGCCGGCACTCCCGGCTCTCCCCTTCCCCTTGGCTCTGTGGGGCTGAACCACCCACCGGGGACACGCTCTGGGTTTGGGGCTTTTCCATCTCCGGGCACACGGGAGCTGGACCGAAGTGTGGTCTCCTCCAGGAAGGCAATGTGCAGAACCAAAAGGCACAAGGAACTGGCGCCCTGCTCAAGGACATTTGCTTCTACAGAGCCCTGTACTGGGAGCATTAAAGCCTCCTGATAGGATTCATACAAGTATAAATCCATGGGAGTGATTCTCTCCTTACATTTTTCTATCTGCTCATTCATGCTCTGATCTCCCAGTCACCAGCAGAGGCTTGAGGAAGCTGTGAGGAACACTGCTCCTGCCCCTGTGAGCTGCTTCCCAAATGCTATTCTGGGGCAGATCAAGGATAAAAATAAAAATAAAAAGCAAAATCTCTTCCATCTCCGCACTGTAACTCCTTAAGCCTTTGGCACATGCCCTTTCCAGCATCTCAGAATTAATCAGCAGATAAGCAGATGAACTGGCTCTGAATAATCTGTATATGCAACACATGTAACGCTGCTCAACACTGCCCTGAACGCAGCAGGGGGATGGCTGGGCTCAGGCACACGTCTGTCCCTGTCTTGGGAGGGTTGGTGCAGCTGCTGGGCACCCACCACAGAGCTGGGACAGCACACAGCACCCTGCTCTGCTTCAGGCCAGGGAGGAAGGGGAGGAAGCTGATGGATGGATCAAGTACAGCTGGGGTGGGAGAGGAACCTGTGGGATCTGGGCACTCTGTTTGTAACTCTGAAGCAATCAGTGCTCAGGAATTGGGTCTAACACTTGAGCACGGTGAGGTTCTGAGTTGTGCAGTAACTCACCCCTGCAGAGCTGCCACGAGCTGCAGCTCCAGCCCCATCCTGGCAGCATCACCCAGGGACCAGCGGACACAGAGCTCTGGGCTTCCCCTTTCACCTCACCCACAGTAAAAATAATCACAAAAGAGGCAAGTGGAGGTGGCCAAGGCTTTGCTGCTTGATGCACGTGGTGTCCTTGGTGGCATACCACCAAGGTGGGGTCACTGATGCCACCCATACCATGGGTGCCATTGGCACGCGAGCGCAAGGGCAGCTACAACACTGTGGTAACAGCACAGAGTGACCCAGGCAAAGGCCACCAGCAGCATCTGACACCCCCAAACTGGGAGAAGGGAAGGGAACAGGAACTGAAGATGGTTTTGGAGAGTACAAGTAGCACATCTGAGAGCCTGAGCGCCCTGGTCCAGCGGGACCCAACCAGCCTGTGCCTGGTTTCAGGCTGAAAGGTTTTACTTGTAGTTTCCTCTGCATGAGGAGGTGGAGCAGATCTGCCCTAGAGTTGTCAAACACCTCATGAGAAGGACGGAGGCAGCTCTTCCCCCAGGCCCCTGCCTTTGTTCACACACCAGCCAGCACAGCTAATCCCTTATCGTGCCCATGGCCCCAAATCAGCATCATGAGATAGGTTCAGGCTGGGGTCCACGGATGGGAGAGACAAAGCCGCAGCACATTACTGCTTTCGCTTCCATAATTGACCTGTAGATAAACACATGGCTTCCGCCTTAATCCCCTGCAGCCTCATGAACATCAGCCACGCTAAATTTTTCATGTAATTAAGAGAAAAACCCTAATCCAGTGTAATTAGCTCCCTGATTGCCAACGTCAGGCAGAAAAGCAGTGTTTGAACAGCAATTCAGGTCTAGCTGGTTAGGCAAATACTGTGTGTGTGGTTCAGTAATTTAACACTGAAACAACTGCCCCTCTGCTGTCCTCACAGGCTCACTTCCCTAAACAGCACTAAGTGGTCTCATGATTGCAAGAGGCCTCATATCCCTGAAATTGCTGTTCCACCAAGCTCCAGTTACGTCCCTGAAGGGCTGGGCATGAAACAAGTCAACCAGTTCACCAAAAACCACATTATGCTGGTTTTGGAATGGTACCCCCACCCCGTCTGCATCCTTTAGTGACTACACCAAGATATGAGGACACCACCACCCCTGACTGCCTAAATTCTGCACCTGAGAGTCACAACTAAGACCCTGATGGAGAAAGACTCTCCTTGTGAATGATGCTGAGCACCAACACCACAACATGCTGGAGCTGGAGGCGACAGCAACGCTTACAAGGGGTTTTGTGGTGCAGATCAAAATTCATCCCAGCTACCGAGCCTTTATGGTTTACAGTGATATTTTTCTCTTTCATTCATATACATGAAGGCAAAATTTTAAGAGTGAAATGTTAGAAGTTTGGGAAGTGGAAGCAGATGGGAGAGGAATAGAGAATGTGGATGTATGTGCCAACAGGGAGGCAGGGAAAGCAAGAAAGCACAGCTAGAAGATACCTTCACTTAACCATTTCATCCATCCCCCAGCAAAAAGCATCTGAGCTACTGAAGCCACTGTCAAATATTTTTGCAGTCTTTCTAAAATTTGCCTGTGACAGAAACTACAGACAAATCCAGCTCTCAACTAGTCACATCTTTGATGTTCAGACTCGATATGAGTCTCCTGAAATACAGCATTTGAAAGCAATATTATTGTAGGAGTGTTTGTTGAAGTCTCTCTAAGGAGGATTTTAATCCTCATCCCAGGCTGTGCTGCAAAGGGTTTGGTTGGTTTTGAAAAAAGATTTTAGCCTCTGCATTGCTAGTTTTGGTTAACTCTACTGTAGAGGCCAACTTTCTGTGCCTGGGAGCCTGCAAAGCAACCAGCCCCACTTCTGCAAGGAGACAGCTCCAAACCATTTCACAGCTTCAGCCTCGCAGACTGAATTCTTACAGAACACTTGTTTACATGCTGTGGCAGGCGAGAGCCAACCCTATATGTTTTTGCAGCTCTAACTCTTAATTCTGACAGAGGCCACAGGCTGCTGGAAGGCGGGGGCTGTGCCTGGCTCTCCCGTGTTTGGGCTTCAGGCTCTGGTCCCCCCAGCACTGCTCCTCTCTCCTCTCCTCATCACCCACATGCTCTGTAAACAAACCAGCAGCGAGCAGAGCAAGCTGCTCCTTTGTATCAAAGCCAGGGAGATTTCTTTATACAAAAAAAAAAAAAGAAAAGAGTGAAAATTTATCAATTCAAAGCTCTCTTTAAAGAGAAGCCCCTAAGGAGAGCGAGCCCAGATGCTTGCTTGCCTTGGAAAGCCAATTCCTGTTTCTCCCTCCCTTTGGACACACACTATTCTCCATGGACAGCACTGGAGCTGAACTATTGACTGGGAGCAGAGCCCCTGGTTGGATGGCAGCACATCAATATGGATTTAAGCAGCAGCAGTGATATGGCACTCTTTGGTGCTTTGCCATCATTCCCTCTGTAGGGAAACAGCCCCAAACCTTCTCCCAAAATGCTTCCCAGAGGACCTGCAGCCAGCAAACCCATCTCACAGGCTCCTGGTGACTGCGATTCCTAAGGCAATGCTAGAAATTCCATGTGTCCCTCTTCTTTGCCCTGGTCCAGGAGGTGGGAACCTGCAGGCACATCCCAAATTGCATTTACAGCCACCCATGTGCTCACCCTTCCTGTTCTGACCACGTCAGACACAGGGATGGGGACACTTTGGCCAATGCATTCCAGACAGGATATCAGGTTTGCACGCTGTGACTGTCAGTGTATTTAATTTTTCTGTCTCACAGAATTACTAATCATATTTCAGAGTAATTACTCCAGCTTTTAGGCAGAAATTGGGGAAATTCTTCCTGCACAATCTCCCAGTATCAAATGCCAGCAACACATGACTGCTCTGTGGTCTCTCGGCTTTAGATCCAACACGAATTGTCTCCCTCACCCAAACCTTCCCAAAAACAGGCATCTGAAAGGTCTGTGGGGAGCTGGTGGCTGATGAGAGGAGCTGGAGGCTGATGAGAGGAGCTGGAGGCAGCTCAGTGGGGGCTGGGTGTTCTTTTTTGGCTCATTTTCTCCATTTCACACCCAGCAATGGACAACTGGGAATGCAGGGGCACCACTCCCAGCACCCACCAGTCCAACAGCACTCCAGGGATTTCTGCTACTGGCTCACAGGAGATAAAGCTACACCAAAGCCTCATCCCAGTGAGCTGGATGATTTCTCATCCTCTGTGTTGCCAGGGGATGGTGGAAGTGTCTCCACACAGACCAGGAGTCTCAGGAGTCTTTGCATTCGTGTTAATGAGTGCTGGCAGGAGGTTTGCAGCCAGTCAGTAAGAAGTGTCAAAGGTGGTGAAGGGGCCAGAAAAAGGTGTTGGAAGGAAAGGGAGCTGCTCGACTTCACCTCCAGACAGCTTTTAAGTAACCTGAAGGACAACACCAGGTCCTGAGGCTCCCAGCTTCCACCCCTCCTGGCCCCAAAAGCTGAAGTTTCTAACAAGGTAAATGACTTGAATTTCTCTCACTAAAAAGAGATCAAGCATCAGATGTTCCCAAAGCTTTTAGAGTAAGAGCTATAAACTGAGCCAAGAGACAGAACTGATATGGAAAGTTACCTTCCAGGACAGATTTTGCCAGTGAGTGAGTGCTGGCAACTGCAGCAGCCTCTTTGCACGATGCCACTGCTCATTATCAGAGGAGCTGAGCTCCGTCTTGCCTTCCCCTTCCTATCGCACCGGAACTAACAGAGCCCCCCCTCCACATCCAGACATCTGCATAATGGAATCTGCTAATGATTTCAGGCCTCCTATTTTGTCCCTGTCAGGATTTATTAGTCGTGTCATGGTTTGCACTCAGCCGCAAAGAAATCTTGCAGCAACCCGAGATCACGACACTCCAGTTTTGCTGGTGTCAGAGTCCTGTGGCCTGGTGGTTCCAACACACCAGGCATTTCCCTGTCTCTTCCTGCAGTTTGTGCTTCCAGAGCCTGGCAGGACACTGGGTCCCGTTCTCTGCATCTGGACTCCTGTGGTTTGTGACTCAACCAAAGGGCTGAGCCAGCCGCCAAAGAGCCTGCTCCCGAGAGGCTTCATGCCTTGAAAATTTATTCTAAAGCAGCTTCAAAACCTCCACTTTTCATTATTAATATGACTCCTTTCATCAGAGTCCACTTATCTTTTTGCTTTCTATTTCTGTCTCTACCCTTTTATTGTTTCCCCGAGTGCTTCCATGGGAATGCTACCGAAACCCAGACCGGGTGACCGCAGCAGCCACCCTCTCTCCTCCACCAGCAGGAATTTATTTCCATCAAAGCTTCCTCCCTGAATCAAGGCTTTTTTTTTTTTTTTTTTTGCTCCTTTTTTTTCCCCCTTCATTTTAATTCCATCTGTATTTAATCCCAGACAAACACAAACAACAATCTCAGCTCCCTAAGGCCATCACTTTCTAAATCAGTTACAGCCAACTGCAATTAGCAGGCAAGCAGCATGAGCAGCTCTGTATGCTCCTGGATCTTTGGGAATGAGCCAGCCCAGAAGGTCCTTCTTCCCAGATTGTCCCTTTTTTTCCTTCTGGAGAACTTGCACCATCATTACAGTCACAGGCTCTACAAGATAAAACACACTCCCCTTTGCTTTTGCCACCACGGAAGAGCTGGGAATGATGCTCCGTGGTCTCATTAAAGCTGTTTGTGGTTCTGTGCTCCCACACCTGGAGGCCACCTGCATGCTTTGATTTATAAGAGCATCCCAAAGCCTCTACAAGTGCTAAAGAGACACTTTATTGGTCACTTTAGCTTCCCTCTTAGACTGCACTTGAAACAGCTTCTTAATAGCCTCTCTAAGCCAGGCTGCTGGAGGAGCAGCAATGCCAGCTCCTGCCAGGGCTGTGCAGGCACAAAACTCTCCCTTCTCACTCATTAGGGCACCTCTCAGAGGTATCCTGGAGAAGCCTCTCCCTTCTCAGAGATATCACCTCTCAGAAATACCCTGCAGAAGAACCACCAGCCCTCAGTGGAGCTCACCACTTCAGCAGAGGAAGTGGAGCAGCTCATGGACTTAACTTGGTTTAAGCTGACTGTGAGTTCACCATCTTCAAACTGTTTTTAACTTGTTTGGGTGAGAAATGTTTGATCTCACAGGCTCGGGGGATTTTGCTGGACTTATCCAGACAGGCACTTGCCCTGCAGAGCCCAGAGCTGGTGGTGCCCTCTGCTCTGCCGTGGCTCTGCTGGGTTGACCCACCTTGACAGGTACCTGGAGGGTGCTGGAACTCAGCCCTTAGTCCCTTGGCTGAAGGGACTTGCCCGAGTCATGCCAGCAGGAGGGACAGGCTCGGCACTGTAACTCCACAGCCAGCTCTGCCTCCATTAGTGAGCTATTTTGGGCAATGATTTCAAATGAAAATCTGTATTTTATTAATTATGAGTCTGCTTTGCTGCTGAACTCTTTAATGTGTTTCCCAATCTGCAGCCATGAAGGAAACCATTAAACCTAAATGCCTCGAGCATGTCACTTTGCTGCTGGGACACATCCGTCACCGGGGTGAGCCCTGAAGGTGTGAGGCCACGGCCAGAGCTGCCATCCCCCCTCACCTGTGGGGAACATTCAATCATAAAGGTTGGAAAAGACCTCCAAGGTCATCAAATCCAACCTTAAATCAATCCCCCTTGCCCACTAAATCACAGTGCAAAATGCCATGTCTGCCCATTCCTTGAACACCTCCAGGGATGGCGATTCCAACACTTCCCCAGGCAGCTTGTTCCAACGCCATCCCACTCTTGCAGTGAAGAATTTCCTCCTAATACCCAACCTATCCAACACCTCACCTAGCAGGAGCAAAGCAAGGGGCACTGTGGGGCTGGAGTGGAGGGTGTGCCCTGACAAAGCCAGCACTGCAAATGATGGCAAAGCAAAGTCCATCTGGTGACGCTGCCGGGTTTCTCCATCTCTCACACCGGCTGGCAAGGAATGCAAGGACCAGTTCCGGCGCTGTTGGCCTCAGCTCAGCGTGATGCCAGCAGCTGTCAAAGGCAGAAGACAAGGATGGGAAAGAAAATCACTTGCATTGCTGCAAACTCTTCCTCCAGCCGTGTTTCCTAATCGAAGCGTCTGCGCTCGCCCGGCACTGACAACCCCCATGTATTTCTCCGCTCGTCTCCTGTTGGACATACACACCTTCATCAGGAAAAGGATTTCCCCGGCTCATGCATTTTCCTACCACGCAGCGATATTAGAAGGAGCAGCATCTGTAGGCAGGCAGATTTATCCACCTCTCCTACCTGGCAAAACTGATTGGGTTTGACAGACACACCGGGATGTGCCGACGCATTAATGACCAGTTTAGCATGGAAACTAGCAAAGCAATGCTCCTCACAGATGTTATTAGGATAAGTTCATTTAAAGCATATTTTGTGGCTGTGGAGAATGTATTAGATCAGCAACCTTGAGAAAAATCACCACGGGTTCCATCCCTAACAAATACATAAAAATTTGTGAAATCAAATAAAACAAAATGCCTCCCAAATAAAGCGTGACACAGATCATTTTACAAACCAAATTCTTTGCTGCTGAGGTGACTTCAGCTCTCGGGCGAAGACTGAAGAGATAGCCAGCACGCAGGAGGAGAAAGGGCTGCAATGCACCAGCTGTACCTGTTGTGTGATCCCACACAGCCCATCCCTGTGGACGTGGCAAATCTGCCATTCCCAGGACCCGCCTTCCCCACCAAACAAGCCATTTAAGTCACGTTGGTTTAGAGTGTTCTTGAGACAGAGCAGCATTAATGGGCTCTACTGTCTGCAAAGTGCTCTTGCTTAGATACCCGCAAAGCTGAGCAAGAGAGGCACCAGGCTAAAAAATGTTCCCTCTCAAGCAAAACAGACTTGCACTTGGATTGCACAGGAATTAAAGCAACAAAAGGTCTCTGAAGCCAATTGCAATATAACTGAGAAACAGCCTCGTCACTTTGTACATCCATCTGGCAAGGACATACTTTCCATTTCAGCAAGTGCGAGAATGGGTGGACAGCAAAGGAAATGTGAAAACAGCAAAGAAAGGAGAAGAATGAAAACCTGCAGGACAACACTGCTACCCTGTTATGAATACTGTACGTCTATTCATATGAAAATCCATACGGCTGCTACTGTTGCATGCACTCTTCTTACACAGCATGAAATTAAAATTCCTCTTCAGTATCACATTGCCAGCACTACAGAGCAACTTTAGAGCAAGCGAGCAGACAATTTATCCTTTGGCTTCCTCAGACGGGCTTGTGCTGGGATTGAAAGCCAGTGGGGTGAGGGAGACGAGTCTATTGCCCACGGTAAAGAATTCTGCTTCCCAAACAAATCCCAGAGAAATATTGCTGGCCTAGAGTCTGACTGTTGGTGGTAGTTTCACAGTGCAGTTTCACATGCATAATTCCCCCCAGGCCCCCCTGCCACTTCCCTTCTTATCTTCCCAGAACAAACTCAACGTGCAGGCTAATTTCAAGGAGTGTTTCACCCAGAGTCCAGCCAAATGTCAGTGGATCTGCTGGAAATGCAAATTGAGACAATCATGCAAAAGAGGAGGGCTTATGGATTGTGCGTAAGGGCAACAGAAGGCAAATAAAAGCTGACAGAAAGAGGGAGTGGGGAACAAATCTCCCGTCTCAAGTTGTTGATCATTCGCACGCAGCGGCAAAGACAGATTTCCGAAAATGTCCAAATCCCATTGATTTTCACCACTAAATTGTCTGGGTGTCTCTAAACCCCACCTATCTCAAAGCTCCTAAAGCAGCATCTTGCTTTCACTCCCACCATTCCCACCCACTCCACAGGGCTGTCAATGACAAGGGAGACACGAAGAAACAGCGATCTGGGGCTGAACTGGGGAGCCTGGGAGGTTTTTTTTGTGGTTTCCCAATTCCAAAGAGCCATTGAATTGTCAAGAGCAATTGCAACTTTCACAGAAAGCATTTTATTTTGTGCCCTTGAGAAAGTTGGGATAACTGTGGCTCCCTGAGATCATTTGGGGACAAACTGAGGGAAAGATACTGGAGACGGGAACTTGATTAGCTCAAACCCAGCCATGAAATATTTTCAGATACAAACAAATTCATATGAAGGTTTGCTCATTATGTATGCAAGGAAACAGCAAGCAAGAGGAGAGAATCCATACTATGTGCCGAAACACGATATAGAATTAATCCCCCTAGGCCACAAAATTCCTCAGAAATCGCAGAGGGGACGGTTTCTACTGTATTATATTTTATCACACTTTCTGTCAAAATATCCCCGGCAGGGAGCCTTTTTTGGAGATGCAATCACCAGCAAAGCCTTATTTGGGGAGGAGGATTTGAACTAAACAGCAGCAAACTACAAATATGTTCCTTGTGAGACCTTTAGACAGAAACCCCTCCAAGCGGGATGAGGGGGGTCTGATACCACGTGGCTTTTTCTTTAACTCCATCTTATGGCTTTGCCCAGCCCCATACGGAGCATTTATGCTCTTTAGTTTTATTAACAGCAACACCAATCCAAGCTGGCTGCTTCAACATGCCCCTGAATCCCGCAGGGGCTGCAAAACACTTCCCTAAAGCATCCCACGAGGAAGAGTTTGCCACCTCCCAGGTGAGACGGGGCAACGTGTGCATCGCACACTCTGACTTGCAAACCCCACTCATCACCCCTTGAGGTGGAGAGCAAAGTGAGCGAGGGCTGAGCTCCACGGTGGCACCCCAGGGTGGGGACAGGGGGCTCCTCCACCACAGCCATCAGTGGCCCCTCCGTGTGGCTGCTGAGTGCTTCCACTTGGCTGGGCTCTGCACTTTGGTAAGGCACTCCCGTGTTTTTGGCAGCCGCTGAACTGGAAGAAAAAGGGTCTGATTATCTCCTCCAGCACCTCAGTGGTGACCCAGACCACTGACCCCTTTCCTGTCACTCTACATTTGCTCTGGATGTTTTACACAGGGAAGAGGTAAAGCCTTCACAATTGATCCGGGCTGCATCCAAAGGCTGTGTCTTTGGTTACCATGTGATTTCTGATCCGTCTCTTGCTCAGGGGCTCACGATCCGTGTGCCCATCTCAGAGCAGTGATATGGGAGGCAACGCCAGGGCTGTGGAGGAGGACCTGCTGACAGCCCAAATCCAGCACAGGCTTGGCAGTTCTCATTCAGATAAAAGCTTCTTCACTTCCATTGCCTGTTTAAAAGCCAGATAACACAGACTCCATTTCACCTTCATTATCCAAAACACTGCCATTCTCAAAAAGCCTGAAGTGCACTCTGAGGTTTTAAGCTGTGGAGCAACAGTGAAAACCAGCCAGCTGAGAGGAGACACCTCACTGCTGGGTGGGAAGAGGAGAGCAGAGCAGCAAGACCACCTCCTCCTTCCAGAGCAAGCACAGAAAACCTTTAATGCCTGCACAAGACACCCTCCACCTTCACAGTTTCACAGTTTCACTGGACTTGATCTGCCAACAGCAGCTCTGTCACTTTATCACGAGCAGCCCTGAGTTGGGGACATTGATCAAGGCAGCCACCTATCAATCAGCTGCACTAAACCACTCCAGCAAGACACCTGGGAGGATGCTCCTGGTGCACCACAACGAGCCTTAATTATTTATGTCTCTGCAACTTTTTCAATTATACCTTTGGGAGGGCTCCATTCCAGAGAGGGCCATTGATTACGAGAGGCAGAAGCAGGAATAAGGGAAGGTGAAAGGTGTCATTAGCCCAAAGCATGATGCACTCCTTTACTGGGGAAATAAAAGCAGTGTGGTGGTTTGGCAGGGTGGACCCTGCCTTGTCACATCTTGCTCCCCTGGGCAGCATCAGGAGGACCTGGAGCTTGAGGTAAATTGTGGTCAGCACACACCCTGCACATCCCTGCCTGTGCACAGGGAGAAGGCTCTGGTAGCAGGTCCAGAAACCTCACAGGATGTTCTCTCTGCTCAGTCCAACTTTGCCCACACCCAACCAGTGACTCCAACCATTTTCCACCGTGCGTTTACAGCAAAGAGATCACAGAATCCCAGAATGGTTTGGTTTGGAAGGGACCTTAAAGATCATCTTGTTCCAACCCTCTTCCATGAGGAGAGAACCTTCCACTAGACCAGGTTACTCAGAGCCCCAACCAGCCTGGTCTTGAACTTCCAGGGATGGGAAGCCCAGATGCTGACACTGCTTCCAGGTTAAAACAACTCCACTGGGTTTACATTACTTGAACACTGAAAACTGGCATGAAACAACCCACTGCTGTTATGTGATACTAACCCTGACTCACAGCTTGGCCTGCAGCTTCAGGGTGAAGTTCTCTGCAGCATCCACAAGGCATCCAAATCCCACAACTTTTCTTGGTCCTGCCTGATGTGAGCAGAGGTTTGCCAGCCCTTCCACGCAGAGCTGTGCTCGGCTCCAGCTGAGCCTGGCGTGACCAGATTGTGTGAAAAATGAAAACTAGCCATCTGGATTCCTGCAGTGAAGACAGCCAGGGAAGTTTCTGGAGAAGGCACTCTCCTGTGGGAATCTGCAGAAACATCCCTGCAGCAGCAGCTGTGGTGCCAGAGGAGCGTGGGGGGCTGCGCAGGGTGCTGGATTGTGATACAAAGCCCTTGCCCATGAGCCACTGGCTCCAGTCCAGTCCAGACTGGAAGATGCTGCTGCTCTGACAGTGCTTTGGCAGTCCATGTGATTTTGGGATGGGTTCATATTAAGCCTTTTGGCCGTGAGTTAAGGACACAGGGCTTGTCAGGGATGGGGAGGGGACCTCTGAACCATGACAGCCTTCCCCCTACAACAGGAGACAAGCTGGGGGCAATGACCCCCTAACCCAGCTCCAGCAATCTTTGTGTGCCCTCGGGCACGTCACTGTGTCCTCCTTTTCATCTGTAAAATGGACATAAAGTTTCCCCTCATTTCCATCCTAGTACATGCTCTTTGGGGCTGTGTACAGGGAACAGCCAGCACAGTGGTGGAGGGATTTGCTCTGTATTACTGCAGAATAAATAAATAATGCCCAGGTCCCCGCTGATAGCTGAGCAAAAAGCTTGAGCAGAAGGAGGCAAAAGGAGGCAGGAAAGAAGAGCTCACACAGGTGCTTTTCATGCTCCAGTAAAACTGCAGTTCCTTGTACCGAATGCATTTTAAAAGTAAAGTGGGACTGGTCAGGCTCTGATGTTGCTTCCAAGAAGTTGTGGAGCAGTTGGGAGATGCAGGGAGAAGCCTGCAGCTCTAAAGCCAGGAAGGCCAATCCAATAAAAGCAAGCTGAACAGGAAACACAGCAGAGCCAGAGCGCAGTGCACTCCCCGATTATTACCCAGGTGCTGTTTCAGCAGGTCAGCTCAGCTCTGCTGCCTTTTCCCAGCCTGAAGAGCTGCTGTGTTATCATCTCTCTATCCTGTTGTTGATGCTACTGGAAACCATTTAGGAGGCTCAGGATATATGAGGCTGGAATTGGAGCCAGACACATGTGCAAGAGACCTGGGGCCAAAGCGGACACAGCCAAAACCTGTCCCCTCCCAGGGTGGGGTGTCACACGAAGGGACACCGAGCAGCCCCTGCAGCACAGAGAGCTCCTCAGGGCTCAGCCCCCACGTTTTGCTCCAGCCCATTGCCCAGCTGCTGCCTGAGCCACAGCATGGCACCTGCCTCCACCACCAGCCCACGCTACAGCCGTGGCTTCAACAACGATGCCAAGTTTCAAACAGACCAGTTTGGGCCTCAGCACCGACAGCAGAGCTCCCAGCAAAGGGTTTAGGGGTGGAGGAGGCATTCCCAAGCAAGATCTGGGCAGGAGGACAGCAGGGGCTGACCAGGATGCTGTGGCTTCCCATGGGTGCAGGGACCGGGACCCATCTGCTTTCTCACAGCCTGCTGACACAGAGAGGATCCAACACCTCTTTAATAAATTCATCAAAATGTTTTTAAATTGACTCCAGCACACTTTGTGTCGCCTGTGCTCCCACTCTCAAGAGTGGCTGGAACAGACCTGGGTGTTGCTATATAATTAAATATCAACACATGTATCCTGCACTCAACACAGTGCCTGTGTTTGCTTGTGTTAATTGGGATGTGAGGTAAAGCGTCTCACAGCAGAATCCTACGTGCTTCCAGACTGATTTTCCTTAAAGATTTAGACAGCCAAATCCCATCTGTCCATGCTCCACCTTCCTCTCCAATTCCTTTCCCCAGAAAAAAAAGATGCTCCCTGGCATTTTATTTCAGCACCTCCTGCTCAAATTAACTCCCCTCTGATGGAGCAGTATCACCTTGAGTGTCCCTGGATCACACAGCCCCTTCTCCTGGGCACATCCTTCCTGCAGAAACCCACCCTCCCATGTCCCCCTCACCTGCTCCAAGCCCCCTCCCCTGCCTGATGGGAACCACTCACGCCTCGGAACGTGCACGAACACGCACTCTTAGTATGATAGGTGCAATTTGGAGCAATTTCCCTGCCAGTCTCGCTGCAATCTCATGTAATCTCCCCCCAAAGGGGACCAGAGATCCCACGGTGCCTTTGCTTGGCCATAAAGAATGCAAATCACATCCCCCCATGTTTTGAATAAGGCAGATGAGAGCAGCAAGCAAAATCCAGGAAGGTGGGGTGTCTGCTCGCTCCTGTTTGTGGTTACTCCGGCTCCACGTCAGCTCAGAGGCACACAAAGAGCTTCAGCAGTGGCTGGGAAAGGGAAATAATTTGTTTAGACCATCCAAACTGCCAGCTTCTGGCAGGTCCCATATTTAAAGCTGCTGGGACCTGTCAAAAGGGGCCCTGTGGGGTTTCATATTCAAATGGTCTCACCAGAGCAGGGGATGATGACTCTGTGTGCTGTCTGTGCTAGCACAGGGTCACAGCCCTCAGCAGACCAGGGCTAGGGTCTGCTGGCCACTGAGACCCAGCAGGAATGCCCAAAGGATGGGAAAAGAGAGTAAAGGATCCCTGCGCTGCATCTCACCTGGAGGATGCCCCCCTGCTCCCATCACCATCAGCAACATCAGGCCAGCTTGTCTCCTCCACATCCCCTTTATCTGCTTAGGCCAGAGCCAGCAGATTAATGTAGAGCTCTTGGGGGTGGAGATGCAGGAAGGTAAAACGTGTTGCTTTTCTCCTGGCACTCCCAAACACCAGCTAAAATCCAAGAGAGCAAGTCCATGCATTAAAAATATCTCCTCCTCATAGCCCAAACCGCAGCTATTTAACAGTCCAGTTGGCAATTTCAGGAGACCATTACAGCTCAAACGCTTGATTTAAGGTAGAGTTGAAATTCAGGGCTGTTGCAGATGCACCTGAATGCTCTTGTTCTCACCCCTGACCCTCAGACCTGTTGGTGGGAACCAAACCCTGAATTTAATGTTTCAAACCTTGTCTCTAACCAGCAGCACAGAGTCTCCAGAGCTGAGCAACACCACCAGGAAAAGCAAGCAATGGGAAAAGCAAGTGCAGGGAGGCACAGAAAATAAGGAGGGAGAGACCCCTGATATATTTTACTTCATTATTCAAATGGGATGTGAATTGGGAAAAACTTCCCAGAGGGCACATGAAACTTCTGCCAACTCTATTTTCCTTTTAGAAACCCCATTCAGGCTGGCAAAGCACTCCAGATTAAACAGGGATTTGCTCATTCTGGGATTTTGCTGTAATCCAAACCACAATTCCCTCATATGCTGTTACCACATTTGTGAACTGATGTGTCCCAGATGCTCGAGCTGCCAGAAGAACCTACAAACTGGTTCCTCCTGGGACTGGTGGCCAATTCCCAGCACTGTCAATCTCCCTTTCATGGACAAAGTCAGCAGAAACAGCATAGCCAGGTAAGAACATGACAGCCCTGGGGTAATTGTCATGTACTGGAGCACATATGCAATATTTATCTGCCTGGCACAT
The DNA here is from genome assembly GCA_035222235.1 of Margarornis squamiger. NCBI lineage: Eukaryota > Metazoa > Chordata > Aves > Passeriformes > Furnariidae > Margarornis > Margarornis squamiger. Next base: position 1,401,480 of record JAWWTY010000072.1, read on the forward strand.
GGGACCAGCCAGGAGCACACGCATTCCCTCATGCAGGTGGAAGGCATGGGGAGGAGGCTGGTTGAGAGAGCAAGCCTCAAAAAAATGCAGGAGCTGCAGATCTGAGCTACTTTTAATTAAACAAGCTCTCCCCCTTCCTAAACTTACTTCTTATAGTTGGAAAAAAACCTCTAAAGTTCTGGTATTCAACCCCATTCAAAAACCTCCTTCACCATAGAAGAACTCGGATAAAAAGCCATGTTTCCCTGTCAAACACACTCCCAGGAGGCATTTCCATCTGCTCCCAGAGTTCAGGAGAGCAGGGCAGGGCAGTCCCTGGGAGCACAGGCCCTCAGCCTTAACCCTGCACTGCTTCTGGCCCCAGAGCAGGGGAACCAAGAGCACAGGCGTGATGTTGCCCTGGGCTATGCCATGTCATACACCGTGTACACATGTGAAAACCACACCTGGCAGTGTGTGCCAGCAGTGACATGCAAATGGCACCAGAGGAGCCTCCTGGGCACCCACAGGCAGATCTACCTGCAGGGTATAAGGTGAAGGGAGCCAAGGGATAGATTAATATTTAATCAAACTATATCAGAATCAGCGGAAGGGTTTATTTTCCAGGACTGATGGGAAATGGACCTTGTTGTTTGGACAGGAGTAAGAGCAATTGGGTCACTCTCCTCTCCCCAAGGCACTGCACGTGGTTTGGTTGCTCCCCTGGAGCTGCTTGGACACAGCAGTGTGTCACCACCCCAAGCTGTCCCACACCAACAGGAAAATTGTCCCCAGCACCACAGGGCTGCCAGTGACACAGCCAAACCATCCCGTCATCTTCCCTCTCTGCAGTCAATACTTGTTCTGCATCTCTTTTCTTTCCCTTCAAGAAATAAAACACAGCTTTTACTTTCTACATGAGCCTCAAGAAAACACAAAACTCGTTTAAAAACAAAGGCTGACATGTCTTGAAACAATTATTGCCCATTTGGAGGAGAAGGAGGGCTGACAAAAGATTATTTTTGGAGATTAGGTCTAGAGTGACTGACAAACTGATATGCAACAGCGTTTGTTTTTAATCTGAAACAGGTTTGGGATAGAATTTAGAAAAAAAACCTGCAGCCACCCACCGACAAGAGCTCCTCAGAGGCAGGGAAGCTGCAGCCAGCAATACTAATGTGTTTCTCAGTTACCAGCCATCCTCTCCTTCAAAGGAGACATACATTGCCTTTCCCAGCACCAGCGTGGGAACGTGCCCTCCCTCCCTGGGGCAGGGGGACAGACCCACAGACTCGCAGGAGAAGTGGATCCACTCGTGGGGCATCAGCACCCCCAGCCCCCCAGGTCACGGGTTTGTGTTCCAGTCCCACAGCAAGACCTGCCAGGGGCAGCCAAGGGCATCGAGGGCATGCCCTGCAGGGTGTGGGGAGCCCAAACAGCAGCAGTGCTGTCCAAAATCCATCATGCCCCATACCTGCCCTCAGCACCAAGCACAGAGACAGCCCAAACCACCCTGTACCGAGGCTGTTCATCATCCCACACTGGGCACAGTGGGCAGAGTGGTCCCTTCTGCCATGCAAACGCCACTCAGGGGGAACCTGTGGTCCAGCCCCCTGGATGCTCCATCCTGGACACAGTCAGGCTTCCCTGTCCTCAGACACACCCCAAAAGGCCCCAGCTGATGTCAGTGGTGATGGGGGTCAGAGCCCAGCAGCTTCTCAAAGGGGTCGTGTTACCCCTGCCCAGGGGCTGCCTCGCACATTGGGAGCTCCATCACACAGAGTCCCTGTGACAGGCACCACGGCAATACCAGAGGAGACCAGTCTCACACAAGGTCCACGCTGCTGCAAAAATGGGAATAAAAATATTTACTGCAGGGGGGAGGAAGACAATTTTTGAACTGGGCCACTCCATCAGGTTTTGCAAATGTTTTATTCCTTCCCAAGCCAGTGGCAGTGGGAGGTGTCGGAGGGAGCCTGGCGTGGCTGCACCCCCACAGCTCCCAGTCCAGTGGCAGAACCACAACCCAACGATTTCACGAGCTCCAACACCAGCCAGCGACTGAATGATGCCAATAAAAACACTAACAGATGAACAGGCACACACCAGCTGCATGAGAAGCTTGGGGTGAAGGCGGGGGGAATTAAATTAATCCCTTCATTATCAACCTGACCCCTGGAAAAATCTGAAGGAATGGCTGTGAAGGTTCACAGCGGAGCACTAAAGCCAGAAGATCAGCTAACACAGCATCTGCCAGCCCAGACAGGCTCGGCTCTAATCTCCCCCACTCCAGCTGGGGCCGTGGTGGCTCGAGGCTGCCAGGAGCCAGGCGATGCCACCGGCGAGCCCGTGCCATCCTGGCAGCCCCTTGGAAGGGGAGAACTGGAGGAGAACTGGGCTGAGTGGGAAAAGGACGTGGAGAGGCAGAGCCAGACACGCAGCCCTGCAAGAGTTTTTACTATAAGAGGACTTAAATTACTTTCTTTACCTCCTAAGTACAAACCAGGGCCCTGTGCCTTTCCTGGGGTCCTGAGTTGGCTTTTGCTTCCCCAGTCCTTGCTCTTTTAGGATCAAATTCAGTGTTTTCTCTTTCACTGCTCCTGGCAGCTGTGTTATTCTCAAAGAATATGATTGATATGTATCAACCCATTATGCCACACACTAAGTAAGGTAATGCTGTGAGCCTGTGTAGACATTTAAATATTAGGTGAGCTTTGGATAAGCAGAGATGTGGCACGTGGGAAGAGGAAAGGAGGTGAGGATGAGCCACTTGGGGATTTTAGGGAGGAAAGATCAGCCATCCATATCACTCCAGTGAGAAAGCCCCAAACCTCCCTGTGTTATGGTATCTCTGGTCTTACAGCCACACTTGTTGCTGAATTCACAGCCAGCTCCCAGAGACAGCTCTGCAAACGTCCCCAAATGTGGATCCCCCTCAGGAGGGGAAGATCCAACCTCTTCTCATGCTCCCAACCTGCCCAAACCTTCACCCCAAACCTGACAAATCTCTGTTGGGAGACACAGCTGTGCCTGTCCCATGTGCTCTAAGCTGAACATGGCTCAGAACTAAGAGCATCTGCCTTAGTTCATCCTTTAACAGAGTTTAAATAAAGATTTATGAAGGTTTTAAAAAAAAATACCCCAAATCCACCCCAAAGACACCTGAACACAGTGCCCACACACAGGATCCTCAGCGCTTTCCTGCAGTGGGAGGAGAGCACGGAGTGGCAGAGCCACCAGCAGTGGTGGGTGCCACAGGCGTCACCTCCAGTCAGGGCAGGGGACAGGCAGCATTCCAAGGCCAGATGCCACATGGCACAATAAAACCAAGCGCACAGTGTGGAGGGATTTCTGTTCCTGCAATCCAATCCCTTCTGCTGAGCTGCTGCCAAGCGCCCTCCTGGCCCCGCTGCCACAGAGAGGCTGCTGCCAACAGATCCTCAGGAAAAGTTTGGGAGGGGGTGGAAAACAATAGAAAATAAGAAAAAAAACCCTCTCCTTTTGGGATTAATACCTCAAATTAGACTTATTTTTGAAGAATAATAACCAGAGAGCTAAAGGCAGAGAGCACCAGCCCCCAGCTCGTCTCCATCACAGTCATGGTGGTCCTGGATGTGGTGGAAGAGGCACCACACCTGGGGGTGGATTAGCACAGCAGGCTGCTCTGTGCTGTTCCCACTCCCAGCACAGAAAGGCAGCTGAAAGCAGATTTATCTGCTGGATAATAAAGGCAAAAGATTCTCAAAAGGCACAAGTTTCAAGCCAAATCGCCAGGCTCTTCCACTTCTTTTTTTTTAATCCCTCTCAAAACTCTCGGTATTATACAGGGGGAAGGGGGAGGGTGGGGGGCATCTTCACCCAAAAAACAGCAGAGCAGGCTGAAGCACCAGCCAAGCACTGCAGAGGTGCCTCTGAGGCACAAAGAGGAGATTAAGGCTGAAAGGCTAAAGCCAGGCAAGGAGTCTGCTGGAAAGGATGGGAAGAGCGCATGGGAAATATTTTTGGATGCCTGACAAGGAGATGCAGAGACCATCTGGGTGAGGGGAGGAAGGGCAGGGTGCCAGGGAGAGCCATGGGAAGGATCAGCCCAGCCAGGGGAAGGCAGGTCTTCACAGCTGTGTGTGCAGGACCTGCTCCCACCCTCCTCTTCCTCCTCTGAAGGGAGAGAAGCAACAGATTGGAGCTCAGGGAGAGAGGCAGGTATGTTGGTTTGGTATGGAGGATTTATTCATAGAATCATAGAATGGCCTCTATTGGAAGGGACCTTAAAGCCCATCTCATTCCACCTTCCACTAGCCCAGGTTGCTCCAAGCCCCATCCAACCTGGCCTTGGACTCTTCCAGGGATGGGGCAACCTGTGCCAGGGCCTCCCCACCCTCACAGGGAGAAATTTCTCCCCACTATCCCATCTAACCCTGCCCTCTGCCAGTTTGAAGGCATTACTCTTTTATCCTGAAAGCACAAGCCCAGCACAGGGCATTCATTCTGTGCTGTTACACTGTGATCTCCAGCAACTCAGCTCAGCCCAGCACTTCCACCCTCCTCATCCTCACAGGGGGATAACAAGGCTTTAGCTCCTCTGAAACAATTTGGGATGCTCTGACAGGGAAAGCTGCACAAGCCTGGGGCACAGTGAACAGGTATTGTTTGGTAACAGGGCCCAGCTGGTCTTCCCCTCACCTGCTCAAGGCCATCAGGGAGAGTGGTGACAGCAGGTTTTTGGGAAATGGATGTCTGCCCTTGTTGGGAACAGGACCAGGACCCAGGGACTCATTTTTCACAGGGCACTGAACAGCCATTAGACATTAACGACTTTTGGCAACTGCTGACCTGGGTCAGATTCAAACCAATGACCCAAAAGGGAGATGTTTTGCTTTCCCCATCAGCAGCCCCTGGGAGCCATCGTGCACTGCTCTGCCTCTGGAAAAAGGAGCTCAGAAAGGCAAGGCAGGGAGGTCCTGGGCTCCAGCACAGGGTAACCCTATCAACATGCACTGCAGATACTGGCAGCTTTTTCCCCGGGAGGAATCAAAGCCTCATTGATACGTGAATTATGAATGAAACCTTAAGCTTTTAAACTTTTAACCTGTGCATTTCTAAGAAAGTCTTAATTTAGCCAGAGACACGGCAAGAAAGAACAATGGCTCAGTAGAAGGTACTGGATTTTCTGGGTTTTTAAAGCACACCCTTGTTTAAGATGAATATTTCATTTACTGAGCCGTTCCTGGGGGAAAAGGAAATTCTGATCCGCACTGACCAAAGACGTGGACTGAAATCTGTGTTACACTGAAACTCGTGGATGAGACTGATTGACACCAACAACATCCCTCTTGCAATGCCAGCCCAGGGCTTCTGCTTCTTGCTCCTCCTCACATCCACGTTTCCAGTTTCAAAGCACACTATGAAATGCTTTAGTGATGAACAAAGCACCAAACATCACCCACAGCACGATGTCAGGGTGGAGGCAGCACCCCAAAGCCCAGCTGCCACCCACCCCCTCCCAGAACAGGAGTCCCACAGCACTCCACACTCTGCTGGGCATGTTTTAGGCTGAGCTTTGTACTGTCCCTCTCCATCAGGCAGCTGAGACAAGCTCAAGGACAGGCTTTGTCCAGCTTCTGTTTGTGAATTCATGCCCAACTAAAGGGCCAGAAAAGCTCTGGGGAAGCAGCAAAGCAAGAATGGGGATGCAGTGTGACAGGGGTCAGGTCACCTCACACCAAATAAAACCAGGGTGGGTCAGCTCAGTGGAAGTAACACTCATTAGAAGAATAAACTATATAATGAAGAGGGAAGGGGGTGCTTTGCTCAGGTCTAGTGAGGCACTGTTAAACCTTATACCATGAGCACAAACCCTTTTCAGCTTCCACTCCACTGGAGTTCACCCAAAAAATCGCCTTGCTGACCAGTGCTGAATGAGATTTTGTTTATTTTCGAGACAACCACGGGCACATTGCTTCCATCAGCAGCAGAGCTGGCACAGAGCTGGGATGTGAGCAAAGCCAGGAACAAAATGAGCCAGAGACTCCAGTCTCCTGCTGCCCTACAAGTGAGCTTTCTCCAGGACAAGGGTGCAGAGAATTGCCTGGGTAGAAAGGCTGTGCAAAATCCAAACCCAGCCCAGCCAGGACACTGGTGTCACAGGGAGCATATGGCAGGACAGAGCATAAAATCCCAGAATGGTTTGGGTTGGAAGGGACCTTAAATATCATCTCACTCCACCCTCTGCCATAGGCAGGGACACCTTCCACTAGCCCAGGGTGCTCCAAGCCCTGTCCAGCCTGGCCTTGGACACTTCCAGGGATGGGGCAGCCACAGCTTCTCCCAAGCCTGGTGGGTCTGTGGATCAGGACTTTAACAATCAAATTCTGCTGATGTGCTCCAGGAAGTTACAATCCCCTTCTCTGAGCCCACAGGCATCAGCAGGAGAGACACAGACCTGTTCCAGCAACACAAAGCCTGTTACATTAACTTAAATCATGGGGAAGGTTTGAAGCAAAGCAAGGAATTAGGTGACACTGTCTTAAATCGCCACAGGAGGGTCCTCCAATGCTCAGAGGTCCAAGACCTGAGGGAAGGACTTGCTACAGGTTGGGACAGAGCAGAACTGGGCACAAAAAAGCAGCTAAGGAAGGATGGAGAGGAGATGTGGTCTGGGACAGACCCAGGGCTTGCCCACCACATGCCCAGCTTGGGTGGCAGAAGATGCTGCTGCTCAGAACCAGGCAGAACTGGGGCAGAAAAGGCAATGCCACCCTTGGGTATGCAAGGATTAGACATCATGAGCCAGCAAAGCTCCTCATTTTCAAAGGACAAGGGAAAAAAAAGAAAAAAAAGCTTAAAAAAAAAAATCAATCAGCCACAAATTATAAATAAAAGAGATGAAAGTTAAGAGCGAAACGAAACAAAGCCCCAGGTGGCCTCTGCCTGGGGCACTTCTGCTAATTTTAGTTTCTCAGCTCTTCCCTGAGCTGTCTGGTTCGATGACTGTACAGTTTTAGAGCATTTACTTTCCTGTAGGTCCCTAAAATATTACACACTGGGATGGTCCAGCCTGGGGATTGGTGGGAAAAGGGAGAAGCGTGTGGGACCCATCCTTGGGGTGACCAAACCAGCAGGTCTGGGTCCCTGAGCCGCTCTGGGGTGGCCAAAGAGGTGGTTGCTGTCCATGCCATTGTGTGTCCAGGTCAGCACATCCTTAACCCACAGGGATGGGGGACCATTCCAGTATGGATGGGCACGGCCCTACAGCCCCTCCCAGCGCTGAGCAGGCACCAGGGTGTGCACCCCCCTCCTGGGATTCCCTTCCTACACCCTCCCCAGATGCTGAGTGATGCACCCACAGCCCACCAGCCCCTCTCCCACCCCACTCCCCCTCTCCCTGCCCAAAACCACGGTGGCTCTGCTGGGTGCTGGGGTGTGGCTTGGCCGGGGAGAGCCGCTTGGCAGCCACCACATTTATTCCACGGAGAGAAAAGGCAGTAGCCTCACAGAAGCATCCTATACAGTAGAATGTATTTAAATACCTAATGAAGGAATAAATCTGGGAGAGGGAGACATTTACTGCATACTTATTCACACAGAGCCTTTGTGCAGGCAGGGGGGGCCGGGGGGCTGGCACTGCACCTGCGCTCCGGCCGACAGCCTCTCTGCTGGGGTAATGAATATGGCAGCATCCTACTAAATGAGGCTCTACCTGTCAGGGAGGATATGGAGCACTCCCAGCCTCCACATCCATTCCAGAGGACTCGCCTCGGCTCCGACAAGATGCAGAACCTTATCGACAGGGACCTTCCCAGGGGGCTCGGAGAGCAAACAACGCGCTGGGGGGGACAGAGACAGATTGGGCCACTTTGGCGCTGCACGAGACAGCAGGGCTTTTTCTTTTTAGCTTTTAATTCCGCCCAGGCAATATGTCAGAGGGTAGAAGTCATGAACTCATCCCATGGCACAGGCGAGGCTGAAGGCCAAGGGCTGCGCCGAAGCAGAACCTCAGACCAGAGGACGAGGGTGAGGATCCCAAGAGGACAATTAAGTCCTACTTGTGCCCTCGAGCCCTGGAAATGTGCTTCCTTCAGCCTGGCAGAGCTGGGTCCTCTGCCATTTTACTGCAGGTGGAAAAGCACAGTTTGCTTTTGTTGTGAAGGAACAAGAACCACCCACCGCTGTGTCAGAGCGGGGAAGGAGCAGCCCAAGGCCACGCAGAAACAAGCTGGGATGGGGTGGATGCCTGTACAGAGCATATTGTGTTTGCCTGGGTTCAGATGCAGAAATGCCACAGCCCACGGAGGGTGAGCTGTGCCCCACGTCCCCAGACACGCAGGAGCTGCCACAAACCCGTGTGTTTAGAGCCAAATGCCACAAGCATCATGCAGAGTCCTCCCTGCCCTGTGCTCCCTCAGCCATCACCCCACACCACCAGCACCCCAAGGAGGGGTTTGCCCCCTCCCTGCAGGGCAGGGGAAGCACAGGGTGCTGATGACACACAAGAGCTCAGCCATCAATGCATTTTACATTCCAGGGAACTAAATGCACAGGCAAGTATTCCAGATGGATGCTGAGTGATGGAGCAGCAGCACCCACTCCATCCCCACAGCCCTGTGCTCACAGCCGGCATCCTGCAGCATCCCTGAGCCTCCAGCCACCTCTCAGCTTCCAGCTTTACCTCCCCCACCTCCCAAACACAGCCAAACTCATCTCACCCTTTGCTTGCCCTTCTGCCTCCCCTCCCTCCCCCCTGATACGAAAGGTCGGGTTTGAAATTCAGGGGTCAGGAGGAAGAAATGGAGCGGGGTCAGGGGTGAGAGAAGCAGAGAGGGGAGGAATTTCACCTCTCCAACTGTTTGCTTCCATGAATCAGCAGCCCCAGAGCTCCTGCCAGGAGTGGGGGTGCTGAGCTCAACCAGGGCAGTGCAGAGGGACTTGTGGGGACAATAGGAGGTGTCCCCTACCCCACAGCCCCAGGCAGAGCAGCACAGCAGCCCCCACGCTCCTGCAGGCTTCTTTCCTTATTTTTTTGGCTTATCCCAAGCTTATCAAGGTGCCAGCAGAAAAACACCTAAATGCCAAACCCCCAAAGCAAAGCTACAGCAGAAATGGAGCGAGAGGAAATTAAAGATGTGCTTAACACATCTGGAGTTTACATTTTCCATCTGCAGAGCCGAGCGAGGCAGACGGAGAAAGGAAAGGTCCTTCAGGTTCCTCTCCAGGTGCCTCTTAAGGGGAGGGAGTTTGGCTCATGTTCCTCTTCCCAGGTGGGGTCTGGAGTGAATAAATATATCATCCCACATTACTTATGGCATCACTATGCCCTAAACACCAGCTTTTGGGGTTTTTCTTTAATTTACATTATCACATATGCTCCCTATCTGCCAGACATGTCCATTAGCTCTCCCTCTCCAAAATGTTCCACAGCCAGAGCCAGGCACTTTGGGAAACCCTGAGAGGATTCCTGCCTGCTCAAGAATTTCACACTGGCCTCTCTCTGCTGTAAAGGTAAAAATAATTCCTGTGCACAGGAGGAAATGAATGCACTGAGCATCCCAATGAACTTGCAGGGTGGCTTAAAGAAAGAGGAGAGCAAGGGATGAACATCCCTCTCTGGAGCACAGGGACACAATGACTGCCACACTTGGAGAGGGACCATCACTATCCATGTGTCCCTGAGCCTGGCAGTGATGCCCAGGAGAGAGGGCAGCCCCATTCCAAGGGAAGGTAGAGCTCTCCTCTGAGGAAGTGCAGCTGCAATTGGGAAATATGCTGCGAGAGCAAAAAATGCTGGTTTCATGTAAATGTCCTTAATAATAAAAGAGTGAATGAAGAAAGCAACACATACAAACAAGAAATAGTACATTTGTGCTAGAGAAGCAAAAATGATTCTAAAAAAGAGAGCTTTATCAACAAATTCCAGAAGGCATCGGCTGTTCTTTAGTGCTCCTCGAGGAATAACACACAGATCCTGCTGAACCTGGGCTGCCTGGTGCCTCTGATCACAGGATTTTTAACAATCCCAGGCTGGGTGCAGCACACTTGAAGAACATTAAATTGTTTGTTTTCTTAAGCAAACCTTGAGCTGCTGTTCTCGCACCCCGTAACTGGGGTTTCGTGCTGTTTGCCCTGGATCTGCTCACAGTTCCTGCAGCCAGGGCTGCTGCATTTCCATGGCAATCCCGACTCCCAGGCTGCTGGGATCAGCCTAATCCCAGCCAAACCCAACCAGAGGCAACAGGGTTTCCCCTGTGCACAGGGGATTTGGTTTAGATTAGGTATTGGGAAGGAATTCTTCCCTGGGAGGGTGGGCAGGCCCTGGCACAGGGTGCCCAGAGGAGCTGTGGCTGCCCCATCCCTGGAAGTGTCCAGGGCCAGGTTGGATGGGGCTTGGAGCACCCTGGGCTAGTGGAAGGTGTCCCTGCCCATGGCAGGGGGTGAAAGGAGATGGGTTTTAAGGCCCCTTCCAACCCAAGCCATTCCATGATTCTGTGATGAAACACTTTGCTTTTATGCGGGGTGGATCCCTTCCTCTCTGACCAAGCTGTGATCATGTAAGCCTCTAAAGGTCAATGTTTCACTCTTGCAGGGAGGTGTAAATCCAGTCCAAAATGCTGAAAATAAATCCAAAGTAAGGCCTTTGGTGTTGATAGCTGACCATGAGCCCCCATGCCTGGCACAGCCATGTTCCCCTAAAGCTGAGAGCCTTGGAAAAATCAAAGGCAAGTATCAGCTGTGCCCCATGAAATAGGATGCACTTTGTTCTGAAATATGCAATATTTAAACACATTGATCAGCTGATTACTAATAGCGAAGGTCGGTATTTATTTTGTCTTCTTTGCACTTTGGATTACAAAGTAATTTTCAGGTGAACTCCCTGTGGTGTTAGAAAGTGCTGTTATCCCCTTTCCTGGTGGGAAAATTGGGGGCAGAAAGCAGCCTGCCCGTGTTTCAAGCCCTTCAGTCTCTCTTCCACTATACCTGCACCTTCCAGATATTCTAATTATTTATTTCTCAGTAACAAGACCAAGTTCCCAGTATGAAAGGCTCTGCACAAAGGAACCACGAGAAGAAAAGCAGAGCGGGTCAAAGCCTGCTGCCCTTTTGCTTCAAAGCTCTGCAGAATGACTTAGCCCAAATATACTCAAGAAGTGCAATTGGTCTGTGAGTCAAAAGAAAAGGGGAAGGTGGGAGGAGGGGACTCTGGTTTTATTCCAAGTCTGCCATTCACCAATTTAAGCGTGTAAAACCAGGGTAGCCCCTTCATGGTACAAAGTCTCCCGGTGCGAGGAGCTTTAAGAGCATCGGGCAAAAAGCATCAAAGAGGCTGGGGAGGCAAAGCAGGCAGAAGGATGCTCCCTTTTTCCACTAACAAGCCAGTGGCTGCAGGATGAGGAGCAAAAGCAAACATTGCATTAGTCAGCCAAAGGGAACTGTGAGTTTGCAGGCTGAGAACGCTGCTGGCCGCTGGGGAAGGTAAGTGCTCCCAGCTGGAGGCACAGCACTGTTATTTGAAAGACCTTGTTTTACCCCAGTGTCTCCCCCTCACCCTTTCTTGCTTTCCTTTGAGCAGCTCAAGGCACCGACTCTTCTTCCCCACTAACTAAGGGACCTCAGATTGGCATCCTCTCCAAGCAGCAAATGCAAATCACCCTCTAAGTTTGTGGCAGTGACCAACTTAACAGGGCCCTGTGCTTTTAATGAGCTGGGAAGGGGGAGAAGAGGCCGAGGCAAGACAAACAATTACCACCTACAGTCCCCCAGCCTTTGTGCTGCCTGGCTTCCAGCTCTCGAGGATGCTCGGGCTGGTTTGAGGATTCTCAGGCTGGTTTGCCTAAGGCCTGCAGGCAGGTTTATGAGATTAAAGCCCAGCACACAATAAATAATTTAGCAGCTAACCACAAAAAAAAAAAAAAAAAAGGAAAATATTAAAAAAATCCCGTGCTGTATAAGAGCGAGGCTGTATGATGTGTACATTCATTTTAAAGGCACATCACTTTCATCTACATGTATCTGTTTGATGCCAAGACGTGTAACCATGCGAGGAGGAACAACCAGGGAAGGTGGCGGGTCCCCAGCTGAGACACAGGCAGGGGATGTCGGGACAAATGCTGACGAAGCCTCTTGCTAATTACTCCAGCCTGCCCGTGCTGCTCCCTGCACTCCTGTTTGCATCCATGTCCGAGAAATTAGAATCTTAAACCTCTCCTCAGCCAATTATTCCTCCCCTGCTTCCAGTGGGGTCCCCAGTATGGACTGGCAGCAACTGGGGGCAGCTGCCCTTGGCTCAGCACTGGGCAGGAGCAAATCCCACAGGAGTGACAGCTTTGGGTCATGCCTTGGTCAGCATCCCCTCTTTTGGTGGGGTTTAATGACCTTAGAGGTCTTTCCCAGCCTTTACGGTTCTGTGATTGCACAGATTTTGTGGGGTGGCAGCACCTCAAGGCTGGCAGCAGCCCCTGGAGCACAGGGCTGGGAAAAAGCTTGTAATTTTATAGGCACAGAATGGATGCACAGGGAAACCTGCCTGACAGATGGGAATTGCTGCCACGTCTCCTCGGTCCCAGCCAGACTGTTTTGTGACCAGAACACCCCTTTCAGTGTCCTTAGGGCTCCCCGAGCCCCACGTGGGAGATGGCCACGCACAGGGGTGTAAATCACAATGTGCAGATTTGAGTTATAGAGCAGAAAATTGCGAGCTCGAGTGACATATTCCACGTCAGCTCAATAAGACCAGTGGGTAACATGAGAAGAAGAATGGGAGCATCCTCACACTCACAGTACCACCACATATCCCTCCTTCAGCCCACAGATGTGGCTCCCCCTTTACCTGATCAGCATCCTCTGAGATTGCTTTGAGACACACCTAGGGAATGACTCTCATCTTCCACCCTACAGTTAAGGGGAAAAAAAACCCCACAACCAAACCCTAAAGGCATGGAAAGGCTGAATGCAGCAGTGTGAATGCAGGGGGGGTGGCTGGGAGAGAGCCAGGAGGTGCTACCATTGCTGGTAATAGCAGCAGACACGTTCAGATTCAGTGTTGTATTGTTACATTTGTCCAAATCACAGCCAGGAAAGCCCATGACCCTTCCCCAGGCTCCAGGGAAGGTCTCTGGTGCAAAACTCCCCCAGGTGCTGCACTCCCCATCCCTGGGAGCTCCTTCCAGCACGCAGGGGTTTCTCTCCCTCTGTTATTTCCAGGCTGGGCTGCCTGCAGAGAGCTCCTGAAGGGCTGGGAAAGGCAGGGCTCTGCCTGCCCAAGCATCTCGGCAGGAATGGAAAGAGGGTTGTAAAAGGCAGGGGGAGGTGGGGAGCCCATGCATCATAACAGGCATAATGGACTCCTGCTGATATAGGGACCGGCCACATCCAATCCACGCCTGCCCGGCGCAGCCATAAATACCCAGCAGATGCTCCAGTGATGGATTTGCCATGGCAAACCGGGCAGTATTTCACAGCCCTGCTAAGGCTGTCACTGTCCTGCCTGGCAGCAAAAGGCAACTACAACAACAAAGGGTAGTAAACTTGATTAGGGGACTGAGGAAATATTAAAGGCGGCATCAGTCAGACGCACGGGGAAAGCCCAGCTGCAATCCCACCACAAACCCTGCTGCTTTGGCAATGCATTCCCCTCCCTGATTGTCCCTAAATCCCAACCTTTTTGCAGCAACAGCAGCTCAGGGGCTATGCCAGAGCCCAGGACGCTTCCTGCAGATTCCCTCGTCTCTCCCGGCACATTTGTGGTTTCCACATTTGTTTTTTCTGCCTCGAGGAGGCATTTATAGAAGCAACATTGCATGGTCTTCTCACAGTATTTCTTGCCACCCAGGGATTTAAGATCTTACAAATGGACCAAAACCTATGTTATTTTGACCTCTGAGGATTTTAAAAGCCTGCAGAAAAATATGTATGTAGTAAAGAAAGCATGAACTTCTTGACTCATAAGTGGAAAGGTAGGAGTCTCACACTGCCCTGCCCTCAAAAACCAGCAACATCCAGAGCACAGCAACCACTTCAGATTTACACTCAGGGGAAAGCAGGGACAGCCAGAAAAACTAAAATGAACTCACAAAAGAGTTGGGTATTTGCTGATATTTTTCACCAAGATCACTTCAAGAAGAAACTCATTATTGAACTAGATGAAAGCACAGCAAAACGGAGGAGGAATAACTTCTGCCTCACTTCATGTTCATAAAGGAGATAATACCTCTTAGGCAACGTGTGGGGATTAATTATCTTCTAAATATGTAAAAGAAAAAAAAAAACTTGGTTGGGTTGGGCACTGAGAGATGTGATCCAGCTGAAGGTGTCCTTGCTCATTGCAGAGGGGTAGGTGGCCTTTAAAGGTCCTTTCCAACCCAAACCATTCCATGATCCTGGAGGCAGGATGTATTCCATGCAGGAGGCTGTCCAGCCTGCACTGGCTCCACTTCTTTTAGAGCTGAACAAAATGTAATCGCTGCCCTCCAAAATTTCAAGTTGATTTTTCAAGGTGCCTGAACCTGCATAAGACCCAGAGTCGTCCCCATCTCATAAGCCAAGAAACAAGATTAAAGCAGACTTGGAGCCCACCTGGCTCGATTTCACATCCACAGCATTTCCTGAACACCTGCCCCTTCGCTCTCCAGCAGCTCTAAAAATATGTGCCAACTTCTCAGTTTTTTCTTATTTTACTTGCTCTGGCAGGCAATAGATAACAGAACCAGAAAAGGGATGTTGGGAGAAGAAGAGACCAATTTCATGCCACTAAGAGGTGACTGGGCCATTCCTGAATGCTCAAAACCAAAGTCTAGAGGGACTCGGCAGCTCTGTCCCTTCTCCAGCCCTAAAACACACACACCCCAGCGCTCTCCTCTTTTCATATTCGCTTGCACAAATTCCAATTAATAAGTAAGATTCCAACTTCTGACTATGAACAATAACAAATGTAAGGGACCATCGAGCATTTTGGGGACCCATTTCTGAGGTCAGAGTTTGACTGCACCTTTTTTACACAGGTGGAAGCAAAGAGGAATTATTTTCTGAGTCTTGAAAACCCTTGTTTAGGAAGAAAATTAATCCCTGCTCCTCCAGCCACACCAGAACAACCACCAGCAGTGCAGTACTAAACAAATACACCCTTATTTCACATCCTATGGCAAGAAACAGAGATTTTTTCTCAGACCTTTCAATTAAACAACTTCAGTTAAACAAGAACCATCTGCCATCGTAAACTTCTGCTGGGACATCGAGATCTGCACTCCAAGAGTGATGGAATGATCATGGATACAGCAAAGTCCCTGACCTTACAACCTCCAGCTAAAACCAGGCATCCTCTTTGGAAGGCACCTGAAATGGATGGTTTTCATCTGTTCAATAACAGCCTGATGTCCTCTTGGCTTCTCTACACGCTGATGCAACTGAGTTTTTCCTAAAGTGCTACGGAATGTTGCGTGCGGGGGCGATAATAAAGGAGAAATTAAAAGGATGAGATAACCATCCATAGAATGAAGTCATTTAAGGACAGGTTCGGACATATATATTTCATTGTGAAAGACCTATTTTATTCCCACTAATGGAACAGATTAAATCAGCCAAGCTGAATAAAACTATCACGTCCCAAGACGTAACAACACACTTAGAGTTCGCCTTTCCCCTGGCTACGTAATCCAATCAGTTATCACTGTCCCTTGGAAAAGTGCAGGTTGGGAGCAAGGACAGACATTGCACCACACATCCAGGGATTCAAGAGGTGAACAGGACTGTGTTTCCAATCAGGAAAACGAGTGTCTGTAGCACTTCTCCTGCAGACAGATCCCAAGCAGCTCTTTGGGGTGACTTTCCATGCTTGGATGGATTTGGAGCCATGTCCAGTGCACCCAGTCGGGACAGGGTGTTCCAGGCATTCAGAACAATGTGTGATGCCCATTTATCCAGGTGTGATTTGAGATGCAAACACCATCCTCCACCTCAGGGCACCTGAAATCACCACACCTGGGCTCTTGCCTGGAGCACTGAAGTTTGCACAGCCAGTGCCCCACACCTCCAGCATCTCCAAGATTAAATGCTTCTCACAGCTGAGCAGCTCAGTGCTGGGTGAAAACCAGATACAACATCACTGTTCCTGCTCTTCCCAACCAGGAGCATTCCCAGCTCATGTGGAAGTAGGCAAGGCTGCAGGAACTGCATTTTTCCAACATCCAGCGTAAACAGCATGATGGCAAAATAATACCCAGGCAGCACTGTCAGACATAGAAGAGACATTTATTTATTCTTGATCACAAACAATGTCCTCCATTGACAAGCTGAATGAAGGGCACTTCACTGATTTATTAGATCTAATAAGAAACAGACCTCTCGGGATGAAATACAAGATTGATTTTCAGTGGTGAGCCTTGCTGCCATCCCAGCCACTGTGCTCAGCCTGATGAGATGAAACCAGGCATGCACAGAGGGTTGAAACAGCATCGGGTAGCAGAAAGAAATGGGAAGGTTTGCATGAGAAAGGGGAATGAAATGGAAACAAAACCCAATAGCAGCCCTTCAAACTGAGGGCTACTTTTTCCTCCCTGCAATCCCTCTCTCTCCCACTAAATCTATGTATCTTGAGAGCAGCAAACTACTTGGAAATTTAAAGGCAACTCCAGCGCAGTTCTTGGGAAACTTCTGAGTGGACTCTCCCCGTGCATCTGCCTTTCAGAGGAGCCCCTCTAAATATAGCTAGTGTAATTTTCACATCAGTCTCAGCATCTACCAGGCAAACCACATTAACCGAGTTCCGTGGATGCCGTTTTCCATCAGGAAAAAGACAACTAGCACAGCAGTGCTTAGCTTGAGGCCCTATTAATAGCAGTCCTAATTATATGGCTGCAAATTTAATTCATAGCAATGATTAGTGTCAAAATCAAAGGCATCACACATCAATATTGATGGAATTGTATGAAGCCCATAAACAGAACAAGCAAGCTGACACATCTCCCCCCAGCAGTTAGTTGCTGTTAACTGTTGCATTAATGCCCCTTCTAATTCTGCTCCGTGAAAACTGTTTTACTGGAGGAATCCACAATTCTGAATGAGAACATCTCTAAGATGATCCCCAGACTGAGGACCAGCTTGTTTCCAAAATAACTCAACAGCTGTGGGTGAGAGAATAGGTGTGATGTGGCTGTCGGGCATTAATTGTGTGGGTAGATATGCAGTGGGGGAGGACAGGAAGGAGATCAGGTGGATAAGACGTCTATCCACAGATCTCTGGCACTTACAGAGGTGTGTACATTTTTACCATCCTCATCTCACAGATGGGAAAGAAGAGATATGCAAACAGTCCTGAGCATCCTGAGCACTTGCTGACATCAAGACATGTCTGGTCTTGGAACAGGCACAAAAACTGGAGACAACTTGTCAACTTCCCACCGGGTCTGCAACGCCTCCTCTGCAGCGGGAGCCCCACGAGCCCCACAGTTCAGTGCAAAGCTGCTTCCTACGCCTCACCTGGCCCCTCTGAGGCCATGGAAAAGACAATCCCACGTGTCAAATGAAGAAAGATTTACCAAAGGTGTAGACAGGACTGTGAGAGATAGAGAACAGCAACACCCTCAGCCCCTCACAGGGGAGGATGGGACCATGAGTGCCCCAGTTAATAATGGGGGGACACAGATCCCACGAGCTGCAGGCAGCTCTGATGCATGTTAAATAAGGAAAGTCTCACTGTGGTGAATGTCTGGAATTCATTTACTCCAAGAATGGACTGATTTTATTCCAACAGGTAAAGGATTCCAGGTGAAGGATTCCACAGCCCTCCCTCCGGACAGTGAAGCACGAAAAGATTGACTTTGCATCAAAAAGGTGTTCAGCCTGGACTAGCACAAGGAATTAAACCCCGCTGAAGAGACTGCTTCTTCTGTAATCCTACATAATTCATGGAACAGGACCATAAATACCTCGTGTGCAGGCACAGGCTGTTTGCTTTTACCGCCTCTAAATGAGACAACTTCCCTCTCCCCCCACCAAGCCCTGCAAACAGTGAACACCAGGCTGCCTGGCTGGCTCAAAGCTTGGCATATGCATTTGGGATGTGCTGAGGGCTCCTCTTCCATCCATTTAGCTAAAAAAATACCCAGCTCTCCTCTGTGCCACGGCAGGGGGAGCGGGGACGTGAGGGGCTCTGCTTACAAACCCGCTCTCCCCCACGTTCAAAATTGCCCCACTGACACTCAAGAGGCACCAGGGAGGCACCTAATTTACTACTACTCAGCACTTGTAAAGTGCTGAATGAATATTAATGAACTGATGTAATTAAAATGATGCAGACATTCAAGTGTAGTATCTGCCTGTCCTTGTATCTTCCTGGATAGATGAGGAAGAAATTCCCTGCTGCTTAAGGACACAAAAAATTAACAGCCTGCTGTTGATTACATTTGTTAACTCTTTCCCTGGTACGAAGAAGCAAGGTCTGCATTTAGCAGGTTCACCTAATGCTGTCATTTATAGCTGAGGTTAATTTGTGGGTTCTCAGCTTTCCAGAGCAGCATCTCTAAGCCTGGCTGTGCTGGAGCTGGATCAGATTTCTGCATGCCCTGATGAACTGGATCCCAGCTCTATAGACCAACGAGGGTCCCACACACCTCTCTTTACACCCCAAGGCCACTTCCACACTCATTTTAAATATAGAACTCCTAGGAGAGGTCCCTTCCAACTCATAGTATCTTATGATTCTGTGACTCAGAAGGGAGGAAATCCCAGGTGGACTTTGAAATCCTAAAACTCATTCAAGGCCAGGTCAGACAGGGCTTGGAGAAACCTGGCCTGGTGGAACATGTCCCTGCCCATGGTAGAGGGCTGGAACTTGATGGTCTTTAAGAGTCCTCCCAACCCAAACCATGCTATGACTCTCAACTGAGCCCCCCCCAAACCCCTTTGCTGAGGGAGGGAACCAGCAGGAGCATCTCTTTGCCCTGGGCAAGTAACACCCGTGTTTTTGATGCAGAGGTCAGGGAAAGTTATCTTCCAGGACTGATCAATCATCCAGCTGTCAGGGGGAAGAGCAGGAGGCAAGAGGCAGAGGGAAGCAGTAGGACTCTGCCCCCGAGGCTTGGTTCCAAAAGCAGCCAAGTTAACCCATTCTTATCTCTCCATGACCAAACATCCTGCCACCATCAGCAATTTTGTCAACACCAAAAGCTTTTTAACTCTCAGTCTTCTATACAAGTTGCAAAGGATTGCTGGGAAGCAACTCTTGTAAGGTTCCCATCTGTCAAAGAGGAGGAATGATCCAAGACCTTGGATACAGTGTGCTGAGGTTCTCTTGTGCTTGGAAATTCCAAACCAGCTCCTCACTTTTCTCTAATCAGACCGGCCCATTATTGCCCTGATAATTTCTGCACGAGCCCCACAAACACACACCAGAGGTCACTGAATGACTAAATACAAAAATCCCAGACAAACAACACATCAAACGCAGGCAGGCAGTGCATGAGGAGCTGGCTGGGGCTGAGACCCCCATTACCCTGCCTGGCTGGAAGAGCAGGAAGGTGCTCTCAGCCCATGCAAGGGGATGTTCTGGAGCTGGAATGTGGCAGAGCAACTACATGCCCTCACTTGGTCCTTTTTCCAGGACCATCCTGCAGCAGCTTTCACTGCACCTTTTCCAAAACCTGGCACTTCCAAACAGAGAACAGCAACACCCCTCTGTGCTAACTCTGCCTCACCAACAAGGCTCTCTGTGCCCCAAACCCTGCAATTTCTGCTCCTGACAGACTCCCAGCTTCTCACTGGGAAACACCTGTAAGGCACAACCACAGCAACGCGCATCAGGGTCTGCTGAGACACATGAAAAGCAGGTCCTGCCTCTCTGAAGCCATGGACAGAAGCTTACCTTCTTCAGCTTGCCAGTCTTAGTCCCCACGAACACCACGCTGTAGCCATTGTAGACATAGGAAGCCACAGATGTCATCCTGTCACGGCTGGAGGTGAAGAGTGTCACCCCATCCACAGGTGTCGAGCCCCCCAGGGGCTGGTTGATGTCGAGCCCACAGAAGTTGTCATCGATGGGAACTGGCTGGAAAGACAAGGTTTGGGGCAGTTGTGAGTGAAGCAGAGCACAGGGCAGCCCCACACACTCGGGGTCACGCAGGGGGGAGCTGGCAGTGCCACCCCCCCGCCAGGTTCAGCCACTTTCCCCAATGGCTTGTTCCTGTCACTGCCTCAGGCCAAGATGGGTTCTGTAATAGAAACCACCCAGGTGCTATGTGGGAAGATGAACTTTTGTTCCTTCTACCACCCAGCCGTGGACTCTCCTACAAAGCACCTGTCTGTGCCTCAGTTTCCTTTCTACAGCACGTAGGATATGGACACCGGCTTCTCCCTGGAGCACCACTTGGGTGGACAAGGGAAAAATCATTCTGCTGACAGGTCAGTGCTATTAAGCCACATCAGCTGAGATTGCTCGAGTGAATTCCTACATGGCATCGGTGGCAGGAGGTGACATGGGTGGCCGCTTGCCTTCACACTGACTGCCATCCACTTATTTTCCACCAGGGACATTAACTACCAAAGGCTTGGGCACACTGAGCTGTAACTGCAATGAGATGAGTCTCCTTGTGCAAACCAGCACTTGAGATTCTCATCCTCCTCCTTTCATTTCATTTAACCCATGTTTATCTCTCCCCAGCAGCCAAACTGAGTATGCTGGGCAAAAGAAGGCCCTGGAGATTCCCAAGTCAGCCCAGGAACAATCTGCACATGAATCAAGATTAAAGAAATCAGCTGAATAAAAATGCAAAAGATACAACTGTCATTTATCTCCTTAGTTTGCTGATACCACCCTCCTGCTTGGGAAGGGTGAGAAACTTCCTCCAGCTTCCAGAGCCAGAGGTTGGGAATGGCAAAGACTTCCAGGAAGCTGCACACCTTTACTCTGCCTTAATGCCACCCCTTCCTGTCACTGTCATCACCAATTGCCTGATAAGAACATGGGCTAGAGGGGAAGAGCACTATGACTGTTCTGCATTCAGGGACACTGAGGCACAGAAAAATTGACTCTACTCTGCAAGCTCATGTTCCAGAGGGCCACGTGTTGCTCCCAGCTCTTGAGAGCTACCCTGGTGAGCATCCTTACCGCTTTAGTGCACTGCACATCCTTCCCCAGCAGCCAGTTGAGCTCCAGGTTGCCCTCCCCCTGGTAGCAGGACTGCAGGCGGTCCTTGATCTGAGCGTTGATGGTGCGAATGGGGAACACGCAGAGCGCGGAGTCGTCGGGCGGCTGATGGTACTGCTTCTGCCCCTTGGAGAAGATGGCAAAGAGGACATCCTCCTGGGCTGTGATGTTGAGGGACTTGGCCAGCACGTCCCCCGGCTTAGAGAGGTATGCTGCTTGCAGGAGGCGGTACTCTGTGTCCCCCTTGACGCAGCCAAAGGGCAGAGACACGTAGGAGTGGAACTTGGGGTCGTCTTTGCAGAGACGGACGATGCGAGAGGTGTAAAAGAGGTCGCTGGCGGAGTTGATGGAGACGCCCTCAGGGGTCTCTGGCTGCACAGTCAAAAAATAGACAAAGTTACCACTGGCAAAGCCATAGATGTAGAAGATGTCAAAGTGCGAAACGAGGGCCAAAGTATCTGAGGGGATTTTGATGAGGGATGAGACAAAGTCACTGTGGAGCTCATAATCCAACATAGCCGACGACTCCGGGTCCCGGGGAAGTTTGCGGCTGGAGAGGGTGGGGAAATAATCCTGTTTCCCATCCACAGCCGTGCCGATGAAGAGCTTCCCATCCTCGCCTTCCGAGCGCACGATCACCCCGTACATGGTGCCCGTCTTGTTGACGCTGGAGAGGTAGTGCTCCTTTTTGTGCGAGGGCTCCACCAAGATGAAGAGGTCATCGAGGCGCAGCAGCTTGCAGACCCCCTGGTAGAGGCTGCCACAGGCCAGCAGCCGGTTCTCCGAGTAGTCGATGATGAGCAGCTTGTTGACGTTGTTGGTAAGGGTGAGGATCTCGCTGCATGGCTGGACGATGAGGGGCGGGTAGCAGGATTTATTGTCCTCCTCAGGACCAGTTTTGTGAGCCACCAAAATGGTCAGGTTACCTGAAAGCTTGTAAACCCTGTTGATAGCCCCAACATAGACTGCTCCGGTGCCTTGGTGGACAGTCAGGTGGTTGAACGTCCAGTCCCGGTTCTCAGAGTGGAAAGTGCTGAACAAGACATTGCTGGACACACTTCGTGAGAACGATGCCAGGAAGAGACAGAGCAAAGCCACTGACCAGCCATCAGAGTCCAGTACCCGAGGCCAGTTCTTCCTCTGATCCATCCTGGGAAAGGCAAACTTCGTGTTCCCCGTGTGTGTCCTGAGCCCCGGCAATGTCCCTCACATGGTTCTGTGGAAGGAAAGGAAACACTCAGAGCAAAGGATTAGATCCACTGTGCCCTGCAGATAAAATTCAAAGGAGGCTTTCTAATTACACAGTCCTTGAGATAAGGTGAGGATGTCTCTAAGCGCAACAAGAATTAAGCAGGTCTCCTAACTTACTGGTGAGCAGTTCAGGCTTGATGTTTTGCCACTTGGTTCAGCCTCTGCATGGTAATTTGTTGTGTGGTTTAGCTGTTTATAACATACTCTGCCCAGCCATGGGAGGGGATAATCAGCTGCAGCCCAAGACAAAGCCCGCAGCTCACACACCCAGCCATCCATCCGCCAGTTTGGCTGAAAGGATGTCTCCTGCAGGGTATGTTGTGTGAAGCTGCAGAGGAAATAAGAGGTGTTTTCTACCTTTAAGCCCTCTCTGATTTAATTTGGAAACCTGAACAAGAAGACTCATGCAGCCAAATTCACTGAGTACATACACACAGAAGGCACAAGCATCTCCCCTCCATCCCAGAGCCAGAAGTGCCTCAAGCAGGTGGTTTTCAGTCAGAAACTTCTCCCAGTCTTCATAAAGACTGCCTTGCTCAACCTGACCATAGATGTGTCTGACTGCACAGACTCAGAAAACCACCAAAAAGTTCTCCTTTATCCCAAATTATGGATTTCTTATGTGCTTCAGGCTGGACAATTAGAGGAACCATTTCAGCCTGCCTTGGGGAGAGACATTCCCCACCACCTCAGGGTGACACCAGTCCTGAGAAGAGGCTGAGGATGAGCCACCATTCCACCTGCCTTCTCTGCACCCAAGTCCCATCACCTCCCACCACAAGCCCCCAGCACACCCAGAGGGATAAAGCTGCCCTCTGCAGCTCTGCCTCAATCCCCTGTGTGCAAATGTTCCCTCGCTCAGCTCCCCTCACCTGCGGGCGCCCCCCACTCTGATTGATGCTGATCTCTGTTTTGGTATTTAAAATAATTCATGCTGCTGAAAGCCCACACTGAGCTCATGAGCTCATGTCACCGAACAGCCGCTCTTTAGGCTTGTTACTGCCAGGAGCCGGAGACGGGTGTTCCTGAGAGGTGACAAAGGAGCTCTGTCCCTGGGCTGCACGTCTCCGTGTCACTGACAAGACAGGAGAAAGAGAGCGGTAATGGGTTTCTCATTCTGCTCAGGGATACATTTCCCTGGCTGCTTCTCCTTGCCAGCCTCTTAATTCCCACCTTTGGCTGAGGCAGTTTCTGTCTCCCATGGAGGACACAGACCCTGCCGCATCCCTCTTGCTGTTTGGATGATTGTGGCACAAAACAGCTGCTCACACTACACACCCCAACACGCCCCAGCAGCACCAGGGTAACCTTCCAGCTCTTCCCATCAAATCTTTCAAAATGGCACAAATGAAACGGGTTCACAGGGATGCACTCAGAAGAGTCTGCCCACATGAGGGATGCTGGTGAGTCACGGTGGGCACCAACAACCTGAGCACAGGGATCTGAGAGCAGCTTTACACTTGGATAACAGGGCAGTGCAGCCCAAGACAAAATCCATGTGTGGCACTGGCAGGGAAATGCCAGTCAGCAGCAGAGGGACTTCTTGTAACACACAGGGAAAGCTGCACCATGGAAGAGCTCCAGAGGAGCCCAGGAAAGGTGGCACAAGAACACCCCCAGACCATTGCACAAGGGCAGTGGCTGAGCACCTCCAAATTAACACACAAGAAGCCTGGAACACCACAGTGCCCCAAGCAAGTGCTGGGACATGATCCTCTACAGGCAGAGGGCTCTGGTTCAAGGGAAGTCCTCAAAGTGAAAGATTCCGTGGAGAACAAGGAGTAAATCTCACCACACACACCTTTCCTGCTCAGCATTTTTCAGTTTTTAAAAAGTTGTTCCATTGCAAAGTGAGAAAACAACAGGGCGAGCTAGAAATGAATACATTTAAATAATTAAATTTTACATACATCTACACTTATGGGACAACAGCAGCTCTTCACTTCGACCACAGCAGTTTTATATCTTTTTCAGGCACATTTTCATCCAGAGATGGCACAAACCCAGCACAGACTGGAGCTGCTGTGCAGCAGAGCTGTCAGCTGAAGCCCAACTTCTATGCTGTGCCTTACAGTGAAGGTTTTGCAGAGTATTTGTGAACAGTCACTGCCAACGGCAAGAGAGATCAGCCAGGAAGAAGAATCTGAGCTTTCAAACAGCATCTGAACATGACAGAGCATGGCCACGAGCTGACATCCTACCCAAGTGCACTGGGGAGGATGAGCCAGCCCCAGCTCCCTGCTACCCCCAAGGCTGGGGGTGATGTGTGGGTGCAGGACTGAGCAGTGCCCAGCCACACAGACATCAAACACCAAGAGGAACCCTCTGCATGCAAGGTTTACATCAGATATTAGAGAGAAATTCTTCCCTGTGAGGGTGGCAGGCCCTGGCACAGGGTGCCCAGAGAAGCTGTGGCTGCCCCATCCCTGGAAGTGTCCAAGGCCAGGTTGGACGGGGCTTGGAGCAACCTGGGCTAGTGGAAGGTGTCCCTGCCCATGGCAGGGGGTGGGATGAAATGGTCTTTAAGGTCCCTTCCAAGCCAAACCAATCCATGATTCCCTCTGGAGGAGCCTGGGGATAGCCAAACACCTGGGGAGTTAAACACAAGGGAAACAGGACAGTGAGCAATTTTAACTCTGGTCCTTAAACACTATTTGATCATTAATATTTTTATTTTTTTTAAAGAGTGTTTAAAATACACCCTTAAAGGCAATCTGAAGCTATTAGTAACGCAAGGTGAAAGCAAGAGTAAATTCAGGGACACAATATAAACCCAAGCAGCTGAAAGGCCTCAATTAGGCTGAAAGGAGTTATCTGGTATTTAAATAATTATTAGATTGAAGGAATAATCACAGGTCTGAGCCGATTTTTTCCCCCACTGTCATCCTAATGGAGACTATAATATTATTATTCAAATGCCCATGATTCTCATTGAGGGGGGAAGAAAAAAGGGCTCATTTAATCTCCATGTGACGGGGCTTCAGGAGGCACGATTAGTCATTTCTCTTATTTCAGCTGTCACTCACTCACGGGCACCACAGTCTGTCATTAGTGGCATTTTGTGCACACCAAAAAAAAAAAAAAAAAAGGCAAAAAAAAAGAGGAAAATTAAAGCAAACCCAAAAAGAGAATCTCCTGTGGAAAATGATGGATCAAAGGAACAATTTTGATGTCACCAGTGTGGCAGCTGTGTTTGCTTTGTGGTGACGGTGTCTTTTCTTCCAGGGTAGGGTTGGTGTGGTGAGCAATGATTTATACACAGCTCCCCTGTGCCCTCAGTGACTGCCTCTGCTCCACCATGTCCTGCAACCCTGGGATACTCCATCCCTCTGGAGGAGCCAGCTCCTACAGCCTGGGCACCTCCAGGACACAGCAAAGCATCCACACGGACCCCAGAATCTGCACTGAGCGACCCCTCATCCTCACCTCCACCCTCCCAGCCCCAGCATCCCAGTGCCATGTGCTTTGCCCAGGCTGTCCCTGCATTGCCCCCAGCCCAGAGGGTCCCCAACCACCCGCCAAGGGGGAGCAAAGCAGGTATTACAATCCACTCTGGCTTTTCCCCTACGGGCACACAGCCTGGGGGAGTTGTCTCGCTGAATAAACCCTCCTGAAGAATAACAGAGCCTGCAGGGAGGGGGGCAGGAGGCCCGTGATTGCTTTCTGAGCTGGAGGTGGATTCTGCCCTTTTTGCTTTTTATAGTCAAATAAGATTCATTGCTGCGAGGCTGTGAGCGGGGAGAGCGGCTGGCTCAGGCACTGACCTCCCCTGCAGGTCACCAGGCTGTCAGAAACCCCCCAGAATTATCAGAAGGGTCACCAGAAGGGCAGGCCACACTACATAAACCAAAAGTCAAGAACAAACCGCTTGCAGCAACCTCACCCTTGCACCAACCTGACCCTTTCCCTTTGCATTGGCTCCACATTGTTTTTGCCAACTGGGATAATGGGGAGAAAGCCATGAGTTTGGCCACTTCTTTGTAACAAGTGAGAGTAAATGTGTGGGTCCACATCCCTCCTGGAGCCCACTGGGAATTTTCCTGTGAAACCTTTCCGACCATTAGAGCTGTCCCAGTGATTTATCCCCTTTGGAGGAGTGATATTCAGGACATACTTGTCAGCTATAGAGGAAGACCTTGCAATAATTAATATGGTTTTGGCTTAATTAGACAAAAGCTCTGAGCCAAACTGTCTGATGGAGGTATCTCCAAGCTCTGGGATGTTCCCAGCCCGGATCAGAGGTCTGGATCCTCAGTCCTGCCACCACAGGCAGCCAAGCCCTGCACTGCCAAATCCCTCCTTATCCAGCACAAACCTTCCTGCCCACTCACACAACTCTCAGGGTCTTCACCTCTCTCTCCAGGAAGAGAAGCCTTGGCACTTGCATGCCCCAAGCAGAGGATTTCCTCAGCCACGCTGGGGCAGGGCTGTGGGGAGCCTTGGAACTCATCCTTCTAAACCCCAGCAGCTTTCAGCAGCCAGACACCAACCAGAGCAGAGTCTGACACCAACTCATGTTACCAGCAGCTTGATGTGAATAATTACAGGTCTGTAATGCAAAGTAATGAGGAGGGCTCCCCTTTTCCCAAAGCACAAGCTGAAACCCTAAATCCTTTGGGTTTTTGGACTGAAATGCACCCTTTATGCCTCACCCTGGGGCTGTCTGTCTCTGCTCCACAGGGCTGTGCTGGCAGCCACCAGCAGGAACTGCAGCAGGAGCTGCGTCCCCACTTCCCCAGAGCTGCTTATTCACAGGGATGGCATTTCACAGCCTCGGCAGCTTTCTGAGAAAGAGTTAAGAGGGCAAAATACAGTATTGTGATTATTGCTTCCTCCAGGCCTGGGACAAGGAAGAGGAGGGGAAGAACAGAACCCAGCCATGAAAAGGCATTTCCCTGATAACAAACACGATTGCATGAATTATGCACAAAATTTGTTCATGTTGCCCAGACCTCAGATACTGTTTACACAATGCACACTGTGCAAATCACCTCTTCCCCCTGTCTCCTTCTTGTGCACACACATCCCAACAGATCCAGAGAACAGAGAATCCCAGGACCTGCTGTAAGCCCCATCCTTGCAACTGCAGTTTGGAGGGCAAAACACAGCACCCTGCCCTGGTGTTACTCCTGGCTCTGTCTCAGCCTTATAGAACAAGCCTGGACAAGTCATGTTACTCAGCCTCAGTTGTTCCACCCATGAGATGGGTATAATCCTTCCACACACGAGGCACTCAGATGTTCCATCCATGAAAAACTCAAAAGGAAGTTACCAGAAATAAACTGCTGCAGTAAAGGATGTGTGAGGCATTGGTTTAGTGCTTCTTGGTGTACCTCCACTCAAACCCTTTGATCATAGAATATCCTGAGTTGAAAGGGACCCAGAAGCGTTACTGAAATCCAGCTCCTGGCCCTGCAAAATCCCACCATCTGTCTGAGAGCATTGTCCAATCCACTCCTTGAGCAGGTTTGGGGGCATGGCACTGCCCTGGGGAGCCTCTTCAGTGCCCGACCACCCTCTGGGGGAAGAACCTTTTCCTAATGCCCAGCCTAAGCCTCCCTGACACAGCTCCAGCCATTCCTTTGGTGCCACTCATGAGGAAGCTGCAGACCCCAATGAGGTCTGACCTCAGGCTCCTCTTCTCCCAGCTGAAAAAACCAACTGGCCTCAGAGAGTGTTCAGCAGAGCAGGGCTGCTCTGCCCTGAGTGATGACAACCAAACACAGGCACGACTGCCTCTGCCCCCCAAGGATGCTGAAACACCCCAGCCACACAGCAAGAGCCATTTCCTTAATGCTGCCAAGCTCATCAGTGTCTCCAAGGGTGCACTGGCTCCTCTGGTAAATCCAAAGCAGAACTGCAGCTGTGGCTCACACCCAGCTGTGCATTACAGCTGCAGTCATTTAACCCACCAACCCCAAAAGACATCCACAAAAATTCATAATCAACCTCGGACACCTCGGTGGCAGAAATTAGACACCTTTTTCTTTCCCTGTGCTGACACTTGACACCTGCTATCTGAGAAACCACAGCTGGCAGCTATTGAGCTTCAAGTACACTGCTGCGAAATAGCTTATAAATTACCTTGCATCAAGAGAGGTGCTGGAAAAGAGGACTTTATTCACCAGGCAGTCCCTGAGGACAAACTCAAGGCTGGTGACAACATGACACACTGGAGCATGGAGCAGAACAGACCCTTATTTTCCTGGTTGCCTTGAAGAATGACACAAAGGGGAAATGTAACACTTCTGAAGTTTCATAGCTGGTTTTATTCAAGTTTTGGGAAGTCTCGGGTTCAGCCAAACCTGTGTAAACAGGTCACTGGCTTTGGATAACATTCAGTCATAAAAGTTTGCAGCCAGAAAGTTGTGAGTCTCTAATCCAGCCTCCTGCTGCAAGGACCAGCTGTTAAAACCATCACTGAAGTGAGGTTGCTCTAAACTGTCCTTAAGGACCCCCAGAAACAGAGTCCACAACCCCTCCAGGCAATGTAGGTCAGTGTGTGCCTTAGAAAGTGCTTTTTCTAGTTTCTTACCTGAGTCCTGATGGACTGAGGTTTATGCACCTCTTCACTGGTGCACCTGAACATCGTTAGATTATTCATGGACTTTATTCCCAACAAAATGGAATTTAATGGATGGTGACCTTAGGTGCAAGCAGATTAAACGATTAAATGATTTGCTCAAGGCTAGTCACAAGGTCCCAGTGGCAAAGCGAGGAGTTTTATCTCCAGAGCCTCAGCCCAGCACTCTCTCCCCAGGTGACATCCAGCTGCAGTTTATTACAAGAGAATATTACAGTGCAGCACGAGGGAAGATCACAGAGCGGCCACCGAACTGGAGGAGAAAAATAAGCAGCAGCTTCTCCTGGCCTCACTCCAAGTGCACCACAGGCAAGTGAAGAACCCTAGCTTCAAATTAAATGGGTCCCCAGCCACTCCATTAAACAGAAATCCTGAAACAGAAATCCTTTGGCTGTGCCAGCCCCGTACAGCGAGTGGTGTTCGTTATCCCCAACACTCCCTACGGCAGCCAGATGTATTTACACAGTAGCCACAGTGCTGTTACCTAAGTAAACCAGGAAATTGTACATTTGTTAAAATTAGGTTCTGAGATGCTGAATCCCCAACTGTGCAGCTACAGATTTTGCTCAGCCAGCAGTGCTGAAATCTTTAAGAACACGCCACTGCCTGAATGCACACTCAGGTGTGTTGGAGAAGTGTTTACTGGTGCTGGTGCCCTCTCCAGAATGGTGTTATCCCCATCACACTGGCAGGGCAGGGGTGGTACAGCACCAAAACAGGGCAGGAGTTGTCCGGGTGAGAAGTGGAGGAAGACACACAGAGAGGTTCATCCCTGTGGTGAGCCCAGCACCAGCTCACTGCTTCACCCCACATTCCAGCTGCCAGTCACCACACTGGCATCCCCACCACAAGCACTGAAGGAATTATCACCCAGGTACCACTGTAGGATGAGGAGGATTTGGAAAGGCAGAACACCGCTGCAAAAGCCCTCAAATTAACAGGAAAACCAAAGCAGACAGGGTGATGCAGGAGAGAGGGCACACAGCACTGAAGAACCCTTCAGGGACCATTAGCCAGCCCTTGTCAGGTCTGTCTTGGTGACAGTGTGTGCTGGGGACTGCAATCACCACCAGCTTCATCAGCCACACAAAGGAAGCACCTTTACCCTTCAAAGCCTCATCACCCAGGGCCATTACCTTTCTAAGTGCATCACTGGGGGGCTTGATGCAGTTTTTGACAGTGTCTTGAGATACCTGAACCCTCGAAGTGTGAAGCAGCAGCATCCCTGCCCAGCCTGCTTCACACTTCACTGACAAGTGACCAGCACAGATGGAGACTGTAGTCACAGGGACAGCAGCTCACTGTGGACAGGACCCCACGTGGGAATCAGTGCTCAGGGGGCTCCCAGTGTGGGCCACCAAGTGCCCCCAGTCTCATGTTCTGAGGTCCAGCCCAGGACCCCAAAGCCTGGAGCCATCTCATCTCTGTTCCACCATCAGCTGAACATCATCTCCTCTCCTGCAGTGTTTGGACATCAATGTCTGCTTGAGAAAGTGGCTCTTTCCCACTCATCTGCTCCATGCTCCCCTGCCCTGCTTTTCAATTTCAGAGCTCTGGCAGATCACTGATTAATTCAAGCCTGTTTAATAACCCTTCTGTTTAGATGAAACAAGCTGTCTTGTTTTCTTTATTTTTAACACTAACTCTTGTTTCTTTGCTAAGGATCTCTGTCATTTAGAAACTTCTCTCTCTCCAACCAAGCTGATAATAAGATGGAGAAAGCATCTGCTTACGTCCACATCTGACATCAGCCAGAAGTTACGAGGCTAAAGAGGGGCTGGACACTTTGATGGATAAGACATCCTGAAAGCCTGGGCTTGTCTTACAAAATCAGTAGCTCTACAAATCCCTGCATAGCTCAGAGCAGAACACAAGCACTGAGACAGCAGGGACAGCTCTGGACAAAAGGGGTGAGAGGAAAGGAGTTGAGTGAGTTGGAGCACCCAAACTTCTCACCCAGCTCATTCTGCACCCTGTGGGGGTGGAAAACATGCCATAAAAACTGTCCTGGAAGCTGTTGCTGCTGCAAGCTCTGTCCCACGCTGTGCCCCCAGCGTGGCAATCGATTGGCAATGGTGAGGCCAGCATGGAGCTCGCAGCTGCTCCCACCACCACGCCTGCCTCTCCCCTCTGAGGGACCCCACCTTCGCTCTGGCACCTGCTCTCCCATTGCATCACCACACCAGAGGGTTCTGAGGCACTGTGACCACTGTCTGTCCAAGCCTCCCCCCTCCCAGCCCCTGCCCCATCCCACCCGCAGCCCACCAGAGGTCCAGGCACGAGGAGGAACAGACACACAGGGGCCCGACTCCCGATGGGAGCGACTTGGAACCTCTCAGCTGTCTCCTGCCTCTTTGAATTTCAAAGCTGCACTTGTCTGTAGAGCAACTGAGTCATTTCCTTCCTATATCCAGCCTATCGGACTGGATCCAGCAGTGCCCGGAAAACAATAAATCCTTCAAGGACTTCTAAGGCCATATTTCACAGGAATGCAGTGAGCCTGGCTGCCTGGAGAGCTCCTCGCACACCCTTTAATTCACACTGCTCCATGGAAGCTGTCTCACCCTGGCTGGCCCCAGTCCCACCTAAGTGACCCCCATCCCAGCCACCCCCAACTCCCCAGGGCACTGCAGAGCCCCAGTGGGGACCAGCACATGTGATCCACCCAGATCAACACCACCTCATCACCCTGCCTGGATGCGTCCCCGAGGGGGTGGTGGGTTAAGAACCAACAACAGAATTTCCTCGATTCCATAAAACATACAGAGGATCTCACAGGGAGAGCAGCTACAGCTGAGCTGGTTGGAGGACTCCACGGATCCTTCAGCATTCCCAACAAAAGCTGCAGCCACAAAGGAGTTTGCTTCAAAATCGCACCAAAGCAACGCGTGAGAACCAGTGCCGGTCGGGACAACACTTTCAGCTGGTTCAGTTTTACAAGTGCAACCACAAGCTGGTCTTCCAGGTGCCCAAAACATTCCTAAAAAGCTCATAGGGGTTGTGGGGGCAAAGCCAAAACTCAATGATTTGAGCCCAAAACACGGAGAACTTTCACCAGGACAACACGATTGAGATACTGTGCCAAAAAGAAACACCCAAATCTGATTTTTCACACAGCTCTGAGGAAAACTGGTGATCCTGGAAAATCCAGGATCACTTCAGTGCTGATTCCATTGTCTTTTTAGACACCAGAAGCAAAGCCCCACTGCCTTACATTAAGATTCATAAGACTGTTAACCCAATGATCCCACATGTATGAGGAAAAACTAAATGACAAGGAAATTAATATGATATCCTCCTCAGTTACAAGATGGCTAAAGTAGATAATCCGCCCAAGTGTCATGTTTATAATGGGAATTTTCAGAGCATGAAATTTTCAGAGCAGGAATTCTCAGGGATGAACAAATGAGTCAATATTTTGCTTTTTCTCATGTTAAAATTTGCACCAGCTGTGATAAAAACACTGGGGTTTTTTTCAGATCTTGGGAGGAGAAGGAAACTAAGCCAAAATTGTTTGATTTTCAATAGGTCTTTGCAGCTTGGATGGTGTGAGAGCAGGTTCTCGCAGGGAAGATGAGCTGCCCAAAGCCCTGTGCCAGCAGGACTCACACCCAGGGAGAACACACCTTTATTAAAAGTAAATTAAATCTCATCCCAACTACAGGATTAACAGAGAGCCCATTTTGCACAAGTCTGCGAGGAAGTGAATGGTTAAAACCCCAACACATATTGCTGAATTCACACTTAAAAGTGAAAAGCCTCTGCAAAGCCAGCCCAGTCCCACCCACCCTGCCACTCCTGAGGTTAAACCTCCCAGTGATCCAGTACCCTGGGCTGGGCTTATTTATTTATTTATTTTAAGCAAGTTATACAACACCCTTGGAAGTCCTTAAAAAGAGCCTCTGCTTTTGTTTCTTTCTGGGAGTTTGTTCTAGCACTTCTCAGCTCAGCCCAAAACAAGCTGTGGCCACCTCAGCTTCAGAGGGTTCATTTGGTGGAACCGATGGAACCGAATTGCCCCTGTCACACAATTTATGCCTTGAAAAGCCCAGTTACACAAGCACTTGTACCAGCACCTTATTATATCCCAGTGGACAAGCAAAAGGGGCTCCTGCCTCTTTCTTCCAGTGAACTCTGGAGTGTTTGCCTGTGCTCCTTGGTTGCTATGAGATTTTAAAGACAGTCTGAACCTGCTAGCACTGAACAGGCCTTTAACACAATTCCTGCTCCGTGAGGCTCCTCAGCTGCCCGTGGAGCCAAACACACCAGTGCAGTGATCAGAGCAGGGCTCCTCCTCACTGCTGCTGCAATTAACTCCCTGAGAACTGCAGAGAAAACTTCCCAACTACGAGAGAAGAGCCCACAGTGACCCTTTGGCTGCTGCATCATCTCTCAGCCAAACAAATGATGGGGGATGTTTGTCCATGTGGCCCTTCCAGCTTCTGTAACACAATGGATGATGCCCCTGTAATGTTAAACTGATTTGAAAAAACAGAGAGGCAGACAGCAAAAGTCAGAATTAACAGAAGGTTTAAGGCAAACACAGAAGCATTTCTCATTCCAAGCTGAACTTTGAAAAGCTCTTACTGTCAATTTGTCTACTCCAGATTTATCATAGAATTCCAGGCTGGCTTGGGTTGGAAGGGAGCTTAAAAATCATTCATCAGGGACACCTTCCACTAAACCAGGTTTCTCCAAGCCCTGTCCAACCTGGCCTTGAACATTTCCAAGGAAGGGACCATTTAAGGCCCCTTTCAACCCAAACCATTCCAGAAGTCTATGTTTTAGCTTCAGATTTAAAACTTGTGAGATGGCAAATTTTAAGCATAAAAATAATTGAGCCGGTTAGGAAACCTCCAGGCACGCTCCCTTTTCCTCCCCACCTCTTTGCACTTCCATTAAAAATCAAAAGGAAATTCACAGGCTTTTTTGTTGTTGTTTAAATAACATTACAGGCTGTGACATAAACCAGCAAAGGCAGGAAATATGATCATGAGGGCAGTGCTCCATCCTCTGCTCCTGTCACTGTGACTTTTTGGGGACTTGGCAAATGAATGAGTAAAGGAGACAGCCGGCGTGTTTTATGGAGTTGAACTGTAACATCCCTGTTAAGCAGCCAACTTACCATTTCTCTGCTCTGACACCAATAAATCTACCCAGCCACGGGGAACAAAGCTCTTCACATGAACTGGCCACATGTGAATCCCTTGTATTTGGCTACCTGGGCAAGCACCCAGCCCGCTGGGGTCTGCCACATTCACCACTGCTTTGGGAATATCCTCCAAGAAGGGGGAAATGGCCCAAATTCAGTAACATGACTGGGGAGGTTTCAACCCCGTTACCAACACACACACATTCACCACAGCACCTGCTTTTCCAACTGCTGATTCCCACAATCTCACCTTCCCACTCCAAGCAGGTAATCAGCCACTTTGGACACTCCAGAAAACCTTCACAAGCCAAGCCCTGAAAGCCCAGAAATCGAGAAGCAAATCAAAAGAATTCACTGTAAGTGTCGTTCCAGCATTAATCTCAAAAACTCAGAGCACAAACTCACTTTTTGGAAGCTCATTCCCGGCTTAACCAAGCAAAGCAGGAACCACCCCTGCACACCTCCAGGTTGCTGCCCTTCTCTTGCAGGACGCCCAGTTTCCCCCAGTACGACCAGTGCCCCGTGCCGCTCTCACCCGGCGACATGAAACCGCTACGGAGGAAGAACTACACATCAATCTCCCCTGGGAGGCATTTGTTCCCAGGCTCTCTGAGCCTGGAAATAACACGAGGAACTTCTTCCACACTGAGTCAGGGTGTGACGGCGGCTCCAGGACCGGCTGCGGTGGCTCCGCTTCCTTCCCGGCGCGCGTCACGGGCGGCAGGGCCAGCAGCCCAGCGCTGCCCCACAGCTTTCCTGTTTTCCCCAGACAGGGGACAGGGAAATGGGGCTCCAGAGCCTGATGCTGAGCGGCTGCAGGAATCGAGCTGCTCTTTAGAGAGTGCTGTTAGGAGCCAGGCAGGAGCTGAAAGCAAAATAAGCTGTTTCCTTTAACCTGCCCTGATATACACCAGGAATGGGCTCTCCAAGGGCTACGACTCCACCATCAACCATCCCTTCACTAGGAAAAATTAAATAACGCATCCCAGGGGGCTTCCCCACACACATCCCAGCACTCCCACTGCTAAGCCCCAGTTGAGGCCATAGCAGGTGGGAGCCACTGGTCCTGCTCTTGGAGAGCCCTGCCCTTGGAGAGCCCTGCCAGCCCCTCCAGGTCACACAGAGAGGCAGATGCAGCTCTTCCTGCCTGTGCCCACTCCTCTGCACAGTCTCCTGCTCACATGTAATTTTCCTGGTGTAAGTTCCCACAAAACCTTCTGCTGCTGGAGCAGCACCACCTAAAGCAGCACCTCCCTGTTCTCCCACCAGAGTGTTAGTGACTGATCTGAGCCTGACCAACCCCTGACCCAACATCCACTTACCACGCTCGGAGGTGGATCAGCCGTCGGGAAGGAGCCTGCCCTTCCCCTCCCTCTCCAATTGTGAGACACCGGGCTCCTGCTCCAGCACCGAACCCCCACTGTGCTCCCAACCCAGCTCCAAACTTGCTTCACAGTGTCACAGTCCCAGCTCAGCTCCGGGAATGAGCCCTGAGAAGGGAACAGCGGTGGCAGCGGGAGGAGACGAGGTGAGAGGTCAGTGTAATATTTACTCAGACATCACCTTTCACTTTTATGAAGTGGGGAAATGGTGCCGGAGCAGGAAAAGGGCTGCAAGGAACGTTCCTGCCTGGGAAGCTGCTGGAACACCAAGCACAGCACGCAGCCAGTCCACAGAGGCAGGGCCTGGATGGGGAAGGACCCTCCATCAGACCCTCAGACCCCAAAAACCACACAGGGATGGGGAGGGGCTCTGGGCTCTTCCCCTCACGCTGCCATCTGCCCCACCAGAGAGACAGAGGGAATGGCTGGAGCTCTGAAGACCCTCCCCAGGTCCCCTGGGCTTCAGGAGATCCCCACCCAGGCAGGAGCCCATTGCAAAGAGCTCATCCCTGCGCACTGTGATTTTTAGGAACATACAGGACCCATGGACCATGGTGCAGGAGGTTAACATCAGCTGGGTAACAGGACTTCCACAGGGGACCTCTGTTTCTTGGAAGAATTATCTCCTTAGGCAAGTGGTGAGCTGGAACTGAGAGTGCCTCTCGCATGGAGCTGTGCCAGCCTGGACAGTGGCAGGGCCGGTCCCAGGGAAGGGTCGGGGTCCCCCTACCAGTGCCAGGCAGGGAGGAGCAGCACCAGCTGCCACCCTGGCACAGGGGGCCCTGGCTGGCCAGGCTCTACCAGGCTCTCTGTTGCTCTGCCAGACTCGCTATTGCTCTGCCTTTGGAGATCATCTGGACCCTTTTTATAACATGACTCTGATGCCTTTTATCTCCTGCTCTGAATGCAATTTTAGCCCAGGCAAAGCAGGATTAAATTTTTATAATACGATACATTTATCTTGCTTTTAATTCCTCTCCCCCCCCATCACCACCTCCCAGTTCGATTTCACCCAAACAGAAGCTGCGATTCCAGGGAGAAACGTGAGATGGGCTCTCTCTGATAAGGAGGGGAGGGCACCTCTTTCCCAGCACCCCCTCCCTGGCAGCAGCCAGCACCGTGGTACCCAGCCTCGGGCTGACAGCATCACTGAGCCCCTCCGAGATGCACAGATGGATCAGAACTCCGACTGAAAACCACGCAGCAGATTAGGTACATCACTGACATATGTTGTGCTTGTGTATTTGGGAAACTTGTGCTTTCTTGGTGAAGTCCTCCTAGAGCAGCCTCACCCCCACCTGAGCAGCTCCTGTGCTTGGGTTCAGGTGCAGCAGCAGAACAGCCACAAGCCACACAGACAGAGGGGCAGCCACAACCAGCCTGCCTTGGACAGGAATGCCTGAAAAGCCCCCAAATCCTCCTGTCCCCCCTTCCAGTGCTGTGTTCAGCCAAGCTCCGGGTCGGACTTCCAGCCCCTGTACCATCACCCACAGGCTGCAGCTCAGCGCAGCTTTGCCAGTTACTGGGTTTTTACGTTCCTTTTTCAGTCGGATCCAGAGGATCCCCTCTAGTGGGATGAGGAGGAATTTCAAGCCCGCATCCCACTCCCATATCCCCCCAGCTCTCCCTGTGCCGGCTATAGCGTCCAGGGTGGGTGGTGGGCTGCCGTGGAGAGCCGGCTCACAAATTACTCACCCCGTTTTCCAGAGCCACTCAAAGTGAGGCCAAATCCAGGCTGGAAGGGTGGGAAGAAGCAGAGAAGAGAGGAACGCGACAGCAGACATCAAGGATAAATCCCCTTCACAGCAGCAAAGGGGATGACTTCCATCAGCAAAACTTTGACAATAACACGTCCCCTGTTTCACCAGCGAGCCTGGGCACTCCATGCAAATGAGGATTGGAGGTGTCGTGGCCACCCTGTGGCACAGCAGCACGTGGGGACCCAGCCCGAGGCACCCGCAGCCCATTTGCCTTCCTGGCACTAAACCACCCAGTAAATACATATATTTTCACTGCAGAGAAAGACTCTGAACACAAGCCCCGGGCGGCCGCCTCTGCAGCCCAAGGACAGCACGCTGCCCTCAATTCTGCTTTTGTTCCCGCTCTGCCTTTCATCCCGGAGGCTCCCGCTGCACCACTTGTGCACACAAAGAGCTCCTGGCCTCCTCGCACCAAAATGCCTTCGAGTCCCGCACAGCCCAGCCGTGCCCTCATCCCGCCGTGCCCGGGGAGGGAGGTGGGCACCCAATTAACTCAGCTAAGGAGGTCAGCACGGCATGACAGACGCATCACATCCAGCCACCAGCGTCCGTGGCTCAGCCCCAGGAAGAACTTGGAAGCACCTTTTCCCCCTTGGTTTCCCCCTGCCCTCCCCTTTGCTGTTGTGGCGGTGGCCTCCCAGCCAAGCTGGTTAAGAGATTAACACTCTAAAAACCACATTTACTCTAATTAGCCATGAAATCTTTGTAACTAAGTGAAAAAATGTTTCCCTTGAGGGATTTTTGTCCATTCATCACTGTTTGAATTGCAAGGGAGGGGGGAGGAAGAGAAAAGAGGGGGGGACGAGAGAAAAAACCCTCAGATCTAATGAATTAATAGCAGAATGCCCTCGGGGAGAACGGGCTCCTACACAACACGGGCACCTCAAAGGGGGCTTTTCACAGCTCGCCGAGGGGACGCTGCTGAATTATTTCGAGTTAACAGACTGTAACACAACGCTCTGCTCCCGTACGAGCCGGGCAGTGCACTCCACTCCCCCTTTCCCTTCCACGGGGATGGACAGACGGACGCTGTGCCCGGCCAGCTGGGAGCCCCTGCCCTGCCGACAGCCGGGACCAAACAGGGCTCTGCTGGCAGCACCACCAGTGCCCCCCAGTTCCTGTTTACTGGGAAAAACATTTCAGAGTTAGGTGGGAGGGGGAGGCAGAGAATCTTGCCACAACTTAGGCCCATAAATATTTCATATCGCTGGAAGAAGAACGATTATATTCCTGCCAGCACTTTTCTTGTGTATTTTAAATGTGTCACCGCCTTCTACTTTCTCCCCCATTTGTGTTTCTTGTAACAGGCCCATGAAATAAAGATTAGCTGAATAATCAAGAGTGTTTAGAAATGTGAAGGGGCCTGTCTCAGGAGCACTGCATGCTCAGGTTCATCTTTTTTCTCCTTTTTTTCCCCTCTTTTTAAGGATGCCAAACGCAGATGGGGGAGCGCAGTTTTCACACGCCGTACGAGACGGGCGGGAGCGGAGCCCGAGCGCGCAGGGATGAGGAGAGAGGAGAGCACACGCTTCCCCATCAAAAATGACAGCCCCAACGCCGTGTGGAACAGGGGGGCACTCTCCCCCATTACATATTTATTGTTCAAGCTGCAGAGGGGCCAATTAAAGCAGCTTGATCACTGCCGTGTTCAAACAGACGCGGCTGTGCCCGGAGAGGCGGGAGGAGAGAAGCAGGTGTGCGCTTTCCTCTTGGATACGGCACCGTCCGCTCCTCCGGGAGCCACGACCCGACCTCAGCTGAACAAAGGTACCTCTGCTCCCACAGGACACGGTTGTGTTGGCACCCAGCAGCCTGCCCGGCTTTCCACCTTAAGCTTCTCACCACATGCCCCACGCAATTTTCAAATATCAGCTTTTGCTTTCTTTCCTAGTTCAACTCTTCACAGAAGCTGCCTACGGCATGAGACAGTCTGCACCTACATCTGCCCTAGCTTTTGGGCAACGATTCCAAGACATGCTCTAGACTCCCACATTTAGCTGCAACAGGAGTTCCCAAAGTAAGTTCTGGAAAGCCTCGTAAGCCGTAGTTAAATTGGAGATGCTGGGAAGATACTGCAAATCACATGTTTCCCCGAGACACCACAGGGTCTGCACAGCAAACTGCTCCAAATGTCATTTCCATTTAGCTGCTTTGCGAGCCAATTTGTCACATACTAATGCAATTTGCTGAAGAGAGTTAAAGAGCGCAGGGCAGGAGCAGTCACCCCTTCTCCAGGCTCCCGCAGCCAGCCTGGATCTGCACATTCCCTTTTGCATCCAGCTGAAGTTCCCTTCTGCTGGAAAGCAGGGGAAGCTCAGGGTTAATGCAAAGAACAAGACAGAGCATGGTAAGAGCACGGGAAAAGCTGTTTCCATCATATTGGTGGATTATATGCAGATCTTATGCAGCATCTGTCACCTGTTTCCACCGCACAAACTTGTTATAAGCCAGGGGGAAACTCCACAATTAATTACATCAAACACCACCATAAAGACTATGAAGACTAAATTGGGTTACTTTATCTTCTTGCAACCAGAGCTGTGGGTATGGTTAGAAGAGTTGGGACAGATGACTGGTTTGCTAGATAAGCCATTTCACAACAGACATTGTATGTTCACGTTACTCATTGCTTGCACCAAGTTTCTCAAATCAAAGCTGTTTTATCTGGTTCCCTGCACCACCCCAAAATATCACATTTAAGCTTTGAGGGTCCTCAAAGTGACAACAAATGGCAAACAGACAGCAATAAAGACCAAAAAACCGCACTGAATTTTAAAGGATCTAACACCTCTGTGTTAAAGGTAAAAAGCCAAACATCTGTTCTGAGGATGGCACAGATTTCTTACAAGGCATCTGTCTCTCATCTGTAAAGTAGGTCATTTGATTTAACTTTGAGACACCGTTATCAATGAAGCCATCCAGAGCAGGAGAGCCAAGACCATGTCCCCAAGTCAGCTGAGATCTACTAAACACATTCAAGCCACCAGCGGAGCATCAAGTGCTCAGCAAATAACGGGGGAACCCTGTCAGCAGCGGGTTTTACATCATGGCACTCTGCTAACTTCCCATTCCCTCACCTCCAAGCTTGAAGCCCTGGCCACAGATGCACAGGGCTTTTTCCCCGTCTACCACTTACTATTCACCTCACTTAATATTCACCTATTGACTTTCTGATACCCCTTAGAACACAGATTAATTGAACATCACTCACTTCACCTCCAGGAACGTGCGAGTATTGGCCATAGCTTGAATGGAGACAAAGCCGGGAATGCCTGACCGTGCCAGGTTAAACGGAGGTCACCACCGGAGAGGACAGCTCACACGGAGCAGCCTCAGCTGTCACCAACACCCATCCACAGCTCCGGGGGTGGAGAGACTTGGACCATCACCCAGGAGCTGGGATTTCCCTCAAGGGAGCACAAGTGCATTTGTCATCCTCCCCCACCATCACCCTCCAAAAAGGGGTTTGAGAGGATTTAGGAAAGTTCCAACGGGGATTTTATTTCTTTCCCCCCCGAGATTCAGGGGTATTCTCAAAAAAAAGTCCCTCCTTTCCCCCAGGAACTTTTCATGGAGATGAGTTTATCCCGGTGCGTTGGCCGCTCCAGACCGTGACTGAGCGGTACCAAGCGGCCGCAGAATTAAGGAGGAAACACATCGCTGTCTCTAACGCGTGTGCGCACGTAGAGCAGCCCCGGGAGGGAGCGCCAGGTGGATCCCCAGGAACGGAGAGGGTCGGAGCGGATCCCCCATCCCTCCCGCAGGCAGCGCCGGGTACCCCCCATCACCCTCCATCACCCCCGCGCATCTCGCCGGGCACGGCCGGGACCGGCGCGGCGGCGGTGCCGGTGCCGCCGAGCATCCCCCCGCGCTCCGCAGCCCCCGGTGCCACCCGCCTCGGGCACTACAGCGGGCACCATCCTCATCCCCACCTCCTCCATCGGGGGGATGCCCAGGGGACCCCCTCGCCATCCACCGGCACTCACCGAGACCTCGCAGCTCCGGTGCCGCCCGCCCTCCCGGCTCACGGCGGGGGGATCCCCGCGGCCCCCGGCACCATGGAAAATCCGGGGCCGGGCTCTCCGCCGCTCCCCGCAGCCCCCTCCGCCCTTCCCCCGGCGCGGCTCGGCTCGGCTCAGCTCGGCCGGCCTCTCATGCCTCCGCAGCCGCTGCCCGAGTGCGGCGGCGAGCCCCGGCTCGGCTCCGCTCCCGCATCCGCTCCCGCATCCGCCCGCCGCCGAGCCCGGGCGCGCTCCCCGCTCCCCGCCAGCCCCGCGCCCGGGCGCGCTCCCCGCTCCCCGCCCGCCGCCGCCCCCGCGCCGCCCCCGCTCCCCGACATTAACCCTTCCCTTCTCGCCGAGCTGCCAGAGGGGCTCGGCACCCGCACCCCCCTCTCCCCCGCCTCACCTGCGCCCCCCGCCTTCCCTCCGCAGAGCCGGGGCAGATGCTGAGACAAAGCCCCAAAGCGAGCCCCGAGCGGGGCAGGCTCGGCGCGGAGGGCTGCGCGTCCCGGCACACGCACAGCTGCCCCTGCTAAGGCTCCCGCACCTGCCCCCTCAGCTGCCCCACCTTGCGGGGCTGCGGCCTCTCCATCGGCACTGGGAAGGAGTGGAACGAGGGCTGCTGGTTTCTGTTCCCAGCCCTGAGCCTGCTGTGCACACCTTGCTCCCAGTTCTGGTGGGAAGAGTGACACCTGAGCTCTCCGTTCCTCAGTTTCCTTGTCTATGAAAGGAGCTGCCAAGCTGGTTTTCTGCCAAGGCCAGGTCGCCTCCAGCAGAGCCAAAGCTGTACACGTGCCACACAACCACTGAAGCCACCGACCTTCATACCCTCCTGGCCTGCCAAAAGCTGTCAGAGCCCAACCACAGTGGCCATGGCCAGGTGGGATGGGGTGCCCTGCCACCAGTCACTGCTGGGAACCAGGAGAGCCCACACTGGGATCAAGGGGTTCACAATGGAGCCTCCACCTGGCCTCCCCTGCTGGCTTAGCACAAGGGAAAATACCTGGAAGCTGGAGGGTACCCAAAGTGGGGAGCATCTTCAACCACCTCTGAGCTCCACACTGGTTACCTGTATCAGCCCTTGGGATTGGGGAGGCAAAGCCATTCCCAGTGCCACAGCAGGACAAGCACAGCCACACTGCCCCAAAAACCCAGGAGCACCACAGTCCAGCTGACCCTGCCCCAGCAAGGGGCAAGGGAGTGATTCCGAGGAGCGCAACTGGTGGAGGGAATCAATACCATGATGGATTGCTGTTTGCCATAGCTTGTCATCAAGAATTTTTTAACACTTTATCTATTACCCATTGGAATAGTTGTGAGAGAAAATTAGAGCCATCATCCTGGGCCTCTTCCACAACCTTAGCAACAAAACAAACCCAATCTACTCTTGCAGTTCCCTTCCAGCCTCTCTCACCTCCACTGCTGTAAGCACAGCCTCAGATGCCTCACTGCATCTTCCCCAGGCTCAGCTCAGGACACACCTGATGCAGAGCTTGGTGCAGGTCACAGCAGGACCCTGCAGGAGTGGGTTTTTTTGGGGGAAAAAGACACAGTTGCTGTCAGTTTTGCTGTATAGAGGGTTCAGGAGCCACTTGTTCCAGGGGTCCAGCAGGGAATGCCTTTGCAGCCCCCTGTGCAGTTCCACATCCTGTGTTTCCCTCCTTCCCATAAGGGCTGTAAAGCAGATCCTGCACTGCCCCATCTGGGAGAAAATGACAGG
Organism: Margarornis squamiger; assembly: GCA_035222235.1. Classification (NCBI taxonomy): domain Eukaryota; kingdom Metazoa; phylum Chordata; class Aves; order Passeriformes; family Furnariidae; genus Margarornis; species Margarornis squamiger. Next base: position 1,444,432 of record JAWWTY010000072.1, read on the forward strand.
TTGGCTTGCCTGTGTGGCTCCCCCTCCCCACCACATTTACCATCCTTCAGGAAGGATTTCCTTTCCAATAGCACCTGTACAGCCATCAGTGGAGCATGGATAATCTCCCTACACTGCACAGCCAATAGTCCAGCCCCACTCCCACGAGAAGGGTCCCCTCAACACCACTGCAGCTCTGGAGCTGAGCACTTTGACACCCTGGAAAGACCCCCAGGTTGCAGCTGTTTAGCTCAGGAGAGGAAACAGAAGATACTCAGTGGATGGCAGCATTGGTTCCCGAGCAAGCTTTTCTCTTTCCTATTCTGTCCCCAATACAGTTACTCTGTTGCACATTCACAGCAAACAGAACCAAATCCCATTACAAAGCCCATCCTTGCCTAAATGCACATCCCATTAATGCAATTCCTCCTTGTGCAGAAGCCACACAGGTCAGGTCAGAGTGTCTCAACACCCATTTCTCCCCTCTTTGCAGGCCTGTTTGCATCCTGTCTTCTGTTTATTATTTATTGATGGTCAATTATGCTCCTGTGCAGAGAGTTTGTCTCAAGCTAATTACAGGATTGCTCGGCTGGGAAACAACCCCAGACTTGCAGTGCAGCTCCTGCACAGGGCACATGAGCAAGGGGCTGTTCCAGCATGTGGGGAGCAACACAAAGCAGGTGGAGATTCACTTGGGTTTGCTCAGGTGATGGATGTGCTGCTGGGCTAATGAGTTGTCTGTGTGCTTTAAATATTAGCAAGCCCTGTGCTGAACTAACTGCTGGAGAAATCAGACAGTATCCTGAGTTGGAAGGGAGCCACAGGGAGCATCAGAGTCCAACTCCTGGCCCTGGACAGAACCACCCTAAGAATTACACCATGTACCTGGAAGTATCCAGGTATTATCCTTTTGTGGATATCTGCATTCACCTTTTCCTGGAAAACTTGATGGGCCTAAGTGCTGGAATCAAAGTCTGGAGCTGCAACAGAAGGAAGGACCTGCCTCCATTTCAGTTAAATACATAATGTGACAGATACACAGAGATGCACAGTGCTGTGTTCACAGAGCCCCACACAACCTCTACACACACGTATTTACACAAACACAATGTCACCATGCAGAGACATGGATTAAACAGCCAGCAGAGCAGATCCTGCTCCATGCCTGATATCCCTCTCTCCTGAGCCACCAAGCACTGGGAACAGAACAGACCCCCTGGACCTGCCTTGCAATGCCATGGGAGCCACTGGGGTTCCAAAAGCCACTTTTTCAGCAGGTGTGTCACTGACACACCCAAACACAGCCTTGGAAAAGGCAACAGGAGCTCAACAACCACTGGCCAAGGAGGGAAGATCATCTATAAAGCCACTTTTAAACTGCTGGCACACAACTCATCCCTATTTCCTGACAGGGAGTTACACCGTGCACCCCTTTTCTGCAGGGCAGGATCTGGGCTGCTGATGACAAAGCAGTCTTTAAGCAGCTGGTGAAGCAAAGCATCAGTGAAAGATTGGGCTCTGCTTCGAGCCCGTGTATTCCCAATTTCTCTCTGTCCTCATCTTTGATAAATGCCCTCGCTTCAGAGCGCAGGGGTCATGAATCTGCCTGAGCCATGTGAAGCAAGGAGCCTTTCAACCCTCCCAGCACCCAGAGCTTCATACTCGCTAAAAGTCCTGGATAACGTGGCTTTAGACATTGCCTCGGGCACTTCTCTTGGTGCCCACAGAGGCAGCAAGACCCAACATCAGCGTTAGCTCTGCATTTGCCATTCCCAGGGTAACAAAATACATTCAGCTCTCCCCTAACATCTAAAGCAGGAAAACAGCGGTAAAAAAAAAAGCCTTTCCCACCTCCCACCCCCAACCTCTTTCCTTGTGACTATTTAGGACATGGAAAGCACGTCCAGATCTCTGATTTCCAGCTTGGAGCAGCTGCTGGAGCTGAGCGAGGCGAAGAGCACCATCTATAGGCACCGTCTATAGGCACCGAGTCGATCGCGCAGGTGCCAGAGGCTGACAGCTCCCGGTGACTCGCATCACATCCATCCATGCAAAATTCAGCAGAGCTAATAATTATTCATCCCTAATCACTACAATAGAAGAATCATAGGCAGTTATTTAGAAATGATTGTTTCCACTCCGTTATTACTTATGACAGTGAAAGGAAATATCAGATAGTCAAACCCACATGTATATGGGAAGCTGAGTGAAAGATCAATGGGAATTTAACCAGCACTTTACACTATTCTACCTCTTTAGAAGAACCTTGTCAAGTAATTTTTTTCTCACTCTACTGTTCATAATACCTTCTTGGGAAATAAAAAGGATTTTTCTTTTCCTAGCTCACCTTATCCTCTCCCTTCCTCAGATTTTCTCCTGACTGTGAGCTTCAGTTCCTGCCTCTGTATCCCCTGGTTTGAACAGAGCTGAAATTAACGCAGAAAGGCTTTTTTCTTTCTAAAACAAACTCTGGTTTCATTAAGTGCAAGGGCAGGAGAACAGAAAGTCTCCGAATCCTGAGTTACAGAGTGTCTTGTTACTGTCAGAAACACAATTGCTGACAATATCTGTGCTGAGGTTGTGTCAGAAATTCAAGGTGCAGACAATGTGCCATTTTTAATCATCTTCCCACAGCTAAGAGCTGAAATAAAAGGGATCATGCAGGGAAGAGCACAAAAATAACCCTGCAAAGATACAGTAATATTTAGTGATTTTTCAAAAAAAAGCCCAAAACACAGCATGAAAACATTGGTCATATTGGCCCACACCCAGAAATAACTGGATCACCTTCTCCGTAGCCCTTCCTTTGCTCCACAGCCTGACCACCCAAGGTCTACACACCACACCACTCTCACCTCTGTTTTTAAACAACTATTCTGCTGCATCCTTGTGTTTCACACTCCTGAGGCTGCACATGCCCCTGGCAGGCAGAGGTTCTCCATCTCAGTCATAAATTCAGCAAACTGGCCAAAGAAAAGTCTTCTGAAGAGTCTGTCAACTCTTTGTGACACTCTGAAGCACAACTGTGTTCAAAAGCATCACCAGAGTGATCTGTGAGCCCAGAGCTGGACAGAGGCCCCAGAACAGACGCTGGGACTGGCAGGTGCCCAGGAACAGGGAGCAGAGCCACAGGGAGCAGAGCCCTTCCCTGCAGATGGACCATGGGACTGGGCATCCTTCCAGCACTTTTGGAAGTGTTACCCATCCCAGCTGCTGACCCACGATCCAGCTGTGCTGCCCTGGCCCCCAGAGTGACCCCTCCAGCTGCCAAAGCCATGCCTGAGGCCAGGACTGCTCTGCTGGAGCCTCACAGGATGCACAAGGCCAGGCTGCACCTCCAGCCCTGGGCTGTGATTGAGCGGGGTGAGCAATTACAGCCCATCGAGCCAATTATTGACCCCTTAACAAAGGAGTCTCTGCACAGCCTTTGACAGGAACCAACAGCCCAGCGTCACCCTGGCCTGTCTCATCCAGAATTTACAGCTTAACGATTTCCTAAGGGCCAAATCCTGCTCTGACACAAGCACAGCCACTTCACCATCGTTCTCCAGTGACACAGGGGCATCTCCCTGCTCATGGGTTACTCCTGAGCTGCCACCAGCACCAGCCATGCCTGCTCCAGCTCCAATTTTCCCATGTTCAGTGGCTGAGGCAGATGCAGCAAGTGGGTTTTCCTATCACTGGTTTGTCCATGTTATTAATTATTTACTAATAATGCAGTTACAACCAAATCCACAGTGCTTGGGGCGGCCTTAAGAGATTTCCCATCTCTTTTTGTTGAGGGGAAAAAGTCACCAGTCATGCACAGGCCAAGGCACATCACCAGCATTATTCTGAGATGCTGGTGAGCAGTGTGGTCCCATTGCCCACCATCTCCACCCCAGGCCCTTGTTGGTGAACCCTTGGGGCTGCTTTCAATGTCCTAGAACCCATGGCTGGGAGATAAGCATAAATCCTCAAAAGTGTCAGCAGAACCCACCGTGACACAGATGTCCCATTTTAAAGGATGGGTACTCAAAGGTGGGGATTTAACAGAGCTCTAACTGTGCTCTCCCAAAATCTCTGTGTCTCAATTTCCTCAGGACCTGCTGAAGTTGACCTGCAGGGTTCCCCCTCCCCAGGTTCACCAAAGGGGTGTATGGAGGAGAAGTAACTTAGTTAAGGTGGTCACTGTGATTAACAAGCTGGTTTAGCAATAAATCCCCTCTGCACACTCATTGCAGAGTGTTCATTGGAAATCTTTAGTTCCTTCATCATAAAGAAATGAGTGTTTCAGGCTCCCTGTCCTAATGAACATAAAATACAGAGCATATTGTCAAACATGCTGTGACTCTGCCTTTTATTCCACAATATTCTCTCTAATTCTTCTGTAGGCAGCGTGTATTACTGACAACACCAAACTGAATTCAGTGCAAAACTAAACGATTTTTAAACCCTAATTTCATCTCTTTTTTACCTCTTGTCTGAGGAGTTTGAGATTTTTTTCCCCCCCTGCATAATAGATGGGAGGGGGGTGGAGCTGGAAATCCTTTGATTTGGGGGTCTGGGAGTGTTAATCTGCTGCTGTGAATTCTGCAAAGCATTTTCTAAGTGGTGGAGGACTGTGGAGTCTGAAGCCTCTTTTCAGGATTTCTTAGGAGCTTTTTCAGGAAAGGGAGGGGACAGAGTTGTTCACAGTCAAATGCAAAGTCAGAAGTTTATAAAACTTCTCTTCGGGGAATTCAGCCAAAACCAGAGAAAGGCAGAGCAGGTACAGGTTCCTTTTAAACATTCTTATCAATCTTGATAAAATCACAAAGAATACAGACTGATAAAGGATAAAAACATCAAAAAAAAAAAAAACAACTTCAAAAGCACCAACCTTTTCATTTACCTCCTAATTTCCATCTTACCTGCTTCTCCAGCATCTCCTTCCAGCTCTCTCAGCGCATCAGATGTGAGGAAAACACACGTCCATCCCTGCAGGGAGAGGTTCTGCTGGAGACCAGGCTGGCCAGGCAGCCTCTTCTGCCTTCCCCCATCCCATTTCCTCTGCAGAGCCACCTGCCACGAGGTAGAGAAATATGTATCATATGGAGTGATTTATTTCCTGTGTGTAAGTGACGACTGCAGAAAGGTCCTCGGTTTAATTGATGTATTGGATCATGTATGATAAGTGTATCCAGGGAGTTTTCACATCACAGATGTATAGAGAGGGACCTCCTCTAGTTCCTTTCTTTGCCTCAATACCCAGCAAGGGGCCCAGGAATATTGGGGGATTAATGTCACAACAGAGGGAAAAAGTCTGCCATTCAATCTATTTAAACATTTTATTTCACCAGTGCACCAATTAGACATTCCCTGTCTAAAGAGACCACGGATTAAAGCAATGGCAAAGCTGAAAAAATCATAATCTCTTTGGAGATCTGTCTATGGATGGATCTTTTCTCTCAAATGATCAAGGAAAATATATGAAATTGAGAAAAAAAACCCCACACCTCTTAGAAGTAAACTTTAGGGCTATGTGAATAATTTCTGTGCTCCCTTTCATGAGCTGCTTTTCCTTTCACTGGCACCTTCTCCCTCGCAGCCCATTTGCATTCCCTTAATTAAGGGAGCTGGCAGTGCTGCAGACACTGCTCACTGCCCTCTGTGGGCTCTGGGGGAGGCACTTCAGATGCTCAGTCCGAGTGCTCAGGTCTGGGAGAGGTGGGTGAAACCACACTCTGCTCCAGTGTGAAGACTCCCAGCTCATGCTGGGATCAAACCTGTGACCACAAACAGAGGAACCTCCAAGCAGGACCAGGGAGAAACACTGAATTTCCTTCAAGGACACCCCCAAGAGCCCTTAGAGATGCCCTCCATTGAGCTGGTGTGACTTAGCAAGCCAGTCTGCTTTTAACAAGTTTTCTTCTCACTAAAGAAGGACCAAAAGCACCGTTTTTCCTCCCCAAAAAGGCCACTCAAGGTGGTAGTGACAGCACCTCCCAGTGCCAGCTTAGTGGGCAGTGTATCCTTGCTGATTGGGATCTGGGATGAAGTCCTGGGGAATAAAAAAGACTAAAACACATCCTGGGGAATAAAAAGAGATTAAAACTGCCTGTCCAAAGCAACCCCTGTGTCACTCTTAGGCCAGGAGTGACACCAGAGACATCACCATGTGGTTCACAAGCTGTGCACCTGCTGATTGCCTATTTAAGCAAAGCAACTCAAGGTTTCAAACTGATAGGAAAAGACTAGATTAAAGAAAAAAAGGAGACCAAGGGTATTATTTTTCCCCCAGACCTACTTCCAGCTCCTCTCTCTTTATTTGGATGAGTGGAAGGTTTAAATGAGAAAGTTTTCCTTGGCAAACATGTATTGGCAGGGGAATGGGCCCAGTTAAATATACCCAGCCCAGACAAAAGGAAAAGGCTGTTTCCAATTAGGAACACTCGTATTTTTCTGTTCCACGATTTCTGTTGTTGTTTGGGCCAGAGGTTTAGCTCAGGGACAAGGGGGGGAAAAGGGCAGGGGGAAACCAAATATGCAGATTTGCCAAATCTGATCAACATCTCTGAATTCCTCAGCACCGCTGGCGCCGCAGCATCCTCAGCCTCCAGTTGCTGTGGCATCTCAAGGCTCTAATCACTTCAAGTTACCCGTGGTCACTCTAAAAACAAGCCTTAGAGCCCTTTTCTCTGTCAGATAGGGTAATGCCCATGTGAGCAGAGCCCTTGCCTGGTGTTTGGCTGGTCCAGGAGCCCTCACATCCCTTGAAGATGGCACTAGAGGGTTTCCTGTGAGGATGTGACCCTTCCCTCTCTCGGGATGCTGAGGAGAATGAACTCCTTTGCAGAACTCCTTAGTCTAGAAGGAATTTAAGCTAAATTTAAATAAGAAGAGACTCGAGCAGGCTATCCATAAATTTGAATATCTTATTTTAAGATTATTTTATCATTTATTTCTTCCGTGGCTCTGGACACCAAATGTGAGAGATACTGGTGCCCATTCAGCAGTTACTGCCCTGGCCATGAACAAGTGAAAATTTGCCTTCTGTTAAAGAGGCTTTACAAGAATTACCCCAACGTGCTGCAGTGAATGCTGGTGGAAGGATCCCAGCTGGGTTATATCCTGCATTGATAAGCTCTGGGCTGTATTTCATTACAAGGTATTTCTCAGTGAAAAGCAGGAGAGCCTCACAACCAACCCCATCCCTTCACAGACAAAGAAACACAAGTCATTAACAAATCTAAACAAAAATAATAAAACAGAGCCAGAAAATCTGAATGTGCTTAACACTGAAGAACAAAAGAAACGGGAACCATTTGTTACCTAATAAAGGAACTGGAAAAGAAAGTCTTTGACAGTAAGGGAGGACGATTTGCTCTCATGGGCCAGTGAACATCCAAATATATACAAGCTGTTCGCAGCAGACTGATTGCAGCTAGGCCATAATGCTATTGTACATGCTCTAAAAAAAAAAGGAGGGGGGAAAACCACTACCACAGAGAGGTACTTCAGAAATAAATCATGGTCTATTCATTAAACCAGATTATTTTAGTGAAATCTATTTTCCCCCTCTCTTTATTGCTTTGTTTTCTTTTATGTTAATTTTGCGTCTGTTTAAAGTTGAATTCCTTGATCTGCAACATCTTTAATATTTTTTTTTCCCCTCTTCTCCTCTTACCAGTGAAATGAATTCAAATCATTTGCATTTATTGCAGTGAACATCCAGCCTCATCTGTAGCCTTTAGTCTGACTGAATTGCTTTTCTGCTTCACAAGGCACACAGTGGAAGCTGGAGCGTGCCCCTCACCACTCCAGCGCCGCCAGAAATAATCTACTTGGCTCTTCCATGTTGCTGCAATATTTATCATATTGATCATCTATAAAATAAATAAGCAAAATTATATTATTGGAAGCAATGATCTGATGAACCTCTGGACCAAATCAATCACTTGGCAGAGACTGCAGAAAAAGCAGCAGCTTGCTCTCAACTGTTTCCAAAGTCAATTTTCCTTACAAATAGGTTTCTCATCAACCTAAGCACCTTACAGAGGGAACGTGTCCTTCCACTAGATCTCCTTTGAAACTAGGTGTGTTATATATGGATGCTATAGAAAAACTACTTCTTTATAACCATACACTTCCCTTTCTTTAATTAACATTAAAAAATACTTGATTCATTTCATGGATTTAGCTTAGAGAGAACTAAAATACTCAGAGGGGATCACAACACATGGAAACAGAGCTGGCTTCAGACTAGGCCTATTTGTTTAAATAAATTTGTAAAAATTATGGATATAAATATAGAGAATTTGTTCAGCTTGTATTACATTATCATCTCCTGTGCTACAGAAACAATATTCCTTCTGCAATCCTATATGGCAAAGGGATAACTGCTGGAGCTGGGGGGAGGAAATTGGAGATCCAGCTTCAGACTATATGAAAACTGACCCCAGCAAATACATCATTAAACACTGAGCTTGTTCCAAGCAGTTCTTTGCAGCTCTGAACCCACAGGTGCTCCATTTCTCTGCCAGTTCCCAGATCCATGGTCTCCTCCTTGGACAAACTGGCTCTGGATCAGAGAAGACAAAAAAGGCTAAGAGGGGTTTAGATGGATGGAAGGCAAACCCTGCATCCCCAAAGAGAAAACACACTCAAACTTAAGCACAGGCATTGTGTGAACTCCAGGAGATGCTCCACTGCCTTGCTAAACAGAGATGGACGTGGCTGAGTGCACTGTAATTTGGGTCAAACCAGAGCAGTTGGGGCACACAGAGGTGGGTGACAATTGTTCCAGAGCGTTGTCACCAGCTGGGACCCACCAGGGTCCCACACACGGGCTGGGGCTGCTCCTCTCCCAGTTCTAGCAGCTTTATCAGCAGCAGCAGATGCTGCTGCAGTCAGATGGAAACAACACAAGGAACTTTCCACATGGTGTCTAGTCAAAGAGAAAAAAGAGGAGCTGCTGGAGGCTGGCTGGGGATACGGGGGAATCTCGCTGTGGGAAGCAGGCACTGTAATTCCAGGTCAAGCTTTCCCTGCTGCCATGCCATGGACACCACGGTCCCAAAGCACTTGGGCTGCACTGCCAGGTCCTGGTGGTGCCTCTCCAGCTGAGAGCTGTTGTGGTTTATTGACAGACCAGTGAACGATTGAGGTGGAGAAGTAACAGCAGGAGGGGGTTCAGACACGAGACAGGTCTGAAAGTCTTGGCAATAATCTCATTGCATATTCTGTACTTGCAATCTAATGCCATGGGATTCACATTTCCTACAATTTCCAAACTGACGTGTTCAGAAGCAGCATGCACAGCACACCTCGAGTGGCAACGCCTTGGGCTTAATCCTTCTTTCCTGTGTGTCCCTTTAAACCTGGAGAATGAGCCAGTGAACCATGTCAGACCCCTCACGGTGTCACCACGATCCAAACCCCCTCCCCTGGTGTCAAACTCCCACTAATGATCTCAGTTCTCACCTCACACAGGCCACAGCCAGGCAAAAGAATTCCATGAAAATGAGCATGATTGGGGAAAAGACTCAAACGTATTGATTGCTGCATCAGATGTACACAATAGCTGTAATTAAACACCATGTAGGCTCTGTGCTGGTTGTCTGCCCGTGGGTTTATTCCTCAGATAAACTGCAGACAGACAGACTGTTCCCCTGGTCGTGACTGCAGACTTGTGGAGGATGAATAAATTAATCAAGCTTACCTCTCCTCGAAAGAAAGCCAATTGAGCTGGCTTTTCAAAGGATAACTGCTATAAACCCTGCATAAAAAGGGGGGGGAATACAGCTGGGACATACACATTGGCTTTTTAACAGCTGTTTGTAAATATGTCTAATAATTCATCCTGTCAACATGCTCACTTTCCCATTACAAGGAAATATTCATACATGGTATTCCCAGTGCTGATGGATCCATTTCCTTAATGAAATCCACATAGTTTACTTTACAAAGTTTAATTGCTCGAAGAATGGGTGTCAGGTTTCTGTAGTCGACCTACAGCCCTGAAATCCTTCCAGCTCACACGTACAACAAGTAAAGAAGTTAATGGAGCTTTTGCAGCAGTGGCTTAGTAGCTAAGCTACCTTTAAGCAATAATCCCAGCAAATATAGATGGAGATGCTGGAATCTCCTGCCTTCTAGGAGAATAGATGTTAAGTAATATGAAATTCAGTCCTGCTAATTGACTGAGCAGGGGATTTCTATAGGGAATGCCTACAGCACGGAAATCAAGTCATTGATTATATCTCTTAGATATGAATGTCTGCAGCAGGACTGCAGAACAGGGAGGAATGAGCTGGAAAAGGAGCACACTGGATGAGAAGTCATCAGGACCATGCAAGGATGGGGTGACAGCACTGTAGGGGGGGTTTGGGCTCACCTGTCATATAAGGAGAACACACACCCCCCAAATTTGTGATTTGTCCATTAAATCTGAGAATAACTAAAGGCTGAAATGCTGAAATGACTGGGATGTCCCTGTAGCCTTCACTCTGAGTTAATAGAGAACCCTGCATTTACCCCCCAGCAAGGTGCCAAACTATCACTGGGGGTCTCAGACCAATGTGAGAAACCACCCCAAACGGGGCACAGCCCAGAACTGAAGGGGTGTTTTATCACATGAACCCCTATACACAGAACCTGCACACTGCCAAGCTCCTTTCTGTTCCCATTTCTGACTAACATGGTCCTCAGGGTGTGTGCCTTTCCAAGATGGAAACAGCAAGTTATGTGCACACACTACTAATGATCTCATCTGACCCCAAACAAATGGAGAGACATTTAAATCAAAGCCTGAAATAAATTGCTGAGCCAATAGGGGTGGTGTGATTTTTAGAGACATTCAGAGAGCTAAACAAGCTGGTTTAAGCACGATCTCTCTCCTTCTGTATGTTAATATGGAAAAGAGCCTGGAAAACAGTGTGTGCCTCTGACAGCAGGAAGGTGAGCTGGGTGCCAATACTTAAACACGATCAATCACTTCCCAGAGCAGTCTGAGCATGGAAACAAGGCTCCCTGCATGCCACAGCAGCTTTACACCACTCAAGTTTCTCCACTTATGCAAAACTAAGCAAAAAAACTTACTACTGACTTTGGGAGGTGTATGAGGAGAGCACGGGTGCAAATGATTCCTCATTAGTATGAACTATTATGCATTAAATCAAACACTGACCACAGCATTTCCTGATCTGGGTCACGACCTGTTAGCCAAACACCTAGTAAGACTGTAGATCACATAGAGATTTTACTCCTTGAAGTTCCAGCAGAGAGAATTATGATTTTTTTTCCCTGAATTTTTGTAAAGTATCATTATTTTGTGATATTTCACATTGAAGGTGACTATTTGTCAGAATAAGCCCAAAAACGTGTCAGGGTCTTGCAGGACAAAGAATAACACAGAAATATAAGTTGGTTCTTTCTCACAAACTGCACATTCCCCTGTTTCCACCTTGGGGTGGGCTCAGGCAGGGCTGAGAGTTGAACAGCATAACCATATTCCCCTCATCCTCTACATCTTCAGGGTTTATCTCCTCCAAAACAGGACCAGCAGTGGTTCCTCTCCTGCAGCAAGACCTGGGGAGCCTCACCACACAATGAACAACCACAGAACACCAAGCAGCCCTGGACTAATTACAGTATTTAATCTATTTTGTAACTCCTAGAGGTGTGAAAAGCCCCAGTGAAGCTGGTGGGCAGTAGTTTTTACTCACTTTTCAGCTAAACACAATGGTCAGACACAGGGGCTGCCTGATGAGGAACCTCGATGGATGCCATGGTGGGGGAGCATCTCCACTGAGGGAAAAGGAAAGTGTCCCCCAACACATGAGTTTGCCATGTAGGTCAGTTCATTCCAGGGTTCCTACACTTGAAATACAGGAGGATGTTCCTGTTCTAACAAATAAATAACTCTGTGCTGGAACTGTGGTCCTGGGGCACATCCCTTCACACAGGGAAGCAGCTCCCTCCAAATTGTGCACAGACTGTGCCCCCTGTGAGGTCTGGGCACATCATCCCCCTGCTCAGCACCATCCTTAGGCAAAAGGAGGGGATCAAAGAGCATTCCTGAAGGGAAGCCCCAAGGCATAGCCTGGAGAGTCACTGGGAAAAGAGAAGGGCTCGAAGTCTCTGCAGGAAAAAAGGCTGGAGGAGTGTGCACTAACCAGCACAGCAGCTGGATCTGGGAACAGAGGTCTGTTTGTTTTTACTTCTGTCTGACTCCAGCAAAGCAGAAGCTGATCATATGTGAAAGAGCCAGGATTTGAACAAGATCTCAGACAATAAAAAGGGCAAGGCAGAGGACCCTGCAGGAGGAAGAGTGATGCAGTTTTATTCCCAGATGGAAGCATTCTCTGCTGCTTCAGATGTTAAGGTCAGAGGAGGACAGATAACTGAATCCCCTTTTAAACCTCAGAAGGTGAGTGACCCTCATGTAGCCCCTCTCTGACAGAGACAGACTATTTCTCTACAAGCCCTCATACAAATACATGACAGAAGAAAGGCTTCATCCTTTTGAAAAGAGAAAAAAGGAAAAAAATAAAAAATCGAGCTGCAAAGGCTGTGTCTGCTCAGGTTTCCAAAAAAGGGGTGTGGGATCTTCCCAAGACGTGGCTCCCAGCCGAGCTGGCTGCAAAGGAAGGTGCCACTCGCAGCGCTCCCGTCCCGCAGCCCAGACGCTCGGGCTGCAGCCTGAAAGCAAGCCTCCAGCTCGCCTATTTCCGAGAAAGAAGTGCTGTTTAACACAACCAGCGCAGGAGGCAGCCCTGGCTGACAGAGCTGAGCAATCCTCCCCCCCGACGGCAGCGCCAGATGCCGCCTGCTCTGCCTCCTCGCAGCCATTTGTGCCGAGGGGCACCGGGGCTGCTGGCACTGCCTGCGAACCCAGCCCGGGCACGGCGGGGGAAGGAGCATCCCAGCCCCGGCGATGGATTTTGGGGGCGCCCATCTGGCTGGAGGAGTGTGGGGATGGATGGGGCTGTGGTTTGCAGTGAGGCTGCCTGGGCACTGCCCAGCCCTGCTCTTCCACTGAACCTCCCGCTCCCAGTTCCACACGCACCTCTTGGCACAGGAGGACTCTGCACGGCTCCTCTGGCCATGCCACAAGTGCCCAGGGCTGTGCCAGGGCTCAAGGGTGGGTTGGTTTGGTAAGAAAACAACCTCTCCCCCTGCTCTTGCCCTTTTGTCTCACCCCTCTGTGCTAAAGCACTTCCTCTGTGCCTGGACTTGGATGATCCTTGTGGATCCCTTCCAACCCAGGATATTCTATATTCCAAGTGACACCAACCTGCAGAAATAAAGCCCATCTGGTGATTTATAAAATGACAGGGGGGAAAAAACCAAACCCCACAAGTACTCTGCAGTGTGGACTCCAGACCATCACACAGCACAACCACCAAGACAAACGCAGGCTGATGCTTGACTAGGTGAGAACATCTGGGGAGGGATTTGGAGGCCAGCAAGGGGGTCTCTTAACGTGAAACCTGCAGCTTTTTGTGACCCTGGGAGCTCCTCCTCAAACAGGCCCCCTCCAGCACCCAGGAAGCAGGAGGTCCCCCAGCCCCACAGCACCCACATCCCCAGAGCCAGGCTCCAGGAGCCCATGGACCCTCCATCCTCCACTGGAGCACAGGCACATCCAGTTCCATGGAGAAACAGGCTTTTAGGCTCGGCTCTGCTCATCAGGCTCATTCTGAGCTGAAAGCAAAGGGCTGGAAGAACAGAAACTGATCATTTTACCTTCGTTAGGTGGGCACCTAAAGCTTCCTTATGTTTACACAGGGAGTTGGTAAAGCCCTCTGAGCGTCTGAATATTTTTGTTGATCTGTCCCCAAATATCAGCCTCTGCTGCAGGCAAATGCTGTGATTTCCCAAGGAACCTTTTCATCCATTTTTTATACGGCTCACTTTCTTCAAAGGCAGATTGGGGCTGGAAGTGAGGAGGGAAACTAATATTTCACTTTGCTTCTGTTGCATTTTAATTCTGAAGCTTGGCACTTGGCTGAACACTGCCCCAGTTTGCCAGGGAAGACATCAGGAGGCAGTGGGTAACTGAGATCAGAGTCATTAGTGCAGAAGAGGACAGGATCTGGTTAACTATTTTACAGGCTATTTTTTCCCCCCTCCCTGTTTTATTTTAAAATCAAACTCACTCTTTTAATCCTTCCCCTCCCATCAAGCAGTTGCCCCATTCGGACAAGGCAGGTGGTTAATTAAGAGCTATTTTGTTTTATCAAATAATACTCTTCAGGGACAAAGGAATGAACTGAGCACTGAAACGTTTAGAATGGCGATCCCTAACATTTCCATAATTTAGCCTAATTCCCCTGGGACTTCAGCAAGCCTGACAGATGACTGGGTTCCACCAGGAAATTGTTCCCAGCAAGGAGAACACTGGGAATAGGTTTAATCTTTTTGGCTCTGGTTCCATATAAATGAATGCTCAGCCTGAACAAAGCTTGCCTTGGTGGCATCCTATCATATCAAAAGACAGCCGTGGTGGGCACAGCACCCAGGCAGGATTAATCCTGCCAGTGGTGCCAGTTGGCAGGTCCTGCCCATCGCCTGCACATCAGCTGCTTGGTGTCTCCATCAAAACTGTGCTTAATCAAAAGAAAACCTCACCAGGAAGAATTCAATCCCAAGAGGACACAAAGCCAATTACAGTTCTGGTCCATCTGCAATTTTTTTCCCCCTCATATAATTTTATTAATTTGACACTGACTTTCAGCTGGAGGTAGAGTGTCAGTCTGGGAAGAAATCTCGTGGCAGATAAGCTATTGCATCATTAAAAAAAACCCACTTTGGTTCTGGCTTGTGCAACAGTTTACATTTGCATCTCATCTCTTCAGTTCAGAAACCTCAGTTTAAAGCCTTTCCTGTTGATCAAGAGACATGCCAGACTAGTCCTGATCAAGAAATTAGTCTGTACAGTCTGTTGTTAAACATTAATTTTACCTGATGGCTCCTCCAAGGCAAGTGAGACACAGCCAGGCTTTGGGCAGAGCCCTCTTCCCCATCAGCACCTTCCTCCACTCTCACATTTCTCATCTTCATCACTTCTCATTTCTGATCATTTCTCTTAAAATTCTTTAGTTTTATTAAACCCATAAACAGGTACAGAGAAATCTTAGAGTCTCTTAGCTACAAAATACAGTCCATAGGAGGTATTTTAGGTAAATGATCAGAGCATGGTGTATTTATGGAGCTCATCCCACTGTAATTAATTCAGCAACACGGTTACACCCCATGTGGGTTTGCACATTGGGCTTTTTCTTTGTGGCACCAATTTCTTACCTCCTTCTGCCCTCACAAAGAGCCTCATTGACTTCAGCTCTGAGCAAAGTAAATCTTACTTGACCCAAGTGCTGTTCTCACCTTTGTGGAGAATTTATTTCTGCTGCCTCTCTGCTCAGCATCACCACAGGCTTCAAGCCCAGGATGGGAATGCACACACTTGTGTTTTACTGCTGCCTCCATCCCTGACGTCTGACTTATGATGGGCCGAGAGCGACTTCTCCATTCTCATCCTCAGCTTGTTCCCTTGTAAAATGAATTCTAATTAATAAATGTCGGTGTGTCAGCTTGAGCTCCTCAGATGGAAGCCAGTAAAGATCTACAAGGTGTCATTAATTCAGAATTAGTTTCCGAGACATCATTTCTTTAACTTTATAACTGTCTATCCCTTCACCAATCCATCTCTATGCAATTTTACATCATGATCATTTACCAAAATATCCTAGAGGCTGTTTTATTTTAAGCCTTTTCCATTTGTCTTTGTGGTTGCTCTGATTTAGGCTGTGGATTCTCAGGGAAGATGGATTTGCCAGGCAGTGGATGGACTCGCTGTCAGGCAAGAGGGTTGTCTTTAACCCTGCAAGGGCCACAGCAAGCTGCTGTCTTGTGTGACCAGCCAGCATAAAGCAATTGTTGTTTTTATCAAAATCTTGATCTATAATTCATCTTAAAATGCTTCCCCTGCTTGTCACTCCCCTTGTGCATCCCTCCAAGCACACTCCAGCATGTATATTTAATTGGGGAGCTGGAGAAGGGCTCACATTCAAGGTGAATAACTTGAAAGAACAGAAGACATAAAAATTGAAGCACACAAAAGTTCTCACACTTATCTCCCAGACCAAATAAGATGGGAAATCATCACCCTGCTGCAAAGAAACAACATCACAATGAAAGTTGGTAATATTTGGTGGGTAAAGAAGAGCCTGTTGTAGCCATTCCCTCTTACAAGAGGTTACAGCAGCTGTCTCAGAGCCTCCCTTGCTACTATTTTCCTGTTTTAGAATATGACCTTTGGTTTTATTTTTGATAAATTGGTGGATCCTTTTCCTTTAAACCACCCCAATCTCTCCACAATCCTCCCTCTGCCCCCCAGCTAACTAGAAATGCCTTTTGTTAATACTGAGATTTAAATAAAAGGAGTCAGAAAGGGACACCCCTTCCCTAGACAAGCTATTTGTTGGAATTGGCAAATTTCTGCAAAGTGTTTCAATTGAGTCTCCTCATCCTCCAAACCAAGGAGGTTTGCAAGGTGCAAACCTCTCTGCAAGGTGCTGTTCATTCCAGCTCCAGGGGGTTGTATTCCAAACTCTGCACAAGCAAACAATTCCACAAGCAGAATCTGGGGAAGGTGGAACATTGATCTGCCCTGCACTGTCATCATTTGAAAGGGTAAAATTACAGTGCAAACCCCTTCACAGAACACCCCAAAGCATCCCAATCCCAAGCAAGAGCTCCCAAACCCATCTCACACTCTGCATTTGGTCCCAGTCACACTCAAGAGTGGCACATGAGCCTTGTCATCACTTCCCCTGTCACAGCCACCCTTCCCACCCTGGTTATTGAGCAGATCCCAGGGCCATTCCTGCTCAGAGCAGCTCTGCAGCCAAGCTGAGGACCCAAGGCAGCTTTCACAGAATCATAGAAACACAGAATGGTTTGGGTTGGAAGGCACCTTAAAGCTCCTCTAGGTTTTAATGCCTTGCCCTGGGCAGGGACACTTCCCACTTTGCCAAGGAGACATTTCCCAGGAGAGCTCAGCAAAACCCAGCTGCCTTGGGATGTTTTGTGTTTGTTTGCTGGTTTTTTAGTTTGTTTTTCTTTTCTGCGTGTTTGTTCCTCTTTGGCAAAGCAGTTTTGGAGGCAGCTGCAGGCCATGGAACATCTCACACGTGGCCTTGCTCCATCCTGCAGTGCAGAGGGTGACCTTGGGGTAACTGCAGCACCAGGATTTAATGAGAGAAAAATTGATGCTCTCGTGTCTCTCCAGTGGAGAGCTCTCCTCAGGGGGTTTCATCTCCACTTCTCCAGGAAGAAAAGCAGAGGAGCAGGAGGGGTGGGGGGGATACACGTGCTCCTGCCGATATTCAGAGGTTACAACAATCTTTAGGAGAGGAAATGCCCAAAGCCCTCGTGCTCACTCTGCAGCGGGGACAGCAACACCTTCACCACCATCTCCCTTGGTTTTGCCTTTCCTCATCCCACATTTCCTTCTATCCTTTCTCCCTTCCACCACCTCCATTCCTCCTACAGCCCAAGGCCTCCAACACAATTTTTTTCCTCCTTGCTAATTTTGGCAATTAAGTCTGCCATCCATCTCCCAGGGAGAGAGGGAAAGGGGAAACACACCCAACAGGGATGTGACAACATGAAAAGGAAGACAAGTAACTGCTGTGCTGCCCTTCCCTGCTTGACCCTCATCTGCAGAATTTAAAACAACTTAAGACCACATAGCATAAATGTGGGCCTAATCCCATTGCCCTAATAATCCATGGGTCTTGATCCATAAGATAAATGGGCAGAGTTTTACAAAAGTGCCCATCACCTTTAAGAAGCCACATTTGGAACAGGTCTGGGGGATCATCCTTCCATCGATGGCTGCTCTTAACCCGTGCTGAGGGTTTCATCCTCTCAGAAGTCACACTTCAAACCCCCCTCCCACTGCAGGAAACCTCAGACAGCACCTGGGCTGTGTTGGCAGGAGCCACATGCAGCTGCACAGGGCTGGCCCTGGAATCTCCACGGGATGCTCCGAGGAGTTTTGCTCACACTTCGTGAGACATTTTGTTCCCCAGTTCTCCATTCTAACCCTTTTCTTGAGAAAACAGATTATTACCACATCAAAACTGACCTACATAAGGAAAACATCGATCTTAATTGTGCATTCCTCATTATTTCTGTGCTGAAAACCAGAGCAAATCCTCTGGAGTGCAGTGAAACCCTGGGTTTGGGAGGAGGCACTTGGGACTGTGGTTTGGGACCTGCTGTTGGTCAGAGGTTCTTCTGTTACTGCAATTAGACAAAACCACCTTAAGCCATTCAGGAAATGTGAGCCTATAAATCTAAAAGGTTGAAACAAAACTGAAGGACACTCGGTGTGTACCAGAAATACCTGGAGTGAGTTGTTTTCAAAGTTAATGTGTCCACAGGGGCTTTTCCTCTACAGCAGCCCCAGCTCAGACCCATTTGTGCTGGTGGGGATGAATATGCTTTCAAACAAACACCTTCAGGAGACTCAAGGGCTCTCTTTAGTTCAGGAATTTGAAACTTTCCTCCAGTCAGGTATTTGTTGGCTTTAAAAAAACAGGAGCTAAATCCTATTCCAGCTTCAGGACACACGAGTAGGACAGCCAGGGTCATGTAAGTGCTGCCAGGAGCAGGTGACACCTCTGTGCTAATCCTGGGGACAGCTGGGACAGGTCACCAGCTGCAGTGACAGCATATCCATGGCAGTCCATGCTGCCTGGAGAGCTGGGAGCTTTGTCTGACTCAGACCCAGCTAAATACTGAACAAACAGCTCAGGAATGGTCCCAGTAGGTGGGAGTTAGATTACAACCAAGCTTATAAAAATGGAGTCATTAGCAATGGGAAAGCTGCTGGATTTTGTCCATTTTGGCCTTCCAGTCCCAGCCCTGGATGGTTTTCCAACACCTTTGGCGAGCACAGTGTGTACCTCTGTACACGTGTGGCCTCTTCCCACACAAGCCCCAACTTGTGGAGACACAAAAATGCAACAGCACTCAATCTACCCAAAGAAACAATTAAAAACTAATGTTATTAGCCTGCATAAAAAAACCAAACAAGCAAGTCTCAGAAATGAAGGAGAAATTGCTTTGCATTAGTTTCTCTGCATGTCACCCTGCTCCTAGCAGGGTTGTAATAATAACCATACTTATTTGAATAGGTTGCTGATCACACTCATCAATCCTAAAATGCAGGCTCCTGCCAGAAAGAATTTACAAGCCTTTTAATATGCTCTTACATTGGAAGGTCAGATTTGGGGGAGCAGAGCCCGGTGCCAGCACCCTGGGACACACAACCCTCTTCCAGTGGGACAGAGAACAGGAGCCAGGATGCTCAGGAGGAATCACCACTGGTTTTCTTCCACAGAAACAAAGTAAATTGTTTGCAAAACCAACCCAAACACAGATATTTGTTGTTGGGTTTGAACATTTGCCTGCTTTCTTGACTGAGACTTCAGAAGCAGCAGAACATTTTCAGGCTCTTTATTACACACAAAATATTTCCAGAAAATAGATAAAAATATCTTTGTTCTCAAACTTCAGTTCCTTCTTAAAATATGCCAGTATAGAGGAAAAATATAGGAGAGTGGCTGAAGATTTAAAAGGGGAAAAAAGGGGCTGTGTACAGCCCTGGGAGCAGTCCCTGGCTCCAGTGATAGTACAGCCATTATATCACCCCATCACATAGAGCTGGAATTACTTGTCCCCATTGGCTTTTCCCCCCCTCTTCTTAATCCTTTTCTGCAGCTTTACTGAGTTCTTTACTTTCTTTTTATTATTTCCGGGGGCTTAAGTCAAGTTTTCAGTCAGGCTTCAAAGGGTCTTATACACTTTGTGCCTGTAATTCCTGGACACCAACAAATGGCAGAATAATGTTCTTGGGCCTCTGGAGGAGCCACTGGAGGGGGGGAATTAGACATTCACAGCTGCAACTGATCCCAGTTGTGCTCCCAAAGAGCTGCAAGGAAGAAATATTAATCCCTAGATGAGCTGTGTGTGCTGAGGTTCTGCACCAAATTGGGACATTCACACCTCCAGATCTCGGGGGGTGATGTCACCTCAGAGCTGGGGAGGGAGGTCAGAGCATTTTAATGAGGTTTCAGTCACAGTCTGTGCCATGGGAGCACCTGCTCTCAGCTCAGGCTGCATGGCTGGGCCAGATGCTCATGGATTGAAACTCTCAGGAAGAATTTCCTCATGGAAAGGGTGGTCAGGCATTGGAAGGGGCTGCCCAGGGAGGTTTGGAATCCCCATCCCTGGAGGTGTCCAAGGAATGACTGGCTGTGGCACTCAGAGCTCTGGGCTGGGGGACAAGGTGGGCATCAGGTACAGGTTGGACTTGATCTTGGAGAGCTTTACCAACCTAAATAATTCTGTGATTCTGTGAAATAGCCCTGGCTTTGATTCACTGCAGAAGGTGCAGGAGGGTCTTCTCTGACCCAGCACTGCAGCAAATGCTTGTTTTTAAACTCATGAGGTCCAATGGCTCGTGCAGGAATGTGCACAACCAGCAGCCCCTTTCTCAGCAGCTCACTGAGGTTAAATAACATCACCATCAGAGTGAAACAGAGTGAGGCACTCATGTCAAAATACTTATTTATTCCTCAGGTGTTGCTTCTTTTTTAATTATTAACAAAGATGCTCCATACAATGCTGGTAGGAGCACAAGAGCCTATTTTGCAGCATGGCTGGCAGCCAGGTCTCCCAAGGACAGTTGCTGCCTCCTCTTGTGTCTCTGCTCAGGAGCTGGAAGAGACTCTTGTTCTCCCTCTGTTAACTTATGAGCTCAGGGAAATTTGTTTTTCATGTGTAATAAAGTTGCTGGTGGTGTGCAATTTGCATTTAAGTTGGTTATATGCATGCTGAGTGGGACTTCTAAACGTTGTTCACAGAGCTAAAATAGCACAAGTTATCTCCCATTTCAACCCCTTCTGAAGAGAATCCATGAGAAAAATAATTTTAAATACAATATCACCAACAGATCTTCTGTCTCATATTAGGTCCCCCTGATAAGGTTTGGAGCAACTCAGCAATGGTTAGGAACAGGCAATCCCTATTTGCAGGCTTGGGAATAAGCACAAAAAAGGGAGGTAGCAGTGGGAGAATGAAGAGCTGCTGCCTTTTGTGCTGCTGGAGAACCTGGGATGGAGCTGAACCAAACCTGTAACACAACCTGAGCTGGAGCACAGCTTGCCAGGAGCATCCCACACAAGGATCAGGAAGCTCAAAGCCACACTGAGCCCCACAACAGAAAGAACCAACAGGTCCAAGAGCAATAATTATGTGCCATATCACAGAGAGACCCTGCTGTGCTGGAGAATAAGGTCAGACACCAACAACTGTTCAAATTAATGTTCCTGGGAGAAACCACAAGCCTGCTGCTGCTGGAGAATGTCACCTTGTCCCTCAGCCCAACCCATGGCCAGCTGCCCTCACCTGACAGGGCATAAAACAGAGAGAGCTGACTCCACCAGGGCAGACCAGCACCCGAGAGCTGACTCCACCAGGGCAGACCAGCACCCGAGAGCTGACTCCACCAGGGCAGACCAGCACCCGAGAGGGCTCCTCTGGCACAAGCAGGACCCTGACCCACACAGAGCTGCTCACCAGAGCTCCCTGCCCTCCCAACCCACCTCCACCTCATTTGCAAGCCGATTCCATGAC
Organism: Margarornis squamiger; assembly: GCA_035222235.1. NCBI lineage: Eukaryota > Metazoa > Chordata > Aves > Passeriformes > Furnariidae > Margarornis > Margarornis squamiger. Next base: position 1,466,083 of record JAWWTY010000072.1, read on the forward strand.
GGAGCAGAACTGCCAATCAATGGCACAGCCAGCAGCACAAGAGCATCCCCAATCTGCATCAGCCCAGCTGGGCAACCTTCCAGAGCATCATCCACAACATGAATTATTACCCAAGCATTCCTGCTGTCAGCACATTCCTCTCTACACAACTTCCTATTATTGTGTTTTTGGCGGACAACCCTGAAATTTTAAACAGCTCAATCTTGCTCGAGTAATGCAAGTGCCTACTGCCTCCAGGATGAACTTTTCATAAAAATCAACAATAATCCTTCTACTGAGAATAGCAACAACCCCCCCAAACAATCCTTTTATGTTTTCCTTTGTTTGTTTTGGTTTCGGTGTCTTTAGCAGCTCTGACTTCCACTCTAATTTGCAGTAACAGCCTTTTATTTGTCTTGCAGAGGAAAAAGAGACTTAAGGGATCTTTAAGCTCCAGCAACAGAGTATGAAGCAGCTTAATAAATCAGGGCAGAGACGGGAGGGTCAGCTCAGCTCATTAAAAAATACACTGTACCACTTGCTTTGAGACTGTTTGTGCTGCTGTGATTTATTCAGAGAACACAAGAGTCCAAGAAGCACTAGAAATAGTCTTAAACCCCCTGAAAATAGGGTTGGTAAATTAGTTACTTAGGCTTTGCCACTCCTTTGCACGACAACTGCTGAAAAACTAAAGGTTGGAGAGGAAAGTGAGCAATGAAACGCAGCAACCTGTGCCAGGGCCTGCCCACCCTCACAGCAAAGACCTTCCTCCTAATATCTCACCCAAACCTACTCTCTTAATTTGAATCCATTCCCCCTTGTCCTGTCACTCCAGGCTCTCCTAAGAAGCCCCTCTCCATGTGCAGGTACTGGAAGGCCACAATTAGGTCACCCTTAATTTCAGTTGATATAACATTCATAAAAAAACCCAGAGCTTAAATGGTTCAGTGCTACACCCAGATCCCCCAGACATTCCCAGTCCCCTGGGAAGGATAATTCCTTGCTTCCCATTTCTTGCTTACTGGAAAGGAAGAATGATGAAAGGATCCTGAAAGTTGTATTTCACAGAGATGAAGATTGAGATCTCGCCACCATCACATGAATCAAAGCTTTCATTGAGTTTCAATAAGCACATTACCTTGATAACTCTTCTGGTTATAAACCCCAGATATATGTATTTCTTTCAGGTCCTGAACAGCACATGTGCTATTACATAATTAATAGATTGCACATTTTTGTAATCAATCATGGTCGCATTTACAATGCAAACTTTTAGCATCACAAAAAAAAAGTGACTGATTATCCAAAAATATTTATTCAACATTAAGAAACATGTAGCATATGAATATTTTAATAAATATTAAATATTTATTTCTCCTTTCCAAAGTTTCCGTAACTGGGCTTTTAATTAATATGCCATTAAAAATTTATAGAGCCAGGTAGACTTTTAAACATAATTATTAAACTGTATCTTGAAGCTTCAGGTATTCACTTCCCTCTTGTGCCAGCATGGAGCAGGATGAGCTCCAGCAATGAGGCTGCACCAACACAAACAGATTCTGCTGCAGGCTAGGAATGATGCAAACCTGTTCCCAGCAGTTTGTGGATTGTGGGGATACACTGGAGTAATTAGTGTTTGCATTTCCCTACAGCGTGGAAACACCAGCTGAAAGCAGGACTGGTGCCTGGGAAGAGGAGGGGGCTGACTGTGGGTTGGAGCAGCAATCCAAGGCAGGGACACATCCCATCCCCCTTTTCCATCTCTCCCGTGCAGGGATTGATTTAATTCTTCCTTCCTCCTTTTCTCCCACCTCACAGAAAACATGAGCTCGAGGGACAGATGCAGGATCTGGGATGCATTCCCAAATTAGTGCTTTAAGGAGCAAGACACCCATGCTGGCTCTGCCACCCTATCCATAATATTGCTGCAGCACTGCCAGGCTCAGAGAAACCACAGCCCCCACTGCTGGGACCACCCAGGAGCCCAGCACAGAAAGGAGGAGCAGCAGAGCCAAGCTGCCCATTCCCAGGACAAGTTACTCCCTGCACATCCACAACTTCTCCATCACAGAGACCTCCCTCCACTGTTACAGTCCCAGGCTGTGGTTGCTGGGACAGAGATGCCCTGATTTGGGCAATGACAGGAACCCCAAACTGTCCATGTCTGATCACACCACGAGCTGGCACAGAGGAAATCACCCTGATACCAAGCTCTGCCACCACACTGGGCTGCCCAGGGTGAGTAGGGCACAGCCACCCGGCCTGGGGTGACTCTCTGGTCCCCACATCTCCCAGCACCAGGCTTTGCAGGGATGTATTTTCCTTTCCATACCCCCCCCCCCAGCAGCTCCCTGCCAAAGGAAGGTGGGACAGAGCCCAGCTCCGTGCCCAGGGATCCAAGGAGACAACACCATGTCTGAGCTCAGCTGGGCAGCATCGTGTGTTGCTGCAGCACTTGCTGCTCACCACAGCCCTGGATTTCCCCAGCAGGCTGCTGCAAGCAAAACAGGAGTCACCTTTCCTCAAAATCACAGCAAAGGAGCACACGCTGCTCACTCTGGACTTGCCTGACCTGCTGGCAGCTGTGGAGGTGAAGGAGAAAGAGATGGAGTCAAGAACTGAGATGCTGAAGCCCATTATTTTCAGGAAATTGTACTCCTGGAAGCCCTTGTAGCTTTTGTAATCACCTTCCTGTGAACTGAATTGAACAGCAAGAGGTGGGCACGGCCACAGGAGCAGACTCTGAGCTTTCTGGGGAGGATGCTGAGCAAGAGAGCAGCAGTTGGTCATCCTAGAATAGGGGACTGGGGTTTTTAGTAAATTATTAGGAGGAGACCTGCAGTCAGGTTTTCTGCATCTCCTGTTGACTTTAGCTGTCACTCCTGTGACATCCTGGACAAACACAGCACTCCTCATTTCCCTGCACTTTGAAATCCCTGCCATCTGCTACAGAAATGATGTCACATTGCATCTGAGTGCCAGTGATGGACCTCCAGGAAACTCCAGAGACTCCAGATGATAGCTTGGCCTCTGTAAAGGACTTTGGGTCAACCCAGAGGGCTCATGACCACATAACTGAGTTCTCCTTGCCAAATGAGCCCTGAGATAAACCCCTAATTGTACTGCCTGGCACAGCCCTTGGCCACCTGGCAATGCCAACTGCCCCTGGAGGTGAGAAACAGATGCACAGAGCCCACCAGATCCAGCTCTGTGACCTCCCAGGAGCTCCACTGGTTTCCTCCCACAGGATTGCAGCTAAACATTTCATCAGCCTTCCACAAACTGGAGAAAGCAGGACCTGGGATTTTTGGCTAATTGCAAAGCCACGGGAAAGTTCTTGTACAATCCCAGCTCGTGTCTGTCTCCACTGAGCACCTGCATGGAAGGATTCCTCCTCTTGTAGCAGTACTCCCTGCCCTCTGGGGACTTAGGATATTGAGTTCTGAATGTACAGACATACCTATGGAAGAGGAGGCAGCACCCCAGGGTGTGACCACCACCCCAGGGGCACCCTCACCTCTGCCAGCTCTGCTCCAGGCAGGGCACACAGCCAGGCTGAACAGAGGCAGCACAGAAATAACTCCAGCAGAAGAAGTCAAAGGTGAAGTCCTCCAAGTTACATGGAAAGGTTGGGAATTGCTGAAGGAAAGCCTGTTTATAGCACTGCTGTTTTCCCCCTTGTTCCCCCTTGCCCAGCAGCAGATAACCCTCAGTTAATTGTTCCTGGATTAATCACCCTTTCTCAGGACAAAAGGAAGTTCACTTTACACAGCAACAATCATGGAATATCCTGAGCTGGCAGGGACCCACAGGGATCATCCAGACCAAGCCATGGCCTTGCACAGACACCCCAAAATCCCAGCCTGTCCCTCAGAGCTCTGTCCAAACCTTTCCTTACATGCTTGGTTATGTTTCCAGTTAATTTCTCATTCAGGGACACGACTTTAGGAGGTGTTTTGCTTGAACTGTGTGTACACAGTCAGTTGTGCTGGGGGATTGTGTATCTACACTGAACTTAACCTCTCAAAATATTAGTGAGACATTCAATAAACAACCGGTGAATGTCTAGGGAGGGAAATGTTCCTGCCTTGCCTATTGCACACATCCTGCTTTCTGTCAGGCACTTGCCTTGGGTACACCTTGCTGCTGCTCTGCAGAGGATCAGCCTTTGGGGAGGTGCTGGCTGAGGCTCCCAGCACATTCCATGAGGTCTCTCAGAACAAGCCCTTCCTTCCCAGAGTGTTAAATGCATCCACACATCCCCACACTGGAGGATCAAGCCTGTCAGTGCCCCCCTCACCCCTGCTGATGGCTGTAGTCCCTGGGCTGCTGTCAGCACACTCCAAACAGTCTGAAAGCCTCTTCCTGGACGTGGCCAACACTGATTTTATGATATACTTAACACCCCATCCAATAGCCATTAGTTTTACTGTCAGACACACAATGTATGCGATCCATCTCTTTCTCAGGCTCACCACGTGTCCCCCCCCTCAGATGACATTACTCCACAGACGTCTTTATTTGTTACCCTGGGGTTCTTCAGCACTACCATTAGGGCTCTTATCTCTTTGGTTGGTTTGTTATTAATGACATATTTTATTTAATCAGGATCTGCCCACAGTTCCTGTTCAGACACTGCAGAGAGTGGTTTGGTTTCCTCTTTGGCAAGGAAGGCTCTGCAGCACAAAGACCCTGCCACAGCCTGGAGAGAACAGATCCTTCTCTCTGCCTGTTTAGAGGGAATGATGCAGGAAATACTAAATGCTCCAAAATGCCATGTACAGACTGGATTTTGTCACTGACAATCCTCTTTCTTTGTGCACTGGGGCAGTGAAGGGACAGTCACCACCAATGCCTGTCCTTGGGGTGAGCTTTGGGCACGCTGAGCTGTCTGGAGAGGAGATAAAACTGCTCCAGTGCAGACAAAAGGTATGACCTTCCATCCTTATGCACAGTGGAATTCGTAAAACCTGCCTGTAGGGACAACAAGTACACCCCAATTTCAGGATTAGCTTTCTGCCACAATTCCCAGAGAGAAAGAGGCACTGGGAAAAAGCAGGGCCTGGCAAACAGCACTTCAGGCTCTTCCTACCCCAGCCCTAAAGGAAGGAATCACCCCAGTGCTGTTTACATGCAAAAGCATTCAAAGCTGTGCACAAGTCCATCAAAGCTCAGCCTCAGCTCCACTAAACACCAGGGCTGCCAGCCAGAACATGACCACATCAAAAGCCTCCAGGAATTATTTATTTCCAGAAGAGCTTCCTTGCAAAAGAGTTCAGGCTTTTGGCTGAAAAGAGCCCAAAGAGGCACAAAATCCCCCCCTTGCAGAAATCAGTGTTAATGCTTGAGCTGTCGGTCCCTCAATCACATCTCCACTTAGTGCAGGTCCACCAACACCACGAAGAGAGTTAAGCTAATTCACAGCATAGGAGGAAGGGTTTATTATCTCATTTATTTTATTAACCTCATTTATTCTGTTGCCCCATCAGAGTTTGCCTCCAGTGAGGAGCTGCTCTGCCATTGTCTCCCTCAGAACACCCCGAGCAGCGATGGGTGTGACGTGCTATAAACACCATCACACCTCCACCTGCTATTTCAGAGTCTCCCATTTCTGGGCACACATTTCTGTGCCACAGAAACTGTGCTGCTTCCAAATCCTTGGGCACAGAGGACGGCAGAGCAAAGCTTTGCATGGACAAAGTACTCGGAGAGAATATTAAACTAAATAATAGCAATTAATTAGGCTTGTGTAAAGCTATTAACCTTCAAATCCCTATAGAAATAATAAGTAATGCTCAAATCCTCTGGGATGCACGTGATATTACCCCATTCCCTAGAAGGGGAAGCAGAGATGCAGAGCAGTGGAATGATTGTTGCCTGGGGCAATGCTGCAGCAGGCTGGGGGAGGCTGCAATCATTGCCAGTCCCACAGACCCAGCTGCTGCTCCACACCACACTTAGGGGGTGGATACAACTGATACCCACAAACACAAATCCAAGGGGCACCATTTGAAACTGTTTATTACAAATGGTGTTTGCACACCAGCATTTGCATCTTAGTCAAGTGCTTTTCTGAAACAGGTGATCCCACTCATAATTTTCTTCTCCAATCCCCCTGCAATCACATGCAGCTGATCACAACAGCCTTTCTCCCCTCCTCCTCCTCACCACTGCACCTATATAGGAAAAGAGATCTTTATCTTCTCCTAAGCCCTCTTCCCAAATGCTTTCCCTAACTTCTGTGGGAAAAAAGATAATAAAAAAACCAGCTGAGTATCAGCTTAAACTCCAAAGTCTCTCCGGGGTGTCACAGCCACAGCACCAATAAATCTTGGAGGTTTTTTGCATAGTATCTCTACCATTCAGCCTTCCCTGGGGCACACAGCAAACCTTCTCCAGGTTTTCATCATCCTGTGGCCTAATTACTGCAGCCACCACATCATTTCATCTGTGTTCAGAGCACCAGTAGGTTTTGCCTGCATCACCCCACTGGCTTATCCCTCCTAATTGCACCCAACCCAGGTTCCCTGGCTTTGCAGAGCCCTTGACAGCTTGTGCTCCCTTCCCCACCTTTTGTTCAGCTTGGCCCAGGGCACCAGGATCCATCACACATCAATTATGGTAAAAGCTGCCTATAAATACCCACAAAGCCACTTCAATGCTCTGCTTCAAATTTTGTCTCAAGCCTGTCTTGCTGTGATGTTTGGGGAAAAAAAAAAGGCTTGAAAAGTGAGATTGCCCATGTCCCAAAAGCATTAATTTTAATGTTGGCTCCCAGTGCCATTATTTTTTAGAGTAGTTTGGTATTTCTTATGGATTACAAGCACACTTACAATTAAATTATGCCTTTGCCCATTGTGCAGTTATAAAACAGTGAAATTCAGCCCATGACTGGATTCCCCACACACTATTAAATTAAATGGGAAATTAATAAATAACACTCCCAAAAGCTCACATTTTCCTGGGGTGGGATTGTCCCTCCAATAGCACTAAGGAATCCTGGGCTAGGTTCTTGTGTTGCTGTTTACATGGAAATCCCAGATTCCTCCCTCCCACAATGGGGTAGGAGCAGCTCTGTGCTGGGGCATCTTCCTGCCTTTTGTGGGGGCTCAATTCCACCAGAAACAATGGGGCTTTCTCCCAAAGTCTGGCCAAAGCTCCAAAACCCCCATAATTAGTTGGCATGGTGGCTTCCAGAAGAAAGGAGAGATACAAAATGCAGCTCAGGGCATCTTAACAAGGGGAAGACTCAGCTCTGAAAATCCTTGCTCTTCAGGGGTGCAAGATATCCTGCTTCTCTGTAATGAAAGTCCTCTCCTCCGACGTCCTCCAACAATCTGCCTTTAATGGGGTTACTATTGCAGAGGTAAAGCATTTTATATGGAACCAGGTTTACATTATCCTGCTATTCGAAGATCTAGCTTGCAATGCTGTTCAAATCCTTTAATCCATAAATAGGATTCCAGCCAGAGCTGGGCTGCCTTCCAAAACTGTAATCTCCAGTATATGAATTATTACAAAAAGATTAGGGTGTTTCAAGTAATAACATTTCAAATAAATCAGCTTTCATGAAGGAACAACAAACTAATATCGGAAATAACAATATAAAGACATTTATATAGCCACTTGCTGGAATAACTTCACTAACCAGAGGGATTCTTCTCTCATTTGCATCTTTTTTTTGGAGGAACAGACCTTTGCCTTTGGCCCCTCAGTGCTGGGCTCTGCTGCAGGGCAATCAAGGTGTTCCTGCCCCACAGAGCAGCCTTTGGAGCCACCAGCTCTGGTTTTTGGGCTTGGAGAGGTGTGTTGGTGCTACTGCATCTCCAAGCCTTCAGCTTTCCCTAATGCCACGATGAGGATGGCCAGATAATCCTGAAGGCCAGAAACAGCCCCCCAACTCTATTTTAATAATGATGAGCTGGGAGTTTAATTATTAGTCCTAGTGCATTTGCAAAACCCCTCCCCTTCCTCACACCCCACGTGCAGGGAGAGCTTAATAATTCTCCCTTCTTGATTATTTCCTGCTTCTTTTGGCAATAGTTACCTTAGTTGTGCTTTGCCTCCCTGCAAACTCTGGTGGCACAGAAAGGAACTGTGTCCACAGAGCTCAGAAGAGCGAGATGAGAGAAATTCAGAGGCACCAGGTCTGGGCAGGTGGGAGGGCAGAAAAGGAGAGGTGGAAAGGAGCAGAGCTAAAAGGCCACTGTCCCTTGAGCTCCTGGGGACTGGGCAGGGGCTCAGGGACACACAGCCAAGGAAAAGTGTCCTTTGGTCTGAAGGCAAGAGGCTTGGGAAGCAAAGGGATGGAAGTGCTCAGCACCACCACTGGGATGCTCCAGGTTGCTTAGTGACAGAGCTGGAGTCCAAGGATTTATGGAATTCCTCCCCTCCTCCTGAGCTCTATGAATAAATGACACATCTCAGTTCCTTATTTACCCATTTGTGAAGCTTAATGGGCAGTTGTAGAGCAGAGTATTGAGCCTTTTATAGGGCAGGGCAGGCTGGTTTCCTGATTTACACTGCATCGATAGACAGTGCAATATGGACTCTGCTCATCTTATTTAGCTTTTTTAAGAAAACCTCTCCCAAAAGCACAGCAAAACTGTGCCTCCTAAAAAGAAACTAAACCTGGGGCCCATTAGGAGCCCCTGGTTTGAATTCAGACCTCATCACACTATTGAAAAGGTGAAAAATCTCCTGCCAGATGCAGTCCCAGGCTACAGGATCCCTGCCTGCTGGGGTCTGTCCTGGGACCACCAAACATCCAGATTAGCAGCCACAAAAAGTCATCTTGTCCTCCCATTTCCATCAATTGTTCTTATTCTTATAAACTCACCACCCAAGACTTTCGAAATCCAATCCAACCTAAAGCTCCTGAAATTAGATCTTTAATAAAAGATACCCAGTGTATTATCAGAAACAGCTCTCTTGGACATTTTATATTAAAAAAGTTTGACAGTCCCCATAATTTTCAGTGAGTTTCTTCAGACATTCAGCTGTGATTTACACAGGACATTTTCCCCCTTATATGATAAATTACACCAGGACACAACAGAGATTGAACAGCAGGTGAATCAGTGCATCTGGTTTTCAGAGGTCTTATGACAAGGAAAATTAGAGACAGAACTAGTTGGTTTGAATGCTATTGATGCAGGGGGAACATTAAATCACACATGTGATTTTCAAAGCAGCACTACTATGATATTTCAGCTCTAAACTTCCCTAGTGCTGAACTTCCCCCTCCCCTAGTGGCAACACATCATTAAAACTATAACCTTTACAAGTACCTCAGTTACTCCAGACTGAAACACTCGCAGTTAAAGCCTAAAAAACCAACAAAAACCCACAATGCCTGTTCTCCTTTTTACCTTCTAATGGACAGTAACACAAACAAGTCACAATCACATGAAATACAGCTCTTTCTTTGCCAGCCTATAATTTTTTTTCTGCTGTGCATTAAGGTGGAGAGCAACACCTTGGTTAGAGACTGTCAGCACATACAGACAACATTATTTTTTCCCCTGGAATTCATCTTTCAGCCATTTCAAACAGAGCTGAAACTTTGACATGCAGACTGTCAATGCAGAAAAGAATTATTATTATTCCCAGAAAATTAAATAAATCAGGTCAAACTTTACAACCAGCTTTCCCACCCACTGTGCATAAAGCTCCCAGTTCCTTCCCTCCCCTGCTCAGCTGCTCCTGAACACCTTCCACGTTAAACAAAGCACAGAACTGCCCCAGGAGCATTTCACAGACAACGGGGTAATTCAAGCTCAGGAACTCAATGGAAAGGAAAACAACAAAAAGCCTTAACTCTACCAAAACCCAGACATGAAGAAACACCAGTATTTGTGGGTGCAATAGCTTTAGTAGACCAGCATAAGAGGCCAAGACAGCAGTAGACACCATTTACTGGCAAGCAGCCACCTCAATCCTATTTGCCCCCTGGCCCAGCTCAGCCAGAGCCCCTTTTACTCAGGATTGGCACCTCCCCACTCCCCAGGTTACCCCAAAGACCAAATGTTTGATTTGACCAGCTCCAGGCTACACACAGCAATGATTTCTTGCACTTTTTTAATATAAACTCCTGTGCCCATACCATGGCTCACACCATAAATCTTTGGGTTATTTCTACTGTTATTTCTCATACCTTGTTTTTGGCCGAAGATGATGTGCTGCTACAGCCTTGAGTGAACCTCCAGTGAAGTTTTGCTCCTTCTTTCAAAGGCATCAGCTCACCAAGAAACCCACTGAGACCCTCCAAGCAGAGCTCCTGCACCTTATCTGACCTTTAAAGCAGGTCCCCTGGGCACCTGCTGACCTCCTGGAGGGATTGGCAATTCCTTCCAGCTGGGCTCTGCCCTGCTGAGGACACACAGCTGGGGAGCTCTAATTAACCCTCGTTATTTGGGGCTTGGAACTAGATGGTCTTTAAGGTCCTTGCAGCCCAAACCATTCTGTGAGTCTATGGTTTATTAACTCTTTCCTGGCAAAGCTTAGGGTGCTGCCTGCTCTGGGGAGGGCTCAGGCTGTCACTGCCATGGCAGTGGGGTCTATTATTTCACAGGTAATACACAGTGTGGCAGAGCCATATCCTGTCCAGAGCATCCTGCCATCCCCACTCTGCCCAGCAAACAGCCAGAGCCCTTAATGAATGCGAATTAAGTTGTTTCCCTGGATTCACCGGCATTTTTTAATGCCTATCATTAAGTACTGATTGAAGTAGATTAAATAAAAGCCACCTTGCTCGCTTTCTCCTCACTCCTGCTGCCTGTTTCCACCTGACTTAGGCTGCTCGAGGAGTCAATGAGGCTTTTATGCATATATTACACTCGGATATGGCATTCAGCTAAAATAATAACAACATCTGACAAAGTTTATTGTATTAAATAGAAGGTTGAGGATTCTTTTAACCTGCCCTACGTGCGGGAGTTGGCTGCACAGAAACAACAGAAAATAGCACAGATTGCTGTGAAATAATTTGCTATTCATTTAGCTGTCAGGTGTACTTTTGAACACAAGTTCTAGCACAATTCAGCTTTAATAAAGAGATGCTTAAAATACACTGTGTACCGTGTAACCATCTCCTTGCATTAAACTTAAAATCTCAATCAATAATCCAGAAAAGTTCCCCCCAACAGTGGCTGTTTTCCTATTGTGGAGCCTTTTTGTCCCATAACCTGGACAACCAGCTTAACTGCAAAGCATGTGCAGTGTAATAATTCTCTGCTCTGAATATTGTGTTGCTGGGACCCATTAGCATTTTAGACAGGCTGTAATTAGGCACGGTGGAACCATGTGGATTTTTGGAGTTCAGGCTCATATCCAAAAATCCCAGGGTGAAATTTTTAACTAGTTCCAGAACGTTGGTGTTAAATGGCAACAGGCCTTGCACAAAGTCTGTTTTCCCCGCAGGTGAGCCCTGCTCTGCTCCCAGCCCTTGGGACAGCCCGTGTTGTCCTTGCTGGGAGGAGCTGCCCAAAATCCTCAGCAGATGGAATGTCCTGGGGAGAAGAGCTGGAGGTGAAAGACATGACTGTGGTGGAACCTGCAAAATAATTAAGGGACAGGCTCCAACCTGAGAACCACCCGTGGAAATGCTGCCAGACACTCGCTAAGTCCCTGCCAGGGATCAGAGCCCAACCTGGTCCTCAGTCCAAGGCGGGCAAGGAAAAGTTGTTATGAAACTTTCGGGCACACTTCCTGGAAAGTTGGGGGGTTTTTTGAAACATTTGCTTTCCAAACACTAACACCTTGGTTTGAGCTGAGTGCTGAAAGCTGTGAAGGACTGGAGGAGCATCCAGGGGCTGCTTGGACATGGAGCCTTCGCTCCCCCATTAACTCTGGAATCAGCGGCCCCTCCGACCCCAAGTAAAACCATCCACGTGCCCACTGCCCCGACACTTGGCAGCCACGTGGCTGTTTTGAAATCCCTCTCAGCTTTTTGCTGCTGGGATTAAGATCTTGATTGCTTCGGAGTGCTTTTTGCTCCTCTCTCGCTCCCTCTCTGATCTAATCTCTCCCTAAGTGTTGGTGCTGCAGCCCAGCACCAGCCACGGGCACTGGGATTTATGGTGCTGTCCCTGCACGAGACATCAAGGTGAGATCAGCTGTTCTGGGAATTTTTCATGGCAAACTTTAGCCTTGTTCAATTTGGCAGGGCTGTTTTCTTCTCCTAATAGCTGGGGATGCAGCACAGAGTCGAGAGAGAGAGATAAAAGTACTTCAGGATGATTTGGTTGTCCACTTTTTTGACAGGGAGAATATTCCAAGGACACAGCTTTCAAAATATTGTCCTCCTTGCCAATGAGCTTCCTGACTGATGTGTCATATTTATCCAGTGTTGCAAAACTTGAGTGAAGTGGATGAGTTGAAGTTATCATTATAGAATTTCCTGTGACCCTAAGTCAGTATTGAAAATGTCTCCCTTTGTATTATCTAAATTCTCCTTTTATATTCTTCCACTTTTGCAGGGCAGATCAATCACACAGACACATCATAACTCTGCTATGCCCCTCTTGGGCAGAATCTTCCTGTTTGCAGTTAATACCAGTGCAAGGTGAAGTGCCAGGGAGAGCATGATCTATGGCTCTGCTCTCAATCCACCCCCAGGAGATGTTTGACATGGTGTGGGTTGGGTCTGAGGACTGAAAACACGGGCCCAAACGTCATATTTTAATGCTGCAGGATAACCTTGTAGGAGGATGTGGTGTATTAAGGAGTGCACTCTGAATGCCCTTCAGAAAATCAAGGTCCAGTCCCCAAAATGAGCTTCACGGATCCAAAGAGATGAGAAGTCACAGAATGCTTTGGGTTGGAAGGGATCTTCAAAATCACCTTGGTCCAACCCTTTGCCATGGGCAGGGATGCCACCCCCTAGCCCATCCAACCCCATCCAGCCTGTCCTTGGACACTTCCAGGGAAGGGGAATCCATGGATACTCTGGGCAAGCTGTTCCAGGGCCTCACCACCCACACAGCAAAGAATTTCTTCTTAACATCTTATCTAAATCTCTCCCATCTTACTTGAAAACAATTTCCTCTTGTCCTATCAGTCTGTCCATGTGAAAAAGTCACTCTCCCTCTTTTTCATAAACCCCCATAAAATACTGAGAGATTAAAGCACAGGAACTATTTTCTGTAACAATAAACCCAGCACAGGAGCCCCTCTTGCTTCACATCACTTCGGGCTGGAGTGGTGGAAAACAGCCATGAACTTTGATGTCGAGTTTGCAGAGAAGAGCTGCGTTCATGTTTATCCCTTCCCTGCCTCGATGACACGTTGTTAGTGCTGTGTGTTCCGTGTGTGTACTCTGTGTCTGTTTGGGGTCGGGTGTGTTTGTAGTGGAGAGATCTGTGTATAAGCAGTGCGAGCCCAGGGCTGTGCAGAGCAGAGATGGATTGCTCTGGAGGGAGCAGAGCCAGCACATCCCAGCTCCACGGCAGTGGCAAGCAAAGGCTGATGGATGGTGAGGCAGTAACACACTCACAGGATCAGTTTTTCTCTGCCTTATCCCGATCTAAATCTGGAAGAAAAACTCCCCCTGAAATCACAGAATCCCAGCCTGGTTTGGATTGGGAGAGACCTTAAAGCTCGTCTTGTTGCATGCCCTGCCATGGGCAGGGACACCTTCCAGTAGCCCAGGTTGCTCCAAGCCCTGTCCAACCTGGCCTTGGACACTTGCAGGAACTTTGGTACCTCTCCTCCAGCTTACAGGTTGCATTGGGCCAGTGTGGGGGTAAAGGCCAGCAACCCCTTTTATTTTAATGGATGAGTGTGAGCCTTTCCAATTTCCTCTGAGCCTGAAACGTGACTGCAGGAACCTGTCACCCTCCAACCTGCTCGCTGAACACTCTCCAGTTTTTTCAGACTCGTGAACTTCTGAAGTTCTTTTTTACCACTTTCATGCATTTCTTTTTTCCTGTAACTTTTTTTTCATTACTTAGTCTTTTTTAATAGAGTTCCTTTCCTTTGATCCTCACAATTTTTCCTCCCAGTTCCTCTGATAATTTTTTAAAAGGAATCATGGTAACTTTGAAACGCCTTTCCCCATGTCCAGGCTCCGCAGCGTGGCTGAGATTCCTTCCAAACCTTTAAGAATTGTAAATGTGACCTTGCTCAGAAAATGCAGAAAGTGTCATCTCTTATAACGTATAAGACAGGAAAAGACTGTAATTTATAAGGCTAAGTACAAAGGGCTGTTTTTCTTTGAGCTAATTAACTGGAAGAAGAGGATAACTAATTAACTGGAGAGACACCGAAGGAAATATGAGGTTGTAGCAAAGCCCTGTGACTTTAGATGCTTCTTTTCATCTTGTGCATGGATTGTTGAGGACCAAGCTGTGCCAGGGGCTGGTGTGTGGCCCTTCCCTCTCCTCTGCTCCTCCCTGCAAACTGCTGGCCTGATATTTTGGTTCCCAAACCCCTCAGACTGGAGTGCTGCCCTCGCCCTCCCGAGGGAACCGTGTGTGAACCCCTCTGTGTCTGACTGAGTCAGGCAAGTCCCGTCACAAGGGACAGTTGCACTTCCCAACTAAAGGTTGTGGTTAATTCCTAGTCACACGTTCCAAATAAATCCAGTGACTCCTTGATCCCTCCAAAACTCAAGCTGCTGTTACTTTTGTATTTCCATGCAGCACGTGGCTGCAGAATCTGGGGCATCATCTCCACTGCCACTAATTTGGGAAGTTTCAGAAGGGAAACTGAGGAATCTCAAGTGGTCGGTGCCTTCCCCTTCCTCCCTCCCCTGGAAATCTATTAGAAGGCACATTTAGGGGAATAGGCTTCAAAAATAAGTAACCAGTGTGCATGCACTTGATAAGACCTACAAAATTAATCACAATAAATGACACTGTTTAATGGAGAAAATGGTACCTGCCATGGCTGTTACCTAGGAAGGAAGCAGTTCAATTAAAACCTACCGAGGTACTTAAGAATTTTCTAGGCAGATACAGTTTCTTGCTGGATTCTTCAATCTGGCTAGAGCTGATAAAAGGGCAGGAGCAAAATCTGTGCAGGAAAAGCCCCTGGTCCTGAAGGAAGAATGATTTTCTGTGTTGCTGACAGCAGGTATTTGCTTGGTGTTCCTACAGCGTGGGGCAGGTGCAGCCTAATTTGGGACTCACTTGCCTCTTAAGGGCTGAGTCCAAGTGACTCTGAATCCCCAGGCTTTTCCTGGAAAAATTCCCAATCTTATCAAAGCCTGTGAACCCCAGCTTCTTTTCAGTGCCATCAGTTAAATCCCTGTCCCCCAGAACCTCCCTGTGCCGCTGTGGCATCCTGGTGCATCCAGGGGATTGCGCTTCCCAATTCCGAGCTGAGCTCAACTCCAATCGGAATTTCTCCGCCGCAGTTTATAACGAATGACTCTTCCAATAATGTTGTGCTGTCCAGCACAAGCTCTGGGTGTCAGGTGCCATAAAAGGAAGAGAAAACAGTATGCAGCACAAACCTCTCTCATTATTTTACGCTCGCTGCCGCAATTATTTTCTCCGTATCACGGGCGAGGAGTTCCATAAATTACAGAGTTATCACCCATCTGATCTGCTGCTCAGTGTGCTCTGGACCTGCTTGCAGGAGCAAACTGTCAGGCAGCAGCAGGCTGAAATTTAATGTCTGCAGACACATCCTGAGATGCCTGGGAGCAAAGCTGAGGCAGAAAGGTTGCTTGTTTAGAGACTGCTCTGTAGTTCCTCCAAGGATGCAGCTCCATGAATATCTTTACCCTGACTAGGAGGGTGCTTAATTTCATTACATTCAATAAATTGCCTCGTTCCATTTGCTGCTGAAGCAGTTTTAAAAGGGAGTCACAGCCCGAGCTGTCCCTGGGGGAGGAAGGACTCGAGTCATACCCCAGGACTGGTGGGTTTTGGTGGTGTCTTTGCGAGATGTCCGAGGGAGATCTCTGGGAAGGGACAGAACACACAAACGTGGACTGGGAGATGATTTTCCCACTTCTTGGGAGCTTTTCCTGGTCTCTCCCATCTCCAGGGGGGCTGGACAGTGCCCAGGGCCCCGCTGTGATCTCCCAGCTGCCCTCCTGCAGCAACACCGACCTCATTTCATCTCCTCTGACATTTTCCTTTCCATCAGCATCCAGGGCTAGAAACAATTTGTCCAGGTGCTTTGCCTTTTCCTTTTTTTTTTTTTTTTTTAATTCCCACAGCAAAGTGAATCAGAAAAACCTCTGAAATTAGAGCAGGGAAAAGACCTTTTAGGCCGTTCCAGTCTTCCCTCAGGGTAAGTGCCGACAGGATTCCCACAGTATGTTTTCTAGTGCTTTAATCAGTTCAATTTTCATACTGTGGGTCACAGAGGATTAGACAAGAGGAAGGTCTGGGGAAACAGCTCTGCCTTTGTTTTTATCAGCAAAATTCTGTTCTGGGCTAAACCAGCGGGAAACCAAGTGTATTTTGCTGAATGCTTGATAATTCAGAGTTCATGTGCCAGGGAGATAACAAAGAGGTGTCCTGAATCTGAAACACTTGTTTGAGGCTGATATTATGGCTACTACTAACAAGGAGTGATCATTACCCATGTTTCCTTCGAGGTTTGATGTGACTGTCATCACACGGTCCCCCTGCTATGCTGGCAGCTGTCCCTGCCCCAGAAAAGTCATTAAAATCACTCCAAGATGGACTGCAGGTAACTTTGCAAAAGATAACTAAAGGATTTAGGACTTAATTCCCTCTGTCTGTCAAGACCATGTAATATCTGTCACTGGAGAGCACGGGATCCATCCCCTGGACGTGCTCTGTGTTGACATTCTTACCAGGACTGGGTCAAAAATCCCACTGAGGAGTGGGAGCAGCTCTGGGGCCAGGCTGGAGCACATCCCAGCAGCATCAGGAGCTCCAGGGCTGTTCAAAGCTGCCCAAGATGCTCAGCCCTGCAGTCAGGTGAGTTATATCAGAGCAGGTGATAGAAATAGTCTTTGTAAGCCCAGCTTAATCTGTGTGTTAAAGAAAAGGTATTACTGGAAATGCCTGAATAAGGAAAAGGAAAGCAAGGTGGGCACAGCAAGGAGTTCGTGAAGACCATGAGACTTTGTCTCCTGATTTAAATAAACCTCTGTTTGACTCCTGCACTCCAGGACTGGGTGTAGACTGGTAGTAGGCACTGTGTAGGTGCACAAGGCAAAGGCAGTCCCTTTTCCTGCCCAAAAGTGCTGAGGGAGGTGGAGGTGGCAGAGGGGAGAGCTGGGCTTTGTGCCTGTCGGTGGCAGGAGCTGGATCAGCAAGGCATAAAGCAAGGATGAGGTTGGATTTGACAAGTATCAACACACACTAACAAGGGTTTATGAGTCCAGATGATAAACAATAATGAGAACAGCTGCATCCCCAATGAATCCTTCTTCCGAGGGAGAATATAGGAGATTTCAGCTTATTCAAGTAACATTAGCTTGGGGCAGGGTTAGATTGTTCTGCATTTTGACCTGATTTTGTAATTATCGCTCCTTCATAGAAAGATGTGTTGTTTAAATATCCTCTAATTTGCTTTCAGAGATCATAAACCCTCTTTATTATCTGCTGCCATGTATTACAGACAGATAATGACTGACTTTTGCCTTCTCTTCTTAGAAAAGTGCATTTAATTTTGTGAAATAATGGAGGCATTTGTTCATCTTTAATACTATTTTCTGTGCTTCGTTCCCTTTTACCTAATAAAGCAGCCTCTTTTGGAGGTCCACTCATGTGATTACTCCTGGTGTGGATCCTGTACACAGCTGAGGGCACTGAGGTGGGAGATATTCATCAAAAACCTCCTGCAAAACTGCTGCCAGAGGATCACACAGCAATGGCTGCTCTCAGGTTTAATCTGTTCCGTTTAACGCACGCACGGCTATCAAGACTTTTTCCCCAAATTACTTGTAATTAAGGCGTTTGTCATGACAGAATGAGGGTGTCTTAGGCCAGCACCAGGCCATATTTAGCAGGGTGGGTGACAGCCAGCAGCTCCCTCTCGAGCACCTCTGCTGATTGAAGGGAAAACCTTTCCCAGCCCAGCAAAAAGAGCTCAAGTGCTTAAAACCCCAGGGCTGGCTCAGGTTCTCCACACTCCCAGCAGAACCCTCCATCTGTGGGTTTGTTACACACAGCCACAGCTATTCCCATGAAAAAGGGCTCCGTTGCATCACTCTGAGCACATTTGAGCTCGGGTTTTGTGCGTGCACAGCACTTTTTTTCCTGGATATTTGCAAGGCTTTTAAAAATATGAAATAGTCACTTGCTTCTGCCTTCTCGAATGTATCAATTATTTTTAATTTCTCAAAAGTGCTACTGTAGCATACAAATAGAGCAGAAATGAGAAGGGCTTTTTTTTTTTCTTTTCCCTCAAGAGGAGGGTTTAAGCATCCCCAGACAAATTCAGAGGGGGAGGAGAACTGTAACAGTTGCTTGTTCCCTACATATTTTTATCTGCTTTTAAGGCTGTTTCTGTTTATCTATTCTATTATATGGCTAATTATTCGTTCTCTCTCAGGCGCTGTGATTTGCATTGTGTATTTTATTATTATTTGTATTGTAGGGTGTTTGTTTAATCATTCTACAGAAAAACAGCAAGAGACAGATTTGTCTTCTTTGTAGAATCACGGAATGGTTTTGGTTGGAAGGGGCCTTAAAGATCATCTCATCCTACCCCCTGCCATGGGCAGGGACACCTTCCACTAGCCCAGGTTGCTCCAAGCCCCGTCCAACCTGGCTTTGGACACTT
>JAWWTY010000072.1:1484878-1509245 GCA_035222235.1 Margarornis squamiger
AGTGTCCAAGGCCAGGTTGGACGGGGCTTGGAGCACCCTGGGCTAGTGGAAGGTGTCCCTGCCCATGGCAGGGGTGGGATGAGATGAGCTTTGAGGTCCCTTCCAACCCAACCCAGGCTGTGATTCCTGTGCACACGGGAGCCAGGGCTGTCCCTGCCTGCAGCCTCTGTTCTCCATCACACAGACCCAGGGACACAACCCCTGAGCAGCACGGGCAGGCAGAGTGATTTTAACAAAGAGAACTCCTCCCAGAAACAATTCCCGACACTCCTGCTGGGTGACCCAGCTCAGCACAGACATAATATGTGACGTCCAGACACAAGGATGGCATTTCCCATAAGTGCACAGAAATATGGGACACTTTCCCTCATTTTACTGTATGTAATTGATATGAGGCCAGGAGCTGCTGGCAGATTAAATTTTACAACCCATGACACACCAAGGCCTTGACTCCAAAATTACTTGCACTCCGCTCTAATTAATTCACGTTCTGCCAGTTCACATGGTGGGGATATTTGCCATTTATTCCAAAGGAAAAGGATTTGGGAGCCCAAAGCAGAAAGCAGGATTTCAGCCCAGCCAGGAATGTGGGAAGGTGAGAGGGAGAAAGGAAAGGGGAGCCCGGTG
The DNA here is from genome assembly GCA_035222235.1 of Margarornis squamiger. Taxonomy (NCBI): domain Eukaryota; kingdom Metazoa; phylum Chordata; class Aves; order Passeriformes; family Furnariidae; genus Margarornis; species Margarornis squamiger. The sequence continues at coordinate 1,485,506 of JAWWTY010000072.1, forward strand.
TTTGACATGGGGAAAAAAATCAGGGCAGCACAGTCTGCCCCTCTGCTCTTGGAGGGGAAGCACAGGAGCAGTTTGAACACACAAAAGCAATTACTGACAGAGAATAAACTATATTAATAACGAAGGGGCTTTTGGTACTTGCAGAGTGTTGCTCAGGAGTGAACAGAGAGGTGTGAGCAAAGATCAATCATGCCAGAACACCCATATGCTCCAAGCCTTCCCAGAGAAGCACCCACTGGGATTTTGAACAAATGCACCGGGGTGCTGACTCAGCAGAATGCAGTTTTCTACACCAAATCCTTCAAAAAGCAGCCAAGCCCCACAGGAAGGGTTTGCCTGTGTTCTTCCCCACCTCAAAATCCTGTCAGACCTGTGTTTTAAACTACACTACAGCCCCTATTGGAAATAATTCCCAGCAAGGCTCAGCTGGCTGGGTTCCTCCTGGTGTAAAACACAGGATGGATGGAGCTGGCTTTTTTCTGAAGGAAATTTAGAGGGAAAAAAAAAAAAAGAAGAAGAAATTATAATTATGTGAGCAGAACATTCATTTGCTTGTTAAAATTTGAAGGGGAAACTTTAATGATGGTAGGAAGAAAATCAGATCTCCTTGTTAAACTACATTCCAAGAGAACTCATGTGCTGGACAGCACATTAAGCATCAAAGACTCATCAGTGATTCATAGAGGACTTTTTTCTCAGTGACATGAATTATTTTCATGGGAAAAGATATGAAGATGTCTTAGATGAAGAAAAGGAGTGAAGACATTTTCATTTCTGTCCTTGGGAAATAAATAGTGTATAAATAAACCTTAAGTTTAAAGGCCATTTGAGAAACAACCCACAGCTTTATATTTATTTTTCATCATGTTAACACAGAAAAATAGGTTCTAATCCCTCAAATTCAAGTTGGAATTGCAAATTGGTTGTTCTGTTTGCAACTAAGCTATGGGAAAATGAATATATAGTGCCAGTTGGTTTCTATTTTTCCTCACTGACTCCTTGCTTAGAGGATGGAGCACATTTCTCCTGGGTTGGGTGGGATGTGCTGCCCTTGGGTGCTGCTAATCACTTCTTGAATTATAGGTACTAATCACCTATTGATATGAGTTCAGCTAAAATCAACACTGCTGGAATAATAATATTATTGTTACTAATAATCCTCTTTCTGAGGAAGGATCTCAAAATGTTAATTAGGCATGACACTAATAAATTAAGCCTGCCTTCACACCAGCATTAAAGCATTTACTCCATGTTGGCTCCCAAACAGGGACACTGAGGCAAGGAGAGCTAATCTGCTTTCATTTCCACACTCCTAATTCCAGAATAATTCCTTTGCACTTCCTAACGTGCTTTGGAAGAGCACACAGCGAGCAAACACCAGATTTTGAAACCACTAACCCGATTTGAAGGTGAGTGAACACAAACAAAATGCATTTGCACGGGATTTGCCATGTAAGGAAGGCACGGAACTGCCTGTAGATGCTTGGGATTCGAGTCTTGCCTTTTCCTTTCACCCACCAGCAATTCCCAGGGGATTCTCCCAGTGCCTTGTTCTCACCTCCCACCCTGTCTCTCAGCTGGGATGCTCCTGAGCTGCTCTGCTCGCAGAGCTTCCATCCCAGAGGTGGGTACTAACAATTACTAGAATGCAAATAGTAACTCTGCGATGCTAATGAAGGACACAATTAAAGGCAGCCAAGCATTTATTCCCAGAAACATACTCATAAATCCCATCACCCAGCTCAGATGAGCAGAGGACCATCCCAGGCCATACCCCGAGTCTGGCTCTGCTGTGGTGGATGCTCAGGATGGCAGGGAGGGCTCCTCCTGCCAAACTAACACCAAATACCACATTGAATTCATTAACTGCCATTTAGATGAAAGTAGAGTAGAAACACGACAAGCAAGTGTCAAATACAAAGGTATTTAATGTCATCATATATCAGAGGTGCCTCGTGCCATTCATTGTGGACGCTCTCAGTCAATCACCAAATGTTCCCCTCTCCCTTTCCCCACCATCCATCACCTGAGCTTTCCAACTATATATCCATCACCTCCCACTCCTTGGGAATGTCCATCATGCTGCTGTGTGAGGGGCTGAGCCACAGGAACTCCTGAGTGGGCACATACACCCTCCCGAATCTCCGCTCCCCTCCTCCCTTTTTAGGAGGTGTCAGGTGTTCCTTGGAGGGCCATTCCCCTCTCCCATCCCTCCTGTCCTTCCCCAGCCACCCGCCCTCCTCCCACCCAGGAGTTATGAGATGACATAACATTCGCTCTGCTGAAATATATTATTCAAACGGAGCGGCTTAAAATTGAAATGCTCCCATGGTCATGAACCCCGGCTGCAGTTAAAAATAAATCCCTTTATCCGTGCTGCATCCTCAGGTCTGCATTTTCCACCCAGAGTCCTTTCAAATCCTCCGGCCTCGGAGCCGGAACAAGATCAAATGTGACTTTTCAAAAATAGGATGCCTGGTCCTCTCCCTTTTCCTCCTTGGGTCGACAATGGGAGATAAATTTGCTCGGCAGGAACCTTTTGTGGGCCGTGCTGCTGAGGCAATTTGCAGTTTGCTGTGGAAAAGGCATCTCACGCTACATTTATCACCCCCCGCCGCTGGCTACCATTCAGCCCACTCGGAGCCACCGAGCAGAGGTGCCGAGCAGAGCCCCTGCATTATTATTCTACATAATAATGGGTGTTCAGGGAAGCAGGAGACAAATATAGAGTGTATTCCAGAAAAGGCGCAGCTGGGGAATGGAGGTAAAAGAGCCAGGGGGTGGGCTGGAGGGAGGGAAGGCAGACAGGAGGGAGGTTAGTGGGAGAAAAATGAATAAATGTGTTCATCAAACGAGGCCTTTGCCTTGCAGGGCTGGAGAGATGCTTCTGCCTCAGCTCCTGACACTGGATATCATCGTCTTACAGCCACTGCTGGAGCTGCCCACATGGACATGAGCATCCTTGGTTGTGGCATCATGGTCTGCGGGCTGAGGCATTCCCTGTGCTCTTCCCAGGGGATCTGGGATACCCCCTTGGCCAATCCCAGCCTCGAAGTATTCCCTGTGTTCTTCCCAGGGGACCTGGGATACCCTTTTGGGCAATTCCCATTTATGTAGCAGGGAGAATTGCCATTGCTCAGTCAGGTGCCCCCCTGACTGCCTTAAAATAAGGGCCTGAACAGCAGATAACAAAGCTGCTTGGTCACATCAGAGGTCAAGGCACTGAGAAGTTCATTACCAGCCTGCAGGCACACGGTGAGTCACTAAGGAATCCAAAATCCTTTGTTTGAACCCTTGAAATTTGCCTTTCATCTGCCATATACATATAGATCCATTTCCTCTTCCATGTAACTAAGAGCCGGCTAATGTATCCTATAGAGACAGCAGAAAAACCTATATAGAATATTATAAGCAGATTTAGATGATCAGAGGACAATTCTGTACTTTTATATGGTTATTTTTTAAGGTTCCAAATCAAAAGAGAGATAACTTTTTACTAAATAGAGCTTACAGGCAGATCTGCCTTTATCTTGTCTTCCTACACTCACAACCCAGAGCTTTGTTGAAAATCTTTGGTGAGTATTTTGGGTAGCAAATGTCTGCTGAGGAGACATTCTGAGCATGTCAATTGTAGGAATCTTTCTCACATGCCTAAAAAAAAAATGACATTCCTATCATGTTTCAGAATTTCACATCTGTGAGGGTTTTTATTTTTTGAATGCAAGAATGAAACACAACCTCTTGTGTGAAGATGTGGGGTTTGATCCTTCGATTGCTTCATCTCTGGTCCTTGTCAGTGTCCCTGCCTGACATTTGTCATTACCATTCCTCTCCATCCCCCCTTCCCCCCCACTGACAGCTTTTACAGTTGTGTCAATACTAATTTTTCTTCTCCAGAGTAAGTTGGTTAATCAGACCTTTGAAAGAAAACTTTCAGCTGGATATTTGTATGCAGCCCCTCGACAGAAATGCAGATTTAAGGAGACAGCCATATGCAAGCATGAAGGGAGCAGATGTTGTACAATCAAGGGTAATTTAAAAGAGAGGGGGAAGGTGATAGAAGGACAACATGGATCCAAAGTCAAGAATTTTTTTTTGTTGTTGATACAAACACAAAAATGATGTTTTACTTCACACCGTCAAGTCCCATGGTGAAAACACTGCTTGTCTTCTGGGTCACTGCCACCAAATGCCACCTCTCTCGTTACAGATGTTGTGATTTCAGAGCTGTGCTACTGTTTCTTGCACTGAACAGAGAATTCATTCTCCACATTTTTCATCTTCCAGCCTTTTTGGAGGGTGGAGAATTCGCTGCTTTTGAGCCACGACGTCTCCCAGCAAATGAAATGCAAAGACTTCACGTCACCACGCGCCGCAGTGGGAGCAAACAGGAGTCAACCCTGCTGTCATCTGTCATCCAGTCCATTTAACTCCTGCATTTGTTCTTTCCTCCCCCTAAAAAGTCTGAGCACCATCAGCCCATGAGCTGTGAAAGACAATCCCAGAGAGGAGCCTGTGGGGATGCTGAAGTGCTCCAGGGCTCGCTGCAGGGACCAGGCTCCTGCCAACAGCACCCTCTAGCCCTGCTCTCCTCCAGATGCAGTGTTTGATGTAGCCAAGCCACAAACATCCCTGCACCCATGTCAGGGCATGGGAAAATCATAGGATCATGGTGTGAGGTGGAAGAGAGCTCATGTTGTACCAACCCCCTGCCATGGGCACAGTGGCCTCTCCCCAGAGCAGGTTGCTCAAAGGCAGAACTCACTGAGAATTGCTGTGTTTTAGTTGCCTTGGCCAGAAAAACAAGCAGAGACAGGACTAGTCCCTGTGAAACCTGTCGATCAGCAGGGCAGGATGAGGTGAGGGGCAGAGCTTTGGGCTTGCTCCACGTCCCAAAAGTCAAGGCAGCAGCCAGGACTTTATTTCCCCACCACTTTTTAGAGCTGTCAGCCTTTCACATCCACACGGATCAAATCGTGCCTTCCTTCCACGTAAGAGGATCGAGAAAGGAAAATAAAAAGTAATTTTTTTGTAATTCAGTGCAATACTAATCAATTGTGACAGGACTTGGAGAATATTTTCACGGTGCCAATTACTTAAAGGGCAAAGATGCCACAGTGCCATTAAAGTCCCAGCACCGACAGCTCTCGAGGACGTCGTGGAACAAGGTACTAAATGTTGTTCCACTCGTTCCATGAAATAAAGTATTGGGTCATTAACCTTACCAATGTCAATGTGTTGTCACTATCAAATTCAACTAAATGAGTGTCCAAGGTAATAGTTAGGAGCACACTTCCCACTGTGGAATGCATTAATACATTACTGGCTGCTAATAAAGGGAAACTGTGTGAGGAACTCAAAAGAGCTATAAATGTGGATTAAAGGAGAGGGTCAACCTGGATGGGACGGCCACAAACCCCGAGGTATGGGTGGGTGCCCACAAGCAGATTTATGCACTCACACATGCACGTTTATAAGCCATGAAATGACTAAATAGAAAATTTATGAAAGCAAACCCCAAAGCTGTAAACATGCATTAAGGGAGCAAATGTTTGCAAACTTCCTTTGGAACAGGATTTCATATCTGCACATAAATATCTCTGACAAGTTGCTTGTGAGACCTCTCACTAAGAGTCTTTTTTTTTTTTTTTAAGCTGCCTTAAAAAAAGTGCATCTGCACTGCTGAGGGGGGAGCTCTGTTTTGCTGTGCTCCTCTGGAAAAGGAGGATGGTTCCAACATTCCTGTGTGCCCTGGTGAGGGGGATGCTCTGCGAGCTGGTACATCACAGAGCAAAGAAATCGATTGAGGGATCGCTGCAGCTCAATAACCTCTTGCAGTGACATGTGTGAAGAGGCAAAAAACAGCGCTGAGGAAAATGAATACTGTTCCAAAGAAAAATGTTGGCACTTGGAAAAAAAACTGATCGAAACACTCGGCCACTGTGAGGCTTCAGTATGAACTGGATTTCCAGGGAAAAGGAGAGGAAAAGGGCATTTTCCTTCCTGACCATTCAGGGGAGCAGAGGTAACACTGAGTACAGCACAGAATCCCAGAATGGTTTGGGTTGGAAGGGACCTGAAGGATAATCTTATTTCACCCCCTACCATGGGCAGGGACACCTTCCACTAGCCCAGGGTGCTCCAAGCCCTGCCCAGCCTGGCCTTAAACACTTCCAAGGATTTAACCCGTGTTTACCACAGCAGATGTCCTTCACCACTTGTAATCCTGTTTCAATTTTCTAATAAAATGGAAGATGGAAAATATATAGATTTAAGATATGCAGAGGTGGAAAAAACCCACCAGGATACCAGGCACCACTGCCATTATTTCTGGACCAATTTCTATTTCATAATTAATAACTTAAATGGGGTAATTTAAAATTGTTAATTCTTTTCACAGAGTCTGCACGAGCTCAGGTGATGTCAGACACGCTGTCACCAGGAAGGTTAAATACTCTTGGTAGTTGCTAATTACCTAATCACCATTACTATCTCATATTAATTCTACCCAAAGAGCAGATTTCATTATGACTAACCCGAGTTATTAACGAATGAGCTGTAAAGAAACCCCCCGTTGTTTGCATTCATTTAAAGGAGAGAAAAAGGCCCCCAGTCAAAGCATTTCTCCCCAGCACCAGGTAAATCCTGAAGAGCAGAGTGGATTTATAGGAGTGTGTGGTGACAGGACAAGGGGTGATGGCTTCAAACTGAAACAGGGCAGGCTTGGATGGGATATTGGGAAGGAATCCTTCCCTGGGAGGGTGGGCAGGCCCTGGCACAGGGTGGGCAGAGAAGCTGTGACTGTCCCATCCCTGGAAGCGCCCAAGGCCAGGTTGGACGGGGCTTGGAGCAACCTGGGCTAGTGGAAGGTGTCCCTGCCCATGGCAAGAGGGTTGAAATGAGATGGTCTTTAAGGTCCCTTCCAACCCAAACCATTCCATGATTCTATGACCCCATTCCTGGTGGGGTCTCTGTCCCAGAGTCCACTTGGTGTTCTCATGGGGACAGGTCCTTTGCCAGCTGCACACCAAGCACACACAGAGACCCCTTCTTGTCACTCTGTGCCTTCCCAGCACAAACACGGGGGGGCTTTGGCCTTGACTGGGTGTCACTTCAGTCTTGTAAGTGCATATTTTATTGATTAGTTTGTGAATGCCCTTGAAGATAATCCCTTGAATCCCTGGCCAGTGTGGGAAGGGGACTGAGTGCATCTCGTTTGCCTCATTAGGCTCCTCTTCTCCTCTGCCCAGGGAGAATTCCCACTGTTCCAATGGCCTCTTAATTATTCCCTTGACAACCTCAGGGCTGGTTGATAAAACACATGGTGCTGACTTAGCTCTGTTTTCTTCATGGCCAAATCAGACACTGGCCCCTATTTTGGGGGGCCCAGGGTTGCAGAAATAGAATCATAAGGGTTGGAAAAGACCTTTAAGATCATCAAGTCCAACTGTCAACCCAGTTCACCACTAAATCATGTCCTCAAGGGCCACATCCCCACAGTTTTTGAACACTTCTAGGGATGGTGACCCCACCCCTGCCCTGAGCAGCCTGTTCCAATGCTTGACAACCCTTTCCATGAGGCATTTTTTCTAATATCAAATTTAAACCTCCTCTGGAGTGACTTGAGACCAAAAATGATGACACATGAAGGGAGGGGAGACAATTCCTCCCCAGAATAGAGCTGCTGTTTTACCATCTATACCTGCAAGCACCTAAAGAAGTCTGGTGATGGGGAAGTTCTTGGTGCAAGCAGGTTTATGTCTCATTGCATTTATCTGGGCTGGAAATCAGCTCCAGGCAGCGAGGTTTGGAATGTCCCCTTCCTCTCACCCCATGCTGAGGAGTGGCAGATGTGTCACAGATACACAACTCCAGATTTTCATCTATTAGAGAGCTGGCAGGAACACTTCCAAGGCAGGTTGATTTTATGGCTGTTTTTAGTGCTGTGCTATTAATCTTTACATTTGATTCAAACTGTGTATTAGGGGATGGCAGCTACATAGTTGCAACCTTTTGAAATGCTAATTGCCAAACCAAAGTTTAGAAAGACTCTTTCAAAGCAAAGTTGCCATTATTTGTAGGCTGTGCTCTAAATGCAAGAGCTCAATTATGTGGAGTGTCAAACTTCTGACACCTGTGCTGATCCATAAAAACAAGGGAGATTAAAGAGTTTTCTGGAGTAGAATCTCATTTTTATGCTCAAGGTTATTTACTGAATTATACATTGTGGCCAATCCAAAGCCAGCTTAATGATCAGGAATACCTATATCTATATATATATTTATATTTGTGGTTACCTATAGCACCCCAATGAGGGGGTAACAAGAAGTTTGTAGAAACTTTTATTGTTGTCATGGATTTTTATGAGCCCAGAATTTTTTTAAGACTTAGAGAACAGGAGCACTGGTGACTCTCTCAGACTTTTGGCTGTCTTTTTAGAGACAACAAAGGATGTGCTTTATTGTTGCCTTGATTTTCTCTGCTATTAGCGCCTGGAAGAGACCATCAGTTTCTTAGAGGGACAGACACTGAGAGTTACATAAAAGATGAAAGGTACAGCATGAAAATGCAGTTTGGGCAGGAATGTGCATTTGCATTCTTCTGAGAAGCTGTGCCTGCTGCATCTCCAAGGAGCAGAGGAAGATATCGTGTCCTCCAGAGTGGAATGAGTTTTGCTGGGGCTGCACCTGGTGCTCCCTGTGCACGACCAGGGACACGGCTCCAGCCACCACTCCCCTCACCTTTCAGCACTCTGGAGAAGGAATGCCATGACAGTTTAAAAAAGAAATACTCCTCAGAGAATGTGAAGTGCAAAAGGTATGTCTAAAAAAAAAAACACTGCACAGGGCCTGAGTGCTGCTTAAATCCCACTCATCTCAAGTGTGTGATATCAAATATTAACTGCAGCATTCTCCTCTGTTAGTAAAACTTACTCATGAGTAACCTGACTGCTTCTGGTGCCATCAGCTCTGAGTTACTACTGAGAGGCTCAGCCTGGTGCTAGGCTGGGTTTCAGTGCTGGCAGAGTCTTTGCAGGCTGCTCCCAGCCTTCCTGAGCCTCCAGGCACTCAATCCAGACTGTGATACTCTTATTCTGCTTTTCCCCCCACCCCAGAATTTCAGCTGAGCAGCAGCCAGGTGAACTGTATCTTAATTTTACTTATTTCAAAGGACAACAGAGTATGTTGCCCTGCTGCAAAGGAACATGGCAGGCAGTAGCTGCATCATTTTCAAGATGAAAAACTACATTTTGGTCACATTCAGGGTATCACGTTACACTCTGGAGCATCTAAAAATTCAAAAGCAATTAAAGGTCATGAGCCACATCAGTGATCACATTGCTCACGCTCCAGTTCATCCAGAATTTATGTATTGTATTTTTGTTGGGTGCTGCACAGGACATAATTTTTCAGAATGGGCTCTTTCATTTTTTGCTGTCCCTTTAGTGGCGAGAGGGTTCCACTTCTGGCCACGACCCTTCCTGAGCACAGGGCTTTCTGCCTTTCCCCTTGCAGAGGTTTTATCTGGCTGGCAGAGCACCTTCTCTTTTCACCCTCGGAGAATCCCAGATCACTGATAAGATGGGCATTCCTTCCCCACCTTGCTGGGGACTGAGGCAGACTCTGCTGCTCTCTGAAAGCACTTGGAGGAGCCAGCGTGGATGTTACCACAGTTTATACCTGTGGGAGTCAGGCAAGGGACCCTGAAGAAGAACCACTGAATAAACCTGACTGAAAGGGATTTGCTGAAGGTGATAAACACCCCAAAAAGCGCATCTGCCATCCCAAAAATCTGCACTGCCCAGGCACCAGTTCCACTGAACATACCATGTGTGTGTCCTGGGACTCCATCAATGTCAGCAGACCCTTAATGGGTAAGAGCAGAGAAGTTAAGCATCAGGATTATTAATTAAGGGGTTAATATGCCTGGCTGGGCTGCACTTTTGTCTCCATTAGCAAGAGGGTTGGAGGTGCCAGGACTGCTTATGTGATTAAATGGACGTGCTGGGGGACAGTCAGAGCAGTCCCTCCCCAGGGTTAGTCCCTGTGCCAACAGACCTTCCCCTGTCCCGAGGCAGTAACGTGGGACCTGGCTCTGCAGCCAAACCCAACACAAATCCAGCCCTTCCACATGAAACACAAAAGTTCAAACACAAACCCAACTTTGCTGGTTCTCCTGGCTCAGCAGCTCTCCAGTGAATAAAGATCCAGCTACATCTTTATTGGCCTTTATCATCAATAGCCCTTTCCTTAATGGTGTCTTTAAGATGGTTTTATCCTACTTGAAAAACGACCGAAGGTGTCTCTCTCCATCTCTTTTCTGAATCCCTTCTCTGAAGCTCCCAAACAAGGGCAAATGTCAACATGAGCTTTCAGCTCTAACTAACTCTGTGCTGCAGCCTCTTCCCTTTGCTCCCCCCGTTCCTCACACCCTGACATCCACACTGGAGAGCCCTGTGCAGGAGCTGGTGGGGATTTCATCCTGCTGCGAGGAAAAACCTGCTTTTCCACTTCCCAGCCAGCCCTGCTCAAAGTCACCTCTGCTGAAGTGAGGAGGAAGGAGAGCCAGGTGTAAGGTGCATTTGGAATTTAAAGCTCCTCAGCTTTCAAAAGAAATCATAATAATTTCATGGGGAGCTTGGGAGCTCCGAGCTGTTTCCAAGGAAAGCTTAAAGTTTTCACCAAGCTGCACAGTGGATTAGCAAACTGTCTCCCTTTCTGGTTTAAAATGCATAAACAGAGCAGAGAGGTAGCTCTGAACAGCTTCAAGATTGCCAAGCAATGCTGTAAATCAGTTCTGTACAAGTTAAGGACTTGAGCCTCTGGCATATATAATTTTATATAAAAAAAAATACGCTAATGCTCTTCTGGAGCCAAGGCAGCAGAAGGACGTCAAATGGGAATGTACAATAGGGCTTGGAGTGCCAAGCTGAACTCATCTAAAATGAATCACCTGCTTCAAAGATCCAATCAAGGCTCAGGCTGGTCCTTTGAAAACCCCACGGGGCTTCAGAGGTCCAATCAAGGCTCGGAATGGCCCTTTGAAGCCCCACTGAGATGCTCCTTGTTCAGGGGAAGGTGATCCAAACCGAGCGGGATTTGGCAGTGTCAGAGCAGGGCAGGCTGAGACCGCTTTGTGGTTTGGAGCCTTTCCACGTTGGATACCTCTAGCAAGGAGCATTAGATTCAAATTAAACCTTTGCCTGGACTAAAGCACTGCCACCCTCTGGGCACGACCCCCAGAATAGAGCTGAGTCCCCAGTTTTGGCACCTCCTGCCTTGAGGAGTTCAGGCTGGGATACAGCTGCAGCCTGGACTTACTGCTGTGTTCCAGCCCATTTAACACCTCCTAAACCTGGATAAATGGAAAACCACGTGCACTGCTGCACTTTGCAAGCAAAATGCTTTTATGTGTCTTTTTTTTCCCCCAAACTGCAGTAGATAAACTGTGTCCAAAAGAAAAGAGATCTGTGCAAAGCCACTCTCACTATCCATGTGCTCCCACAGCCCTGGTAATGCATTCCCTGGCATCTAACCTGCCTAGGAGCTGGGATAAACTGCAGCTGGGCCTCTTGGCTGGGATTATTTGGGATGCCATGATAACATGACCTTTGGCTGGTGAAAGAATATCTAAAAAAATCCCTCAATTTGTGTGTGTGTGAGGGGGAAATAAACCACTTGAGCACAGTCTGAGATCTTTGTTCCAAAGCATCATGTCTCTGCTGGCAATCCCGACGTGAAACACAACTGGACAGCTGAGCCACTGCTTCTGCCCAGAGCTACAAAACTCAGCTTTACTCTTTTGTGACTCAAAGCTTATTGCCTGGGGATGCACAGCAAGACTCGAGGTGCTGAGGGGAAATCCAGGAGTGAAACTTTCTTTTCCAGCTGTGGGTTCTGGTCACTGTGAAAACCCAAGGCAGGGTCACAGGACGTGGCTCTCACCTCCTGGCCCAGCACCAGGACTGTGAGAGGACATTGGCAAACTTAAAACCATGGAATGGTTGGGGTTGGAAGGGACCTTAAAGATGATGTGATTCCACCCCCCTGCCATGGGCAGGGACACCTTCCACTAGCCCAGGTTGCTCCAAACCCCACCCAACTTCACCTTGGACACTTCCAGGGATGGGGCAGCCACAGCTTCTCTGGGCACCCTGTGCCAGGGCTTTACCATCCTCACAGGGAACACTAAGCAGGAGACTGGAGGGCTGGCTCAGGAACCCCACAGACATCTCTCCCCTGGCCTTGTGCAGGTATCTGACACCTCAGCACCTCCTCTGAGTGCTCTTCAAGAGCCTCACCCTTTATCCAGCATTAGATGAAAAGCTGTAACCAAAAGGGTAATAAAACAGCCCATGGAAAATCAGGGGACAAAGGAACAAAACCTTTGGAAATGAAGCTCGTGGCACAAAGGAGCCTAAGGAGCTGTTCTGATGCTTTAAGGTCTAATCCATCACCTTTTCTTCTTGCTGGCCTCTTAAATTTTTCATTAATTTATTTATTTTTTTTACAGGGCAATTTCATAAAAATAGATTTGGCGCTTTGACGTTACAGCAAGTGCCGTGGGGAAAAGCGGATAAAAGGCAATAATACAACTAATGGAAATAAACTTTACAGCCTTAACTGGTCAGGAGCACAGAAGAAACCACCAACTGGCTGGTAAATGATGTAATCCTTTTATTTTTTAGTTCTTTTCTTTTATCTCTGGCGAACTGCATCAATGCATAAAACTCAGATGTGAGGACACAGGTTTCCAGGGAACAGATAAGAAAGTCAAAATGACTCATTTCAGAACAGGAAGATGATAGCAAAGACGTATGCAGCAACCCCCTGATTTACTTCTCCTGCTAAATAAAGTGCCAGATGTTGCTCCAGTTTAGATTGGTATCTGTAACTCTGGCTAGATTGTGCCTATCACAACAAGGAGTGCAAAGACACCCAGACCTGAAGAACAAAATCAACTTGTTCAATAAGGAGAAAAACAACAACAGCAACAAAAATCTCGCTTTGGATTTATTGGGTCACGTTTCCAGATTTATATGGGTCATTTTTATCGACTTCAGTGCATTTTTACCTGCTGGCTCAAGAGAGGATTTTCTCTCTGTGCTTTCCAGCAGCAGCAATAACCTGTTCAGCAGAAGGAGAGCAGAGAGGTTAATCTGAGGAAGCCCAAAAGGAAGAGAAAAGAGAAAGCCTGGGGGGTTCAGACACCTGAGGTCACTTCATGAGACAGAGATATGTGTTCCCTGTCCCTTTCCCATAACACAGCCATCGTTTTCCTGCCCATGTTGTCAAACACACACTGGGAAATAAAATATACATTAATTACCAATGGTTCAAACAGAGTTGCTGTTAATTAGCAGGTATGTAGTGCTTTGGCTATCAAAGTGCTGTTCTAATATTAAATGATTGAACCTTGCAGTGTTTTCCTTGTGATGAATTAGTAGGTTGTCATCCCACAGAGGGGCTGAGGCAGATGAAACAGGACACAGAGCAGTGTGATCCCAAGCCTGCCCCACTCCTGACTTTCACTGGGAAACAAAACCCATAATGCTGTGCTGTGACAGAGCTGGGGGCTGGGATGAACTCAGCATCTGTGTGTCTGTCCATCTGCCTGTCCTCCCTTCTGTCCTCCCCCCAGGCAGTGGCTCCAACACCCAACAGGAAAGGAATTCAGAGAGTGGGAGGAATGGGAAAACATCCGCTTTGTCAGGGATAGATTTGTTACAAAACTCCATGAGTTAAACAGACAACTTGCTCTGTTTCAGCAAGTGGACAGTCAGTTTAACCAAGGAAAATCAAGCAAATGCCTTCTTGTTGTTTCATATCTCACGATGAACAATAACCTGACAGGAGAAACAAGCCCTGATTAAGGCAGGATTGTTTTTTGGGACAAGCCAGTAATGAAGTAGGAAGGAAATCGAAGACTTGCTGCTCACAGTTATTAGCACCATTCCAGATGTCTTGAAATTATTTTTTCAACCACAATAGATAATTTTTGAATGATGTGCCCAACAGGGACAAATCCTGCAGCTGGAGGAAGCCATCTATTACATTAACAAGTATATTTTCCATTCCTTCAAAACAGAACACACTTTAATCAGATCTTCAAAGGCAGAACAGAAACATTAACTGTCTCTCAGAAGTGATTCCTGCAGAGGGGATCGTGGCAAAGGGGAGCTGACACCAGCCTGTGCTGCAGCTCAGAGCCTCTGCCACAAGCTGAGGGGCAGGTTCTGACGTTCCCTCATGTCTTTACCTACTCCAGCAAGCTGCAAAGACTAAACCCACCCCTGTGCAGAGCTACCAGCACGAGGCTGATGCAGCACAGATGTCCCAGGGAACATGAAGAAGTTCATCCCTGAGCACGTGCCTTCCCCAAGGATGCTCACATTTAGGCTGCCCATGCCTCTGCTTTCCCTGCAAGCTCTGTCCTGAAGCTCCTAACTGCTCTTTTCTTACAGTCTGGCAGAAGAGCTTTGAGCTTATGTCCAATTCTCACCCCACTAAGTCCTTTTTCAGAGCACTGAATTGCTGGGGGTGAGGGCAGGGGCACAGATGCAGCAGTGAAGGCACGGGCAGGGCATCCCATGGTGCCACCACAGCCCTGCACACCAGGGGGATGCTCAGTCTGGCATGGGCAGCCCTCAGGGCCAGGAGTGTCATGGATTTTTGTTAGGATGGGTCCCAAATGACAAATGAAGTTCCCACTGCACCCACCACCATCCAGGGATGTCAAGAGGAACCAGGTTGGTCTGTTGGCATGAGGACTAACCTGGACAGGAGGGTGTTTCTCTGCCCTGTTGAACCCAAACTATAATTTTCCCTGTAAGAAATTTGGGATTTGCCCTTTCACGGAGCTGTTCCCCCTCCCAGACTGCTGGAGTGGAAATGAGCCTAATCAGCACCAGGTTCTTCATGGAGGAGGGATGGAAAGGGGTGGGTATTTCTGCCAGTGTAGGATGGTTGGCAGCAAAGGGGCCTGGGGCTGTCTGAGGGACCATCTGCCTGCCTCAGGGCATGGGCTGGGCTGCTCAGGGGCACCTGGGGACACCACACGTGTAGAACCTGTGCACAGGGAGCACAGACACAGCACAGGGAGCCAAGGAAAGGGGGCCAGGGGTTTATCCAGCTGTGGGGGACCCCCTCTCGGGGTGGGACAAGCTGACAGGGGCAGCTCAGAGCCCCACTGGCATCACCAAGGCGTGTTGTGCCTCCTGTGGCATCGGCGAGACCTGAAGGGAGCACGTCACAGTCAGTCATCAAAAGTAATTATTCAAGGCTGCCCCAGGCTATAACAATGGATTTAAATACAGAGCAGCGAGCAGGGTTAGAGTCTGTGCAACTTAGTTTGTCATTTCCTTCAGCTCTTCTCTTGAAAAATGGATTTCTGTGCTCACGAGGCTTCCCAGGCTGCCTGTGCAGGGCTGCTGCTTGGCTACACTCCCATTAAGGTCACCAGAGGCTTCCCTTTGGAAATCCACTCGTGGGCCATCTCACCGTGCTGGGAGGAAAGGGAAATCCCTGCCCACACTGCTGTGGAGCAGCATTCCCAGTGCCAGAGTGCACTGCTGGAGCCCACAGCACCCAGGGCTCCCAGCCCCACATGCTGCCAGACCCTCTGCATTCGAGCTCAGCACAGCCACATCCCAGTTCTGTGCTTCCCTCTAGTTCCCTCCCCAAAGCTGCCAGTGGGAGAGAGGATGAGAAAGCCTTGGAGGCACTAAAAGCCCTGCAGAGACTCGTTGCTTTCCCTCCCTGGTGGACAGCTACTCCTGCTCAGCCATCCCCACCCAGAGGGAGGGCAGGCTGCAGAGTCTGTGCTGCAGGATTGCATAAAACCATTGGAAGGGGAAAAAATTAATAAGAAATCACTTCCTGATTAACAGGACATTTCATGCCATTCTGCAGACAATTCCTTGGCTTTGCAAGAGGCTGGCCTGGAGTTCCCTTTCCAGGAAAAAACAGCAACAGCACCACAGAATCCTCCCCAGTGATGAAGTTTGTCCCTCCTCCCTCGTGTCCTCCCCCTCCTCTGTGGTCCCCTGACTACAACTTCAGTCATTAGCTATCGAATTAGTCTTGGATTCAATCTGCAGCAATGCTTATTTAGGCCTGCAGGCAATTCCCTCACCTTTTAAATGCTACTGGGGAGTGCTTAGAATTCTTCTTCCTTTTTTTTTTTTTAAAATAAAACCAATTTCAGTTAATTTAATTATAGCTGGGATTTAATGTTTAAAAGCCATCAGCTTAATAAGTACCAGGGATCTGTATCATTGTTATCAGCATCTTTGAAAACTGCTGAACAATGTCTGTGCCATTTGGAGGATGCAGAGATGGAGTTGGGAGATAGGTTCATGCAGCTCCCTCCCCTCCCAGTCCCAGAGGCACTTCCAGGCTCTCCAGTTCACATTTCTCCATGTCCCAGTGTGGTTCCTGCACCCCAGAGGCAGCTCTGCCCTGTGGAGCACAGACATTGGCACCCAGCTGCTCCCATGTGCCTGCTCAGTGCTCAGACCAACATCACATCTCGAAAGGTCAGCCAAACCCAGTGACATTTTAATTTATTGCGAGTCAAAGGTGTCTTGAACCATCATGTTTGAATGTGGCTGAGCTTAGTCTTGAGACTGGCAGCAAAGGGAGTGTGTGCCCAGTGGATAAACTGTGTGTGCCCACAGCACCAGGCCATGCAAAAATCCCTCCAAACCCTTTACCTGGCTTCAAAACTGGCGTGGGATGTGCTGCCCTTCACATGGATCAGTATCACCTCCCCAACCTGCTATCACAGGGCATTCAGTTCTCCCATTCCCACTTGGATTTTATCTTGGGAAAACCAGGTCTGATTTTCATGAGCACTGAAGGTTTGGAAACAGCCTCCAAGCCCTTCTCAGGGCTAGCCTTGAGCTTTTGCAGAGGTGAATTCCCTCCCCCTGCACACACACACACACACATACACACACAAATCCCCTCACTTGCTGCTCTGAGGGTTTTCCTCCTGCTCTGCCAAGATGTAAATCACTGCACAAGGTGCAAGCAGAGCCCAGCTCAGCTTTGGAGTCTAGGAAGAGCCCCTGTGCACAAATGGCTCTGCTGAGAATAACAAATTATCATCTTATCTCCACTGATGCTGCATTTTATTGCTTCTTAATATTTTTCCTGGGCTGTCCATGGCCTTTTATCATCTCTCCTGCACTTGATCACAGCTTTATGGCCTGCTGTTCTCTCTCCATTTTTTTTTATCCCCTGTGTTATTGGTCTCTATTTCTCTCTTCCAAACAAAGAAGCAGCCACCTCATCTAGCCTGGCTGCAGATATTCCTCAAGGTTCAGTTGTTTTCTGCATTGTTATTTGCAATTTATCTGATTCCAAAACCTGACATTATTCTTGGCTGTGCTATGCAGCTGCCTGGCTATTGCTAACCACGTGCAAGCACATTATTCTGCATTGACAAATTTTATTTATTTATTTAGCTGCCCTCCCAGGTTTAGAGCAGCGTTCACTGAATTACGGATTTTGATGGCTGCAAATCATAACCCCATCACACAGATAAGACAGAATTCATTACTGCAAGCCCTGCCATCACATGGAAGAATTTAGGTCAAGCTCCTTTGTCCTTGGACAGCATCCCTGGATCTCAAATTCAGTGCACCTTCCTCTTGTACAAGTTCTGCCTGGACCCTGAAGAAGCAATGATATCACTAATTTTATCTGGAAACCTCAAGTCCCAGAGCTTTGTTCACCAGGAACAAAACTTTGGGCTGCACTGGACATGAAAGCAGAGTAAGTTAAGCCACAAGCACATTCCTTGGAGATGATATCAGAGCTTCCACCTCTCGATGTGCAGGTAGGAAAGCAGCCCAGAGGTGGGTAGTGAGTACAGGTCACAAATACTGTCACTGAGGACATGGTGGCACAACGTTATCAGTGCACACAAATGTTGTAGCTTCACTTCCCTGGGCCTGCATTCCCTGCCAGCAAGATCCTGGACTAATAAAAGGATTCAAGAGTGAAAACAAACATAAGGCTTTGGAGTGATTCTACCCTACTTCAGGCACTTAAATGGGGTTTCCAAGTTAGAAATCCAACTGCTGATAACAATCAGAGAGACATCTCTGGAAGCTCTTTGCCTGCAGATGGGCTGAATTCCCTTTTGGAAGTGTTCCCCTATTTCTCTTTTGGACAGCTCTTCTCTCAGTTCAGCTGCCTCTGACAACACAGGAGAATCCCACAGCTCCATATCCTTCCTCATGTGAACTCACATGAGAGGAGCCATCTCAAGGTAACCCACACCCAGAGCTGCTCCCAGGGATCTGGGACCTTGGGCCACCCACTCAACCCAGGCCCTCCAACATCCTTCCCACGAGACACAAACCATGACCTTCTCCTGCCACCAGTGTCCCAGTGGATGTCACTTGCTCTGTGCCAGCACAACGTGGTGGGACATGGCCCTCTCCAGAGCTCTTGTGCCCTGATTCCCTGATCACTCTGACTCGATGGATAGCAGGAGAGGACTCCAAGGGTTCCTCTTTATGCAGAGCTCCCAGATCCCAATCAGCAATAACAGGGTTTCTAGAGACAAAAGAGACACCGAGGAGTATCCACAAGCCTAATACCTCCTGATAGGTGGCAAAGCAACATCCCTGCCCTTGGCCCTCTCCAGCTAAGGCAAGTTTGGACAGAGCCAGCTCCCATTGATCGCTGGGTGATGGGTCTGCGGGATTATTGACCAAGTGCTCTGTAATCATCCTGCTGTAACAAGAAAGGCAACGAGACAGGCCTGAGGAATGGGGAACAGATCAGGTGTTTGTCACATATTACAGACCCAATCACCAGAGCTGCACGCCTGATTAAAGGCAATAAGGACAAGCAGCAGGGTCTGTGCTGCTGCCAGCCAGGGCTCGCTCCAGGGCCAGGGCTGTGATCCTTGCAAGGGTGGGGTGGGGGTTTTGCTCTTCTGTCAGCTCCCTTCCAGCCCAAACCTCTAGCAGGGGGAAATTTTGGTCCCACTATCATAGAATCATGGAATGGTTTGGGTTGGAAGGGACCTTAAAGTTCATGCCATGCCAACCCCCTGCCATGGACAGGGACACCTTCCACCAGCCCAGGTTGCTCCAAGCCCTGTCCAACCTGGCCTTGGGGCCAACTTCCAGGGCTGGGGCAGCCAGAGCTTCTCTGGGCACCCTGTGCCAGGGCCTGCCCACCCTCACAGCCAAGAATTCCATCCCAATATCCCATTTAACCCTGCCCTCTGGCAGTGGAAAGCCATTCCCCCTTGTCCTGTCACTCCATGCTCTTATAAACAGTGGCGTTATGTTGGTAAATAGTGGGAACAGTGGCGTTATGTTGGTAAATAGTGGGAACAGTGGACACATCCCAGTGAAATCCAGCATTTGGAGATAACCAGGAGCTGTATCAGCCTGTCACTGAGCCCTAAACCTGGGCAGAACTATTAGTTTAGGTTAGCTGTGCCAACACAGCCTCCAGAGCAAACCACTCATAGACAAGGCAGAGCAAACTTGTGTTTCTCTCTAAAATATTCTGTCAATACACTCACACTAACCTGCTCAGATGCAGACCCTCCATAAGTTATGGAGACAGCAGCAGATCACACATCACTTGTGCCTCTGCAAACAGCAAACAACAGTTCTGCAACACTGGCAAAGGGTGGAGTGTTTGCTCATTGCCAAAGCACCATCATCCTGCACGCCCCAGAGCCCTTCCCAGCTCCCAGGCATGTCCTGGAGACAGGCCATTAATGTGCAAGATGTGCAATCTTAATTTCACAGAGACTAACAAAAAGCCATCAAATGGTAATAACTTCAACTTCCCGCTTGTGTTATATTTGAACTGGTGACCTTGAGGAGAAAGGCATTATCGAACCCTTGGGCTACTTAGTCCTATATTAATAACAGATTCGTCTCTTCGTGTCCAGAGCTGTTGTGTGTGGGTACTGTTAAACAGCCAGGGACTTCTGTCCCGGAGAACCTGCATTGCAGTGATGAAGCAGCTCCCTTAACGTGGATGTAAAAGTCTTTTTTACTTAGAATTCGAGCAACGCCACAAATTTAGGTTATCACCGAGTACTATCGAGCACGAGGCAAGGAAAATAAATCGTAATGCAGCTGCTTAGGAAAGAAAGTGGCAAGAGAATTTGGTGGTAGCACTGCAGTTTCCATGGGCTATATCACATATTTTACTCATTATGACCTTCAAAAGGGAAATTTGAAGACTAAAGGCTCTATTTGCAAGAGTGACTTGAAGCAGGGTCATGCTCTCTCTGTACCCTGTCCCATTCTGGACTCACTAGGATGGGTCCATGAGACACCAGAAGAGTCATTAGCAGGTTACATGAGTGTGGCAGAAAATGCAAGAAAATTCAGTAGGGAAAGAATATAATTAATTTATACCAGCTAAAAACTTGGCTTAAAAATTAAGGAGTATGATTAGCAATTAGAAACCCTCTCTGTCTTTCTATAGCCATTATAATAAGAGATGTTTTTCATTTTTCACAAAGAGGAGAGGAGTTGGCTCTGAAACCACTAGGTAAGACCATTCTGCAACCCACATACAACCTACACACAGATTTTTTGGTGAGACATGAGAAACAACATAAGAACAAAAAAAATAAGCTCAAATGAACTTATATATAACTAACCCTAACTTCTTACATAACCACAATGTCTTGGGGTTTTTTAACACACAAAACCTGGGAAAGAACTGGACTGTCTTTCCTAAAGAAAGGACAGTGTGTATTTTTTATATACTATCCTGCATCCAGGTCTCCAGAGGGAATCCACTGAGTGACCTTTAGAGCTGGAGCAGACAAGGTTCAGGGTGAGACTGATGGGCAGGAAGCCCTGATGGCTCAGGCTGGGTGTGGATACTTGGATTAGGATGGGAATAGAGCACTGAAGGAGATGGGATCAGCTTGAGGACAGGATGGAGTGACACAGGGACAGCAGAAGAGCTGCAGATCATTGATGGCTCCCAAGAACTCCCCAACCATTTTATGTAGTCTGGTTTAGAGATGCAAGAGCCTTGTCACAAATTTGCATTCCCTGTGACAGCTGTCTTGCAGAAAATGTACTTAAAGCAAAGCCAAGCCAACAAATACAGTCACTTCCCTTGGTTATGAACGATTTCACTTTACTGCTTCGTGTGGATAAATCCAGAGCAGAGCGAGACCTGCATGGGAAGGGGAAGAACAGTCTTTCAAGAGTCTCAGAAGGAAGCTAATTGGTGTCTAACCTAAATCATAAAAGACCTGTAATTATACTGCTCAGAATTAACACAGAGGGCTTCTAAAAAAGTCCATTTTTTAAGTTAATTTACACTATTATAGGACCTGTCGCTCCTGAGCAATAAAAGCAGGGATGTTCTGTTACAGCTTCGTGTTATCCTGTTTGCTCAGACACTGCCTGTGCCAGCTGCATCCAGCAGAAAAGCAGTTTTCAATTTATTTTTATTGCTCCTCTCTAAAAGCATTCCATTACAGGAATATTACACTGGATGAAGTTTCAAAGCACCATTGGCAGTTTATTTGCTTGTTTTGCTGGAATGGAATAAACAGTGATTGCAGTAACTGTTATTACAACTTCGTGGGTGCGACGCTGCGTTTAAGGGTCAGTCCCTGTTTGCTCAGTGCACCCCATTTTTAATTCCCTAAGGGGTTTAAACTCTGTTTTCAGACACAAACTGGGTTGGAACTTTACTTTTGGGGTTACCAAGTTGCATAAAGGGGTTTTAGGATACGAGATGAGATTCTTAGGGAAAATTGAGAGAAGGTCTAGCATGGTGCTGTGTTAGCTGAGGAACGAAACATTCTGAGCAAAATGAGTATTTGGTGTGCTTTTTGACAGAATTCTTTTTATAAAAGTATTGAGAAAAGTTTCACTGGAGATCTGAATTGGTTGCTATCAGGTCAGACCCAGCGTGTGTTCCTTGGGCAAGAGGCATCCTGTTGTCAGGACAAGGGGGAACGGCTTCCCAGTGCCAGAGGGCAGGGTTAGATGGGATATTGGGATGGAATTCTTGGCTGGGAGTGGCACAGGTTGGGCAAAGAAGCTGTGCCTGCCCCATCCCTGAAAGTGTCCAAGACCAGGTTGGAGCACCCTGGGCTAGTGGAAGGTGTCCCTGCCCATGGCAGAGGATGGGACTGGATGGGCTTTAAGGTCCTTCCAACCCAAACTGTTCCATGATTCTATGACTCTTTGACTGCGTTCACCTCTCCTGCCATTGTTGGTCCAAACAGCTGGTGTGGAACAGCCCCTCAGGATCTCAACCCCCTCAGCTCAGTCCTGGGATGTCACAAGGAGGGACCCCAGCACTGTGGTCCCTGCTGCCACCAGCCTGATGGAGATTTGAAACCAGACTGGCCTCGAGTGAAGCCTCTCTGAGGGCTGGATTTTAATTCTTTAGCCTGAGAAGTGCTGAACTTAGAAGTACTTAATGAGATAATTGTCTTTGTGTTGCTGCTCCACAAAGTAGCCCCTTTCTGACCTGCCTGTGGCTCATGCTCTTATTTCCAAGGTAAGGGAGCTTTGGTGCAGCTTGCAAATAAACCCACATGTTTTAACCAGTTATTTTATGACATCTGAGCCTTAAATAAACCAGCAAGCTTGGATAGAAGTTGCAAAACTGTATTCTTAACCCAATTTACAAGATGTCATTGGAATGCCTAACCTGGTCGAGTACAATATATCCAACTATTAAACTTGAGGCCAAAGAAAATATGTGAAAGAATTCTTTTTTAAAGCCCATACTGGGGTTATTTTTCCAAGTTATTACGTGAAGTACAGAATCAGAACTCACACACTGTCCTGACCAAATTGGAAAGTTATACTAAGAGTAATTGCTGCCCAATAAAAAAAATAAAAAAATATACAGCCAAGTCCTCTTTTCCAAGTCTTTAAATTCCTCCATGAACTAATCTTTCCCCTGTGGTGTTGGACTCAACAATTTGATATTTTATTGCTTTTAGGGTCAGAAATTCACTCACAGCATTATGGACTCAAGGAAAAAATAATCAGAAGAAAAGATTTGTGTCTTTTCTGGACAGCAAAGCCAACAAATCTCTTGCATTGCTTGGTTAGAAAATACAATTAAGCAGACTGTGGTGGACTCTCTTGAAAGAAAATTGTCTGGATTGAGATGTGAATAGCCTAAAAGCCAAATGTGTAAAAATCAATCCTTCCCAGTCCTTTGGGATATGAGTGTTTGGGAAAAAGTTTGCTGTGATGTTCCTGTTCTGTGTGTGTGTCTATTTGTGAGTGTGTGTGTGTGTGTATAATTCTGAAAGCAATCAATATAAGTCCCTGAAATGAGAAATTGAAGCGATCAAAGCCTGGAACGTCTCGCAGATGAGGAGGGTTTGCACAGGATTTCTAGGCTGGCTGTCAGATCTAATCCTCAGAGTCCTCAGCCTGACAAATAGTGCCTAAGACGGAGATTCCTTAAGCTGGGCTCAGCCTGCCCCACGAGCCACGTGTCCCTCCAGCAGTGGGGACCTTCAGGACCAGTCCCTCTGCGCCTGGGGCAGTGCTCTGTGGGATCAGGGGGGGCTTGGGGTGCCCCTCACTCAGACCCACAGCCACCCCTGAGGGTGGTTTGGGTGGGGCAAGCCCAGAAACACCCCCAGTTTGGGTTGCTGGCAGGTAAAGTGCCAGGAAACCATCAGTGAAACCATCTGAAGATGGCGAGGGCTGGGCAAGGCTTTTATAGAAGAAAGATACAGAGATACA
>JAWWTY010000072.1:1509345-1613095 GCA_035222235.1 Margarornis squamiger
CCACTAGCCCAGGTTGCTCCAAGCCCTGTCCAACCTGGCCTTGGACACTTCCAGGGCTGGGGCATCAACAACTTCTCTGGGCAACCTGTGCCAGGGTCTCACCACTCTCGTAATAAAGTGTTTCTTCCTAATATCTAACTTAAACCTGCCTACTTTATATATATAAAACCAGAAAAAAATCCCAAACTGTGGATTCTGGAATCACTTCCCAAGACACAGCGAGGACAAGGCTCCATAGGTGACATCCCAAGCCCACCAGGCCTCCTGGTGTCAATGCCAGCCTGGCTGCACTCTCATCTCTCGTTCCTCTGTTCTACCTCTCAGCACCAGCACCAGGATCCAGCCTCCAGCCACTGCCACAATGCAAACAATAAATAAGGATAATGATGATGAATGTCAGGAGCCCTGTCTGCAGGCTCTCACCTTCAGCAGTGGCAGACCTGGTAATCTCTCTATTATGAGCTTGGACCTTTCTTATTCAGGCTGCACTTAAGGCTGTGCTGCTCTAGTCAGGCCACATTTTATGAATCATCAGTTAAATATATGTAAAAATCAATTACATTATATCAGTGTGCCCTGCATCTTAACTGATGCCATCTTTCATCTTCCTAATGATCCAGAAGATCTGGAAATAATTAAAAATCACTCTTGAGGGTCCAACCTTGTCTTTCTTTTTTTTCTTTAATGAAAGAGGAATCTCATCTTCCACTCAGATATGACATTCGGAGCCAGGGCAGCAGTGGTTTAATGATGGGGTTATTGCCAGGGGAAACAGAGGCAGCAGGACAGTCTGCATTGATTCATCTACTCACCTCACTGAATTCCCAGGAGCAGGGGCTTCCCTGGGAGCAGGCAGGGCATTTTTGGAACTGCAAACAATGTGAATTAACAGGAATTGTTGGACTGGTTAGAAGGAAGTCATCTCATGCAGAAAGAACGTGGGGGACAATCACATTTCACAGGATTGCTTGTTCCCAGGTTCTTCTCTGGTCTCACAGCAATTAGACAAAAATGAGAACAGCTCATCTGGGTCTTGCCCTGGTATTGCAAGCAGTGGTGCAGCAGCTCACCCAGGCAGAGCTGTGCCATGAGGACAAGCCCATGAGGTGCCCGGGACATCTGCACAGGCAGAGCTGCTGTAGAAGCAGGAGAACCCCCCTGGAGACCCCAAGCCATCTGCAAAACCAGCACAAAGAATGAGCTCTGAAAAGGAGACAAGGGTGGACCAGCCTGTTCCATGTACACACAGGTGTCTCTCCCTTTACTTCCCTGCATGGCTTCAGTTTAAATCAGACTTATTTCCCACCATTTCATTTCACTATCAATAACACCACCTTTTCAATAAGAGCAGTGACTGCAGACAGTGATTTCACACTTCTCTGTGACCCAAGAGCTGCTTGCATGAGCAGACAGGTCCATGCAGAAGAGAACACAAGGATCCCAAGGATCTGTCCAGAACCTCCTTTGATCACCTTCCTAAATACCAGGGGACTTAAATCACCCAGATCCCAAAAACAGGTCCCTTCCTACTCAGGCACAGAGAGAGAGACCAACCCAGCATCACCTTCCCATAATCTCCACGAGGAAATTCCAGCTCCTGTTGATCTCAAATCAGGCCAAGGAAGCTCAGCTCTTCCTGTTAGTGCTGCAGGATAATTCAACCCTTGTTTTGCATAATTCAGATTAAATCTGATGGGAAACTGGCCCAAGTCCACATGAGAACAGCACAGAGGCAACAGGCTGCAAACTTCCTTTTATGCCAGCCAAACTTCCCTCTTCTCCCATGTGTTCAGTGGGATTGCACTGACCCAAGACCAAATGCGTGTTCAATTCAGACCTTGGGAGCATTTCTTGAGTTTCTGGTGCTGTCACCAGCCAGCCAGCCCCAAACCCAAAGGGCTGCACAGAATGGCTTCTTTTTCCTATTGCTTGGGTAATAAATACAGTCATGAAGAAGAAAGGACACAAACAAATGGTTGGTATCAAAGAGCTGCTCTTTCATGCCAGCCAATAATGTCACGGTCCTCAGTCTTCCAAAATTTAAATGATTAGCAATGACCAAGCTCTGCTCTCTCTTGATGCATCACTTAACCTCGTAATCAGAAAATCTATGCCATTGCTGGGCTTAGATTGATGATGTCACATTAAACTTGGGGCTTTTTTTCCAGCAGACAGAGCAATCATATGAGAGTGAGCCAGTCCCGAGCGCCCCTGCCACGTGCCCATCAGGAGCGTGATTGATATCATCAATTCTGTTGGGAAGCAAACAGCACAGCTCAGACCCCACTGGATTTAGGACACATTAAGATGTCACCAATGGATTTTTATTTTTTTTCCTTCTGCAAAGAATAATTTCATTCATCACCCTAATGCCATAACTTACAGCAAATTTTTATTTTTTTTAATTTAAATAAAAGCAATGAAAAATTCATTGATTTTTTTTCCCTCCTGGAAGAAATCTTTTTTTTTTAATGGCAGCTGTAGCTCTGCTGTGGCTTCTGAGTCCTCTGAGTTGTCCCCAAACTGTCACTTGGCCGTGGGCACAGCAGTGCCACCCCAGTACATCCCACACTGTACATTGTGCAGCCTTGTTGGACTTTATGCCTTTAGACCTGGTGGTATCAGCTGTACTTGGTATTTTGGACACTTTTCTTTTGATATTTTCCCATTTCGTTTGGTAAATGCAGCTGCTGCACCCCTTTCCCTTCCTTCCTCCATCCTAAGAGTGTATTTACCACATGCCTTCCTATCCTTCTAGTGATTTACACTTTTCCTGCCCAAAGATGTAAATTAACTCAATTCTTTAACTCCTTTGTCTTTCTAAAGTGCTGTTTGAATTGGGAGCTGCTGGAGTCCTCCTTAGATTTGCTTTTCATTTCCTAGCAGGTTATTAAGGGACTGTTTGTGGAGCCTACGAAATATCCATCCCTGGAGGCTTTGAAGTGTTGATTAGACAAAGATTTGTCACAAGTGTTTACTGGGATTTGGTCCTTCTTGGGATGAGGAGGAGGATCTCTCAGGGCTCCTTCCAGCCCTATTTGTGCAAGAGGATGAATATCCCACTCCTCCTCACAGCAGGAGCCTGGCCAGGCTAAGAGGTGAATATTAGGAGTGAGAAATGTTATTATTCTTACAATATTTGTCCATAAAGCTCTGTGATTTACAGGTTTATGCAGCTCTGACCTCCCAGGAATGTTGTGCTGCCAAACATGATACAAGTTCATCACCACAGTTGTACTTAGAGTTTGTCAACAGCTTGAATTTTTCTACAGAGCTGTTGCAGTGATGTAGTTTCGTGATCTGTACATTTATGTTTTGGTTTCTTTTATCTTCTTTATGTAGCCTCTGATAAAAAGAAGAACCAAAGAAATATTGGGCATTTTTTATTTTGAAAGTCTGCTGGGTTATAAAGGCCGACTTCAAATCAGTCATGACCTTTTGTTCAACAGCTAAAGATGTAAAAACACATAAAAATGTCTATTTAGATATTGGTGGGGGGAAAAGAAGCTCATTGATTTTCTCCATTTGTGAAGCTCCCAGGGTTTTTAAGAGGCATTTGTTTCTGCAGAAGGAGCCAGCACTGGGGGTGGGGAAGGGCATTCTCCATTTCCAGAAAAAATTCAGTTTTCAGATGGATGAGATGCTGTTTGATACTGCAGGTGGGCTCCTCCTAGAATTTCACTGGCTCAGACACCTGCAGGACACAGAAGATTTGTTCAAGTAAATGTTCCTTATCCCACCTACCCAGAGAAAGGCTTTTGATGGATGTTTGTGATTTTAACCCCTTGTTGTAGGGGAGCAAGTGTCTCGGAACAGATTTGTTGATGATTCACATGAATGTTGCTGCCAGGAGGAGCCAGATTCCTCAATATTTGCCAGGACACTGCACAAAATTGGAGGAGAACATTAGTAATTAATTCCAAATAACTTTGAGTTTGGACATTATGGCTCTGCTGCTACCCTGTTCTTACTTGCTGTTCTAGAGGTAACTCTTAATATCTGTGCCACAGCAGCTCCTGGGCAGGGCCCTGTGTTTATAAGAGGTGAAAATGCATTAAATCAAGATAACAAATTGTGCTGAGCCAGGGAACAGAAGAAATCCCCTCCTCGGGGAACTGAAGCACAAAGAGCTAAGATAAGACAAAGAAACTTTCCATTCACCCTGGCAAAATCTGCAGCTCATGTCCAGGTCCAAACCTGCTTTAGGGGCTCTGCTGTTGCCCCATCAGCATTAACCAAACCTTCCAGGAGTGAACAATTAGCAACCAGATTCCGACAGACATAAATCATCCAGGGGTTTGACATTTGATGTCGAGGCATCAATTTCTCCTTGCCTCTTTGTATCCCCTGGTGTTCCCAGCTCAGCTGGATCTCCAACACTGGGGGAATTTATTGAAAGTTCAGCAAATAAATCCAGATTTGAATCTGTCAAAGGCAAATCCTGAGACAGGAGAGCTCTTGGGAGCAAGCTGTGGGGTGCCAAGGGCTGCTCTGGTCACAGCAGGGCTGGCACTGCCAGGCTGGACCAGCCACTGATGCCTCCTACAAGTTGTGGAGCTTTGGAGGTATAAGAACAAACAAGAGAAATATTAAAGACTTGTCCATGTGGGTTAAAGGGCCCCTTGCTGGAGAAAGGAATGGATAAGCTGTGCATCCCCATCCCTGGAAGTGTCCAAGGCCAGGTTGGACGGGGCTTGGAGAAACCTGGGCTAGTGGAAGGTGTCCCTGCCCATGGCAGGGGGTGGGATGAGATGGTCTTTAAGGTCCCTTCCAACCCAAACCATTCTATGATACATCTCCAGTTTCTGCAGGAGGAGAGTTTTGAAGAGCAGAAACTTCAGCTTCAGGCTGGAGTGGAATCAGCTCAGCCTTTCCTTGTGGAGTTTGGGGTCTGCAGAACAACTGCAGTGCTGGGAACACACTCTGAACTGACACCTTCCCTCAACAGCTGGGAAACTCCAAACAGCCATGAGAGGCAGTTTCAGCACACAGCTCAAGTATCAAGGAGATGCATCTCCAGTGCTGCAAGTCCTCAAGGCTCGACAGATGAAAAGCAGCCACCTCAGCAGAAATTCTTGAAGTGCATTAACTAAAAGCTCGGATAAGAACGGCGTCGGTTTAGCACGGATTGGGAATTTGAATCAAATCCAAACTTTGCATTTGATCCCCAAGGCTCTAATGCACTTCAGCTTTAGGCCAGGCAGAGTGGTTGGGGATGCAGGTATTTAATGGATGATGGCTGGGAAAGGGATAGAGCAGAGGGAACACACATCCCATTGGAAACATCTGTCTGTGCTGCAGATGTGAGGTTTGCAGGGTAAGATGAGGAAACCTTAAAGGAACAAAAACACAGAGCACAGAAACTAGGAAAAGAAATAAAAAAGACTGAGAAAGATCTCTTCCAAAAGCAGAACAAATGATCAAATGTTATCATATCCTTTTAGAAGAAATCCATCATATGCAAGACATGCCAAACAAATGCTCTGCAGGGAGGCAGAGGGAGCTTTGGCAAGGTTGGTGTGATGAAGGGAGGCCTTTTTTAGGATGGCTGGACTGGGGCTCCTGCATGACTTTGAATCAGGAGGCAGGATCTATATTCAGCCAAAGACCTCCTGCATTTCCAAATTGCCTAACCCTGGCTCACCTCTGCATTGAACTCCTCCATCTCCTCATCTGAAGTGATGCACTGAATTGGCATTAATGCCAGACATGGGGGGAAAATCCCAGCGGAGTGACCTGAACTGCATTACAAAGGTGGGAGGATAAGAACCTCTTTAAAGGAAGAAGATTAATTAAATATGATAGCTCCAGCATTTGCCATCCCAGGAAATTTTACATTCCATGGGAACACACTGCAAAATACTCTCAGAGGTTTTATCTCTCTATGCAGAAATGTAATTTATTAGAAGCATTTCTCTTTCTGAAAATATCTCTGGGCAGGATTTCTGGGTGGCTTTGGGAAGCAGTCAGGTGGTTAATGGGCTGGATCCAAACTCACCTGGTGTGAATCAACATTTCTTCATGCACTTTAACACACAAATTAATTTAATAGGAACCTTAGGCCTGTTATTTGTCTTTACTCTAGTTAGGCTGAGCTCAGATTGTTGGGTTGTTGTTAGAAGCTGAGCCCACACAGCATTCAGGGTTGTAGAAAGGTGATTTATTGCATAACTCAGTGCTTGAGTCCCAGAGAACACTCGAGGTAAAGGGGACCTTTCCCTGTTTCACTCACAGAGGATAAATTCTCACAGCTTTAGGAGCCCAGATTTCACTTGGATTTTCAATAAAAAGCTTCCAAAATGCTTCACCCATAGACCTGAACACCCTCAGCTACTAATTAGGCATTGGTGGTAATAGAAACCAATTTCTCCCT
Source organism: Margarornis squamiger (assembly GCA_035222235.1). Classification (NCBI taxonomy): domain Eukaryota; kingdom Metazoa; phylum Chordata; class Aves; order Passeriformes; family Furnariidae; genus Margarornis; species Margarornis squamiger. The sequence goes on from JAWWTY010000072.1 coordinate 1,515,719, forward strand.
TCTTGGAAAGTAAAACAACTAATTTATTTCCCAGCGAACTCACAAATCCTGGTGATTTCAGCTACCCAAATATATTTTCTTCAGCAAGATAAGGAAAGACAAGTAGACCTGAGGAAGCAGTTGCTTGAAATCATCCAGAGTTACTTCCAGCTTGGATTTAAAACATTCCTGCTTTCTCTGAACTTCTAGAAATAACACGGCACTGAAATTGTAGCAACCCCATCACTCATGCTTTCTAACAAACCAAAGAATAAGTGAATTTTACCCAGGCCATTTCTGGAAAACCTGCATTTCCTAGATGAGCTCTGTTTAAAAAATCAAAATCAATACCCATTAGATTAGCTGCCTTTCAGTTTTGCCTCAGTATTTGAGACTTGGCTAGTTTTAGGCAGATTAAACCCACAGTATTGGATCCCTCCCGAGTTTAAGGGTCACGGAGCTGACCCACTGAAAGGCCCACGGATTAGGAAATCAAAAGGGCTGGAACACATCGCAGTTTCAAGGAGGAACTGCAATTGCAACGCCAGTTCAGAGCACACTCTGCTCCTTTGCTGCTTCTGAAAGCCTCAATTTATTTTCCCCAGAGCAGAAGGAAGAGTCGCCTTCAAGCAGGGAACACTCTGGTGAAGCTGAACACCTTCCAGGTTTACAAAGGCAGCCAGGAGGAGTTGTCTGCAGTGATTTTAGAAACAATAGGAATCTGAAGTGTTCCACATTACAGCAAGCAAAATGAATTTTCAGGTTAGTAGGCAAAGCTTCAAACTCTCAACAAAGGCTGAGCGCTGCGTGCAGGATGTGTCAAGGTGCTCAGGTTTCTGTCACCAGGCAAAAGCAGTGGGGGCTGCAACTTGTCCTGCTGCATTTGAGGCTTTAGGAAAGAGCTTGTTTCCTCTTCTGCACCCACGAACCCACCTGGGGGGGGTTTCCAGTGAGGGTGACCAGAGGAGCTGTGGCTGCCCCTGGATCCCTGGAAGTGTCCAAGGCCAGGCTGGAGCACCCTGGGCTAGTGGAAGGTGTCCCACCCCATGGCAGGAGTGGCACTGGGTGATCTTCAAGATCCCTTCCAACCCAAGCTATTTTATGATTCCCTGATTTGTTCACCCTGCTCAGCACGTGGTCCATCCTCCAGCCCACCAGAACCCCAGACAAAGTGCTGCTGTCCAGGAACAGCCACTGCATTTTTCACCTCTGGAAAAGCAGAGCAAACACGAGGTTTTATAGAAAGTGGCAGGTTCTTAATTATTGTTAGAATTTATTTAGTGGTTGCTGACAAGAGCTCCAACCTGTCCTGCAGAAGGTGCTGAGCACACAAGCCATTTTAAAGGACAGGCACTGCCTCTAAGTGCTTTTCTGAGGAACTTGGACAACAGCTCAGCAAATTATTTGCTAAAAGGAACTAATCAAATTGTCTTTCCTTTCAAGTTTCCTTCTTCTTTCAGACTCTCCAAGACCAAGACTTGATTAGCTCAGGTGCATCTACTCTCACACACTTTGGTAATATGTTGTTTTTAAACCAGTGGTTCAGTCATTCAGGGCTCTCCACAAATAGAAACTGGATTATCCTGCTAATTTATGATGTTATTCTTGCCCTACAGTTGGGTTTAACTACTGCTGGTATGAATAATTTCCCTGGCAACATTTAAAATTAATTTTCCTTCAAAGTATCTAAATGCAATTTTGGAAATGAAATGCCAGTCTCACAGGTTTGATTACACTGATGAGCTGATCCATAACCTCTGAACTTTATCTCAGTCTGGATGGTATTTCATTAATTTGTGGATTTTTGAGGCCAAAATACTCTTAAATTATTGCACCCACCCTCCTATACAACACTGGCTGTAGAATTTTCATCCTCTCTCACCATTTCTTCAGACCTAAAGGCAAATAAATGAACCTGGGAAGCAAAACTCAGCAGATACTCTGGGCATCATGGACAGGGTCTCACTTCATGTACGACCTTCACCAAGTCATTCCTGTTCCCCAACTTCTCTAATCTCTAAAATGGTCCTTTCCTCTCCCAGGACGGTGCTCTGAAATCTGGAAACAAACCCCAGAGAACTCTGCTCCTCCAAACCTCACCTGCCCCATCCCAGCCTGGTTTCACTGAGCAAGTCCTCATCCCCTGACACTCAGAACAAAATTAGGCCAAGGCCTTATTCTCCAGTGGACATGCTGTAATTAATAAATTACTCAGTGGAAGAAAATCTGGGGAGGGCAGTGGCATTATGGCATTTCTTTGGGAAGGAGCTCTGCCGGCTGTCACTGCCAGCAGGGCGATTCCCACTGCAGCTCTGCTCACACAGCAGGGCTTCAAATGAACAAAACCCACCCAGAAACCTCCCTCCACAACACTCAGAGGTTTCCTTTCAAACACAAAACAAAAGCAAGAAAGGCAGAGGCAGGAATAGCATTTGCCAGCCCACACCATTATGCAAAGGGGGTTTAACCTGGATGCTACAGGGTTACTCCCTGTTGTAAGTATTTGCATAGAAAAGAGTTTGGTTCACCTGAAGTCAAAGGTTCCCTTGGCCTCACCATGCAAATGGATTGAAATGAAATGTACCCACTGGTAGTCACAGAAAATAAAGTCCATCAGCTGTGAGTGGGTGCTTTGGAGTCTTGATTGAAAATTGTTTTCATGAGACAGGGAAGGTGCTTAAAAGAGTAAAAAAAAAAAAGAATCATTCAGTGAGTTAGAAAATTACTCCAACTTCTAGACCATGGGAAACTAAATATAAACCAAACAAACTACAGCAAATAAATGAATAATTTAAAGCAGCAGCTTCTCTAGCACAGCAGAGGAGGTGGCTGTGGAGCTCTGTGCCCAGCAGCCCTGTCCATGGGCTGTGGTGGAGCCACTCTCCTGCCCTCAGAGCCTCCTGCAGGCACAGCAGCTCCCCAGAGCTCTTCTCCTGGTGGCTTTTGCCCTGGCAAGCAGCATTCCCAGGCTGCAGGGTGGCAGCAGCACTGCCAGGAGCTTGTCCTGCCTCTGAGCACACACCTCAGACTCACCTGTGTTTTGTCCTTTCCACACACTTTATGGCCTCTTTTATCCTGATTCCAAGAGCATCCCGAGGTGTTCCAGAGAGCCTAGTGCTTCCCAACAGCAAACCATCCCTGCATCTCCTGCTGGAACTCCTATGGCCACCCAGAGAGCCCCACCAGGGCAAGCTGCTCCTGCCCAGCACCTCTCCCAGCCCTGATGTGACCTGCTAACATAAGAGGTGGGCTCCAGGGTGGGGGTATTTCAGGGCAGAGTGAGCTCATGGTCATCATAGCCTGCTGATGGTCACTATGGCCAGCTGATCATCCTCACAGCCTGCTGATGGTCATCAGAGCCATCTCATGGTCACCAGAGCCAGCTGATCATCATCAGAGCCTGCTGACGGTCATCCCAGCCAGCTCATGGTCATCCCAGCCAGCTCATGGTCATCCCAGCCAGCTCATGGTCCCCTGAACTCAGGAGAAGCGAGGTGCAGAGGCTCCAGATGGAAACAATGATGTCCTCCTGGGAGGATCCCATCCTTGCCCCCAGCTCTGTGACCATCTTGCTTCCAATGGGGGGATGCAATATTGGCTCTGAGCAAGAATCACGTGGGGATTAAGGAGAGAGAACCACCTCACCCCCAGCATTCTGGGGGGACTGAGGGGTCTGTGATCCATTAAGGGTTTGGTCACATTGACCACCACTGCCCTGTGAGGTGTCAATGTGCTCTGCTTACTCTTATCCCAGCTGTTGAGGGTGCCAAAAACATCTGCACTTCAGGAGATCTCCTGGGGCTCAGTGAGATGGATCACAGGGAGACACAGAGGGCAGGAGGAGGGGACATGCCTCAGGCTCTGTGTTTTCAGAGCCTGAATCCCACATGCTCCCCTCTTAGAACTTAAGTCATCTCCTCTGTGCCAGTTTGGGCCCTGGTCCACATCACCCCAAACCCTCAGATGTTTGTAACTTGTACTCACCACTGAACTGGATTAACTGAACTGCTGACCCAGCCACGAAATGCTCCACATCTCATCAATTACCAGCCCTCACAAGCCACCTTCCAGCATGAGAAATGCTGAGGGTAAGGAATATCTCAGATAAACAGCTAGACATAAATTAGCAGGAAAAACAACCTATAGAAGAGATGGAGCAAAGAGACAGAGAGCAAACACGGGGAAGGCTAATTTTTATTTCCTTACGCAAAGGAACATCAAAAATAACCGGGATGAGAACATCTCTAAGGAAAGCAAAGCAAAACATGCGGCTTGTTGAATTCCACAGAACGATCCCTCTTTGCTTCACCAGCTTGGAGCCAGACACGAAGATAAAGGAAAGAAAGCAGAACCTGAACTGGGATAAAAACACGCACCAGCTGCCAGATTTCTCCTGGTAGCTGCCGGGGTGCTGGGTCACTGCTGATGGATTGCAGAGGAGGAGCCAAGAGTGATGACAGAGGTCTCCTGGCTCAGGGCCAGCAGCTCTCAAGAATTTGGCTGTGTTTAAACTCAGCAAACATTCGTGCAGTGACTGGGGTAACTTGTCTATGCCAGGCTGTTTATCAGGACAAAAAATCCCTGAATGGAAAAAACACAATCTCTATTACAGGCTTGTGTGTAGCATTAATAATCTGTCAGAGAAGATGACAACAGCCCTGATTAGAAAAATGGAAAGGAGGAAGGTCCTGGGGTGGATTTATTCAGCAAGTTAATCCAGACTTGCCATGGTTTGCTCAACGTTCAACCAATATGGAGCAAACTTGCCCTAACAGGTGGTGCCTGTGAATTCAAATGGGACAGTGTGGGGGAACGGGCTGGAGATTCATGTCCTTACTGGATGGGTGCTGGAAACAATCTTAATGCACAGAAATATCGATCAGAGCAGACACAGAAATCAATCTGCACATCCCTCGCTGACTGGAACAGGAGCTGCAGCTCCTGGCAGGGAGCACCTGTGGAGGCACAGGGAGAGGGGGGACGTGGCCCAAAAAAAAAGGCATGGACCAGGCAGAAAGTTGGACAAAAAAGGAAGAAAGAGTGGAAGGAATTGCCCAAAGCTGGAATCCAGAGCTGAGGTGTTGCTGTAAATGATGTGTGGAGCGGAGACAAATATAAAACCCCAAACTAACAGCTAAAATTAAATGTACACCTCTAACACACTCTTTATTAGCACAAAGCCATAAGACCATCAGTTTCCATCAGCCAAACATTAAAACAAACTGAGTTTTGTTCTTATATTTATGTGCTGAAGGAAAAGAAAGCTGTCTAAAAAGCTTTTAACTTCTCAAGTAAAACAGCTACCAATTTCTGACCAGCTAATATAAATAATGCTAGGTTTGAATTTCCCCACAGAAACACCCTCCTATTTTAAGCATTTCATTTTGCAAATAGATTGTTTACTTCAATAAAAACTAGGGAGGAAGTAAAGAGTAAAGATTAGAATGGACATTTAAATTAAGCTATAACTATTTGGCATCCAATCTGTCCATAATAATAAGATGAGAATCTGCAGCTTCAGGAACTGTAGCACATACAGGAGCTGAGATTACGAGCCCTCATGCTTCAGGTTATGAAATGATGGAGGTCAGGAAGCAATTTTCTTGCATATATTGCTGACAGGCTGGAGACATTGCAGGAATTTTTGCATATTTTTTGAAACATCAGTTATAAGTCACTGTCAAGAAGAAGAGCCCAGACAAGGTAGGTATTACTTTTTATATAAATGAATTTCAGAAGAAGAGCTGGCTCCTGCAGCTCTCACTGGGACAAAAGTCCTACCAGAGGCCAAAGCCCTGCAAAGCCCAGGAGAGCAGATCCCTGAAGGGAGTGGGTGCTCAGAGAGCAGCAGCTGACCTGCCTTCCATCCAGCACAGCCCAGAAACGGGAGGCACAGGAGCAGCTCCAGCCTTAGGAGTTACACACGCTGGGCAATGGCATCACTCCCAATGACCTCACATGATGTGAAGCTTTGACAAACCAGCCAACCCAGAGCTCTCCATGGGTTGTGATAAAGCCAAGCCATAAAAACAAGGGGCCAGGGTGGCACTGAGGAGCAGGGAATTGCAGCCCACCATGCCCACAGCAAACAGCCCCATGGAGAAATGGCATGCCCACACCCCTGCATCCCAACCCCCACCACAGCAGTCAGTGGCACTCATCCCTCCAAAAACCAGCTTTCCTTGCTGTGGTAGGATGTCCTGAGTTGGAAGGGACTCACAAGGATCATCACACTCCAAATTCGGGCCTTGGTCAGTCCAGCTCTTGCCCTGAGGTTTTCCACACGTGGCTGTGACCCTTCAGTGGTTCTGCCTGTGGGACATCTGCTGGGCTTGGGTGGTACCTGCCATGGGCAGTGTCAGGGAAGGCTGAGGATGACCTAAAACCAGCTGAAAGGGACAATTCTGGGCTGAATACCTGGGACAGTGGCTGGTTCTTTTTGAGAAAAATAAACTGTATCACTGGAGTGGAAAGGAGATTTTACTCTACAACACTGCCTGTTCTTCTACTCCTTTGGGAATAATTTATACCAGCACCTCCAGTGATGACCTGGGATGGTGTGACCGTGTGCCAAAAGTCCTGGGAGTGTTTAGCCCATGGCAAAATCCTGAGCCAGCCAGCACTGGGAGCAGCTGGGACCATGGGGAGCAAGGAGAGGGACCCCAGGGTTGTACCCTGGCAGTGACAACATGAAATTAAATCATACCACCACGATGTGTGTGTGTGTGGGGAATATGTCTTTGCAGGGAAAGGAATAATGGTTTGTAAAAATAAATCTCTCTTCAAACTGAAGTGAGTCATTCACAGCAGCCTCTTCAACATGACAAACAGCTCACAGGGCAAAACAAAGAGTAGATCTTTCAGTCTCATTACCAAGACTGAATGTACTCTCTGAGCACTAAGAGGCACTTATGATTTATGCTTGTAAAAATCAATTCTATTGTATTGATTACCAAGATTAAGGAAAAAACCCAAAAGTTTGGCTGAACCTGGGGGATGTTTTTATCTTCAGGTCTGAAGTTAAATTAGAATAGTGGCAGCTTCCAAGCTGATCAGGAGAAGGGTGGGCAAGTGTTTTGTATGCAGAGCTGAATATTTCATATGGTGATAGCAAAGGAGTTAACTTTGGGTTTGCACCACTAAATTTCTGTCAAGTAAATCACAAAGTCAAACCCAAGGTCAGTCATGATAACAAGATGGCAGAAATTCACCCAGCTGCATAGAGGGAGGGAAAAAAAAGAGATTTTTGGCAGTTTTGGTTTGCATTTATAGTATTTAAGCACTTAGAAGGCTGATTCATAATTGGTGCCAGATGCTCTCAATACACATAGGAAAAGACAGTCTTTGTTCCGATAAATTAATATTCTATAAAAAGCCAGACAGTCCAAGGCTGTGGAAGTGAGAGGGAGGTTTCCCTGGGTCACAAAGGTCACTGGAAATCACAGGAAGGCCACGCCAAGGAGATGGGATGGAGCTCCTGGTCCCTGCCCTGGGTGGGCTGTGCTGGCAGCAGCCCCTCACCCATGGAAGGGGCTCCTGAGGCCACTGGGACATGGGGACTGTCCCCTTGGGTGGTGGCACTGTTGGGAAGAGCCATCCAGGTGCCACCACGTCACCGGGGCACTTGTGCATTTTCCTCCAAGGCTTTGCTGCTCGTTGGTTGTTAACGTGGAAAGTTCGGCGTGGCACAAGAGGCGTCGCAGTGATCAGCCCCTGCTATCTAAATTAAATCTCCCTGCTATAAAATTCCGGGTTTCTCACACAATTTCTGCTCCTGAAAGCGGCTTCTCACATGGAGCAGAGTCCCACGAACGGGAGGAACTCCAAGGTCACAGCATTCAGTGAGTGAAAAAAAAACAAAAAACCCAGCAAAACAGGAGATTAAGTCTTAATTTCAGGGCAAAGTTCCACTTCTTTGAGATTACTCTGGGCTGTATGTATGCAATAGCCCGGCTCAGTAATTAAAGGCAGGATGATTTATACAGCTGCAAGTTGTGGAGGAGATGTTGTTACTGGGCTGGGTACAGTTGGCTCCAGCAGAGCCAACTAAATTGGAACCGTTTGTCCCAGGGAGATGCTTTTTTGGCTCGTGCCAGTGTCCTGGCCAAATTCCAGCACAGGCAATCTCCCTGCCCAGCTGACACATCCATGGGGCTGGGCACAGCTCCCTCCCTGCCCAGCTGACACATCCATGGGGCTGGGCACAGCTCCCTCCCTGTCCTGACTGGAGCATGGCATGGCTGTGTGCTGCCAAGGAGTGCTGTGTCCCATTATAGGGGCAGCTACAGCTGTAGGTGGCTGTGACCCCAAGAGAGAGGCTGTCCTATGGGATAGGGAATAGCAAACTTCACACTGAACACACATCAGCATCTGCAAGGCAGGTGGGGGGAATCAGAAAACTCTGCCTCTGTCTCCCCCTTTTGGTGATGACAGTTTTGTCCTTGAGGGCTTCTCTGTCCCTACCCAGTGCTGGGACCTTGGGGAGGAAGGGCTGGGGGACAGTCCAGCAACCACCACGTCCTTCTGATTTGTGACACACCATGAGCAGCTGGGATCAGGAGTTGGGTCATCCATGGCTAGAGAGAGAGGGGTTATATTTGGGGATCCAATGGAAGGGCCAGTGGAACATCAAAATGCTCAGTTCAGTCCCTACTGATCTTCATGGTCATGATCCACATCCAAGAGGTTGTGGATGTCCCATCCCTGGAAGTGTCCAAGGCCGGGTTGGATGAGGCTTTGAGCAACCTGGGCTAGTGGAAGGTGTCCCTGCCCATGGCAGGGGGTTGGAACAAGATGATCTTTAAGGCTCCTTCCAACCCAAACCATTCTCTGGTTCTGTGATTCCCTGTGATTGTGTGCAATGTTTTCTTCCTCTCTTTCTTTTTATTTTTCTTTTTTTAATGGAGCTGAGCATCGTGTCATGATGAGGAATATTGCTTGTGAAAGGAAGTGTGACAGCAACAGCATTCCTGGTTTGGGTGAGGGATCCTTGTAGGAACAGCTGTCACATCCCACCCTGGAGGAGGCTGCTGGATCCGTGTGGGTATGAGCAGCTGCTGCCTCACACCCTGTTGCCTTCCACTGATGGGTGAAGAGCTCCCTGGTGTGCACTGGGAGGGCACAGGGGTACTTCATGACAAGGCACTTTAGAGAAACTACTAAATATTTCATGTATACAAGGACTGGTAAAACTGAAGTAAATTGCAAAGAATATTTTCATGTTTGTGCATTTTGCAGGCTCGGAAACAGTCAGTTCTATTTGCATAACATATTGGGCACTTTTCACATTACATTTTGCATATGAAGTGTTTCTTGGTGCAGAGCTGGATGATATCATGGACAGACCAGCCATGCAAGGAGTGCTGGTACTTATGTGAGGCTCATCGGAAAACAAAGACACAGCCTGATGAACTGATGAACCAGCAGAGGGTAAATTATCCAATGGAAAAGTGAACTGTTCACTTCGAACCAAAATAATAATACATCACTTATTTAATCAAATGTGCCATCTGCTGAACCAGGAACATCAACTAATGAACCCAGTGGATCCCCCAATGAGAGAAGAGAATGCCCTGCTGGAAGTGCTCGCCCTGGCCCAACCTTTGGCTCGGTACAGGAATTACAACCTCTTTTATATCAAAGCTGAAAGTTTAGCGAGACTTTAAATGCTGATTGCATGTTTATATGGTGAGGAGGAATGCTCACAGGTATGGTAATGGAATTAAGGAAGATTGCAAGGTCATAAAGAAACCTCAAAATATTAAAGCATATTTCCCCTGGGTGCATGTTATTGCAAAGGGTAACCTCCATTTGCTTTACAAGCACTTTTGAATGTGACTAGAAAGTTAATGCTGAGGACCTCAGCCTGATTCCAGGGAAGTTGTTGATGCCCCAGCCCTGGAAGTGTCCAAGGCCAGATTGGACACGGCTTGGAGCCACCTGGGCTAGTGGAAGGTGTCCCTGCTCAAGGCAGGGCAGGATGAGCTTTAATGTCCCTTCCAACCCAAACCACACTGTGATTCTCTGATTCTGCTTTTCCCATTAGCTATTGACCTCAGAAATACTAAATTTGGGTACATGAGGCTCCCAGATGAGATGTAAAATCATAAGCCTGCACCAAATTCTTTGCAGCTCAGCCAATTTTTTTTTTTTTAATCACTATGTTAAATAATATTGCCTGTTTTTCACAACCTGATCAAACTACTGTATGTTCTGAATGTCTCTTTTAACTTCTATGAAGGAACCTGATATCAAATGTCCCACCCACAGCTTTTAGTTCAAAACACTACCTTCAAAATGTGCCTGCTTTGAGAGCAGGAGCTAAGCACATGGGTAGATAATGCAGAGATATTTTTCCATCTCCCTTTCATTTACTTAGCTGCTCCACATCTCAGCCTTCAAGTTGATTAACATCACCTGCTGAAGTTAATTAAAGTATATAGGATGTAATAAGACTAATATGTTTGAGTTCTATCAATCACAGAATCTGGTGAGTCAATATTTGAAATGAATATATCACAGAGGGGAAAATCCTCAACATGGAGCTGAAATTAAAGGAGGAGAGAGGGATTCTCTCCCAGCACAGGGTACTTTGATGAGCACATTTGGGTGATAACACGAGTGCAGTACTGCATATGTCCTGTTCCCACACTCTGAGGAACGTGGCCCGTGCTCAGAATCACTCAAAAGCCTTCTGATGTATTTTGAGGATATCAAGGACTAGTCATAAAGCTGCAAACAAGCCTGCAACTCTGAGAGCCAAGGAAATCTGGGGGATTTAAGCCTTTGTAATTCCTTGCCAGGTGATATTTCCCAAGAAACAGCACGCACTTCACCTCTCCCAGCAGTGGCATCTCCTCACGTGCCAAAGCTCGCACCAAAAGCTGTCTGGAGGTTCCCAGTGCAGAGGAAAGCTCAGCAAACAGTGTCCTGAATTAAACCCAGTGTTTCTCCTCCTCTGCTCAGGTTCATTGCAGACCAATTGACCATGAAACCCTGCAAGAAAGAAGTGCAGGGAGGCTGTGGAGAAAGAACCAACCCTGGGCAAATGCAGCGCTGGGTTTTGTGCTCCACACACACCCTTTGGAATGTTTTCACGCAGTGTGAGAAGGTGGGAGCTGAGCTGAAAGCCCTTTCTGGGTCAGGTGGGCGGCACTGCAACATTCCCCAGCTAAGGGCCCCCTTTGCCCACCCTGGTTCTCACCCATGGGTGACAATGCTGGTGAGGAGGACACCTGCAAAACCTAAAATAATTGGGAAGGTAATCAACTTGGAATAAAAGAGGCCAGCATCTCCCTAGCTCTGCCAAGGGATTCCCCCACCACACACAGGAGGGGAAGGAGGGAGGGAGGGACAGCCCTGGAAATGCTGAGGACCTTAGGAGAGGACTTTGGGAGGGCAGTGCCAGCATGGGACTGTCTGGAGCAAACCTGCACGCTCTGTCTGTGTAACATGGTGTCTTAGTTACAGATCTCCTCCTGCATAAAATATTTAAATACAATTTTATCAGCCATTCAAATCATTAGCTACAAAGATCCAGACTTAACGTACAGTGAGGCCACGGTGCATTAATATTTATCAAGCTTGATTTGTTTAAGGAAATACATTGAGCTTTTTGGCGTAGGCAATTTCTATAGAATCAAACTGTGAAAGACATTAATCACTGTCAATGATGTGTGTAGGGTACACACAGCCTATGGAAATGAAAGGATGGATAAATACACGTTGGATGATGTGTTAAGACTGGAGAGTGCTGTGGGCTGGGAATTGGCAGTGGCAGGTGGTTGTGTTCAGAAACCTGCTCTGAAAGAGAATCATAAAATCCCAGAATGGTTTGATAGAGGAGAGACCTCAAAGATCATCTTGTTCCCAGTCCCCCTGCCATGGGCAGGGCCACCTTCCCCTTACCCAGGTTGCTCCAAACTCTGCCCAACCTGGTCTTGAACACTTCCAGGGATGGGTCAGGCACAGCTTCTCTGGGAAAGCTGGGCGTGGGGTGCAGGCCCAGAGGAGGATAAATGAACTTGTGATGGCCATTTGCAAACAGATGAACTGAACACCTCATGGTTAGTTTTGCTTCCACTCCAGTACCCAGAACAGAGGGTCATTTGAGGGACTTTGTGCTGTACCAACCATCATCTGCTCAGGTGCCCAGCCTGCAAAGCAGAAATGTCCATAACCCACAGGACCCGTAATCCAAAGCACCCACCAGCAGCGTGGAGGTACCTGAAGGTATTCCCAGGAACAGAAGAGGTGGAGCTCAACTGAACTGGGGAAAGGCTTGGGCTTTAAATGTGTGCCGAGGCAACGAGCTCCTCTGCAGCAGGGAACGAACCCATGCCCATTCTTTCCCTTTGGCAGGAAATTGTCAAAGGACACGAGAGCAGGCTGTGACCCCTGTGACAGGCACTGCCCAAAGTGCCACCGTGCTGCTGGGCCAGGCTCTCAGCTCTGGGGTCCAGGCTGGTGTCTTTCCAAGGAAGATTTTTGGGAGCAGACAGCCTGCAATGCAGCCGCTTGAGCGCTTGTGCAATTGCAAATAACACTCTGTCCATGTGGATGACCACTGAAATATGATATTTGTTGTTTCCATAGCAATTGTTTAAGAGGTTAAGGGGAAATTAGAGACACTTTGGTTCTTCCCTCGGCGTCCTTTTATTGTGGTTTCAATGAGAACGTGCTATTAAGAAATGGAAAGGTTTCAAGAGGTGTATGTTCACGGGGGAACTAAGCTTTAAAAAGAAAAAAAAAGTGTTAATAAAGCAATTTTAGAATTTAATCTGAGAGTTTATTTTCTCCTTTGCTGCCTTTCCTCCCCTGGGGATAGATTTCTTTCTTGCCCTGCTAAGGATTTAGTATGAAACCTTTTATTTTTTTTGCAACCAGCACGAGACAGTCAGAAGTGAGAAGAGTTTAGCAATTCAGAGGTCAAGGAAATGATGACTGCTGACCTCTTTGTTCTGAGCCAGTGGCTTAGAGAGAGTCTAAACAGATGAGGGACCTCCATCCTCTGCACCCAGCCTGGCTGGAAGGTTCAGAGACATTTGGATAAAAATAATTTGCACTCTCTGCTCCATTTCTAACACTTCCCAAGCCCATGGAATGAAATGGAAATGGAAAACCCCAGTAAGGTGAGAAAGGCTCTTTCTGCACATGTTGGGGCTCAGCCCAGAAGGAAGTTCTGGAAATCTTATCAAAATCCCAGTGCAGGTGAGATTTCTGGTGTGATGGTCAGGCTCAGGTCCTGAGAAACAACTGAGTGTTTGGTTCTGTGCCTGAGCCCTCTGGGACCTCCCCTGCAAACTCCACATCCTTTGCAACATCAGCACTGCTGAGCACTGAGAAGTTTCTCCTGTTCTAGGGGATGTAAAATGCTGACTTCCCCTCAGCCTTGCCCAGCTGAGGTCAGGCAGGAAAGTCCCACTGATCACCAGGCAGGAGATGATTCCTCTGGTGGGGCTGGCAAAGTGTCAGCGCAGGGACCCAGAGCTTGCCCATTGTGTCCCCTGAGACAGCCCCTGTCTCCTCTGCCCTGCAGTGATGCTCTGGCAGCTCTGGACCAGCTCTTGGGTAGCTCTGGAGCAGCAGTTTGGTGGCTGCAGCTCCCTGGGACACTGATCTCTGGGTTTTAAGGAAATGGGAGCTGCTGTCACACTGCAGCATGGTCCTGCCGGTGAGGAACCTGATTTTATGGCTGCAGGGCACTCGCTTCTGCTAGCCTACACTGGGTCTGTAAATCACAGTCTGACTAAAATTGCTACTGGTTTTATGCCATAACTCATAAATTACCACCTCCTGTAGTTTAGATCTGTTCCCCCCTTCAAACTTGTATAGTGATGGATTCATTAATTAAATTAAATAAAGGTTACACCGGCTTTCTGATAGTTGTGAGCACTCTGCAACTTTGGAAGTGAGGCTTGGTGTGAAAGCAAATAAAAAACTACTCTAACACTTCACATTTGGTGGGTTTTTTTCTCCTGACATGTTTCCACAGGGTTTGGATAATGTTGATATAAAGAAAGGAGCTGGACAACCCCACGGAGCAGCTTCTGCAGCCCTTTAGCCCAGCTGCTCCTCGCCTGCAGCCAAGCTTGGACCTGGGTGCAACATCTGGAAGTTTGGGAGAGAGAGACACGGGACAGGCTTAGTCTGGAATCAACAGCACTGCTGTGGGGTGTCAGAGGTTTTAAGGACACAGAGGAGACTTGGCCTTTGTAGCAGAAAACACAAGCCAGCAGATAGACAGGAGGTTATGCAGAATGAACTGAATTGTTGCCTATTGGCCTTGACTTTAAGAGGACCAGATCCAATAAACCATGGTTAATGTGGCTGAAGGCAGGCAGGAGGGACCTTCTCAAGGCCCGTGTGAGCTCAGAGACATGTGATAATAAAATGCAGGAATTGAGCAAACCAGCATGGTAAACCAGTGCCTAAAGTGTGAGGGAACAAAGCTGCCTGGGAGCCCCTGGAAATACATCCTGAGTAGCAGGTAAGCCCCGGAGCGTGTTTCAAGGGTTTCAAATGACTCTCATTAACTCCTTAAATGAGGAAGAGTTTCTGGAGTTTCAATAATGTGCCCAGAGGAGCAGTAAGAAGTAAGATTTAAGAAAACTTGAATCAAATCTGACTTTCATTTCAGCTCGCATACGAGCAGGGAGGCAGGAATGCTTTGTGGCTCAGGGATGAGGAGGGCAGTAAAGAAATCTGAAGCGCCCTAGAAATCCCAATTTAACAGCAGTGCTGTCTTAGGATAAAATCCACTTGGCTCCCACTGAGAGCTGGACTCTGTAAGGACTTGATGCTCTTTTGAGCCATGGGAGGAAGGGTAAGGTTTGGGCTGCTGAACACTCAACATACAATCACAGAATCCTGGAGTCATTTAGGTTGGAAAACACCTCTGAGATCATCAAGTCCACCGTGTTCACCACTAAACCAGGACCTCGTGGCCAGGGCTGGGTGAGCCTGGGTGGAGCTGGTGGGAGCTCAGTGTGCCCCACGCAGCTCTGTGGATGAGGAGCAGAGCAGGGATGCCTGAAAGGATCTCACTCCAAATCTTTAAATCAAGCAAAGGCAGCATTTCCTTCTCTTAAATACCAGCTCCAGTTCCCGCGAGTGAAAGCTTGACTCCAAACCAGGCAGCTGAGAGCCCACAGCCCGTGCTAGACAGGGGAAGGCTAATTGATCCTAATGATCCCTTAAGAGGTGGAAATCCGAGAGTGGGTAACTACCAATCTGCTTCCTAATGGAGAGGTGTGCATGCCATTAAACCAGCCTTTGTGCCAGCGCTTTTCCCTCTCTCGGAGTGGCTGTGCTTTACTAATCACTGCCGTAAATAAAACCCCCGGGGGATCATTTCCAGGGCCATGGAAAGGTGCTCAGGGAAAAGAAGCACTCTGCTACCCACACCACACTTCTTTCTTTTTATTTTTTTGGGGTTTTTTTTTGGAGAATGGAGGTTTATACGGAACCATCTCCCCTTTCTCAATTTTTTTTTTTTTTCATTCAAAAAGCCATATCCCTCCAGCTGTTGAGTTAAGCAGAGTGTTATTCAAATTATGTAGGGGGAGAAAAATGTCATAACATAATGAGAATCAAATGCTGGCTCCAGGCGCCTTCATATTCGAGGACTCTAAAAAACAACAATAGCAACAAAACACTTCAATCTTTTATCTGCCAGTGGAAAATGGTCATTTAAATAAACATTAACTAAGCTGGGGAACTTTGATGTTGTGGTAGCAATTTGTTTTTGACAGACAGGATAGTTAAAGCCTTATTCTTTTAATAGGTGGCATTTTTAGAGACAGATTAGCTAAATTAAAGCCCATAACTGCTCATTTCCCTTTGTTGCTCCCCACTGGGCACTCCTTGGTGGCTGTGCTGGGAGCTGGGGACTTGCTGGGTGCTGGAACTGGGACCCCCAGACCTGGGGAAGGGCAGGGCAAGGGGCTTGTTGCTGACAGAGACTGAGACAACCCATCAATCCGTTTGACTGCTGATGATGTGTAGGGAATTAATCTTCCAAACTTGGTTGGTTTGGTTTTTTGCTTTTGAGAAGTGCAATGTAGACAAACTGTTCCAGTGGAAGGTGTCCCTTCTAACCCAGGCCTTTATGTATTGCCCTGATTCTGTGAAAAGGGTGGGTTGGTCTGGTTTGTGCCACACATTTCCCAGCCCTTTCCCTTGCATGGCTACAGAAGCCCTTCCCAAAGGATGGCACTGCAGAAGTCACCACTGAGCTGGCAACAAGGACACAGCACGTCCAGCTCAGCCTCAGGAAGGAGGTATCTGTACCACCACATCCTCTCTGAGCAGTGGCAGAGCCCAGAGGATGCCACAGGGGACCCCAAGCACACACCAGAAACCCAACCTCCACGGGACATGCCAAGTGGGTCCAAAGGCAGGACTTGGCATGTGCTGGTGGTGTGGGAGGAGGAGGAGGAGGAGGAGGACACTGGTGCACACACACCAGAGGCACACACGCCACGAGCTGAGCACCTTTCCTGCCTCTGCAATCAAGAATGGCAAGTGAAGGTGGCCACCAAAAGCACAGGGAAGGCAGCTGATAGGCTGAAAGGAGCTGAATCCTCAAAAACAAAGAACAGTCAAGATCTATAAGCAGCCACACAAGGAAGGGAAGAAACATTTAATATCATTAATTTGATCCGTAGCAGCTCCTTGAAGTCTAAGCACTGGCAGGGAAGCCACTGAGTCAGCTCTGCACAGAATCAAAAGGGAACTTCAGCTCCAAGATCCTCCTGAAATAACCCAGGGCAAGGTTTGCCACGGCATTTGGAGGGTTTGAGCAAACTGCTCCGAGGGTTCTGGAGGCGAAGTCTCACTAACAAGCCCCAGAACAGAACCTCCAGCCACGGCACACACAGCTATCTCCTGAATCAAGTCCTCAACTGGAGGGAAGGCTCAATAGGGGGAGAACAAAAGGAGCCTTTGATGTGTTCAACCACAGGATGTTTAGCAAAAAATGCAAATGTTCTCTCGTGCTAGAGAACACTTATCAATATTAAGGCATACACAGAGGAGAAGAAAGAGGGAAGAACAAAATACAACACTTAACAAGAGGGTAATTTAGCCTGTTGGCAAGTGCTTTAAGCCTAGTTCATGAAAAATTACTTGCACAATTGTTTTGCAGGGTTTCTGGGCTTTTATGCATAAATCATGATATTGATTCAATTTGAGGATCATACTTGCTCAGGTGTACAACTGCATGTGGGCACAGTGAAAGCAAGAAAGGATTTAAGTGTGGAAATTGGAGAGGGGAAAAAAAACCATCCCCCCTGTTGCTCCTACAAGCTCAGCTACAATTGTCAAACAGCTGGAACGCGTGCGGATTGTTAATTAAAACATGGTGGTGACCACCTTCTGCAGCTCTCAGGAGAACATCCAGGCAGCTCAGAGCTGCCAAGCTGCAGGGTTTTTATCCACCCGTGCTTTCCTCCTGTGAAATTGCACTTTCTTGCCTTAAAGACAGAAGGAAAAATAAGCAGAGTGTGCTGGAAGCCCAAGGATGGCCAAGAGAATGAGAAATAAAATCAATGGGATGTTACAAGTAAAACAAATATTGCAGTCAGGGCGAGGGGAGTGTCAGGAATAACTGACGAGGGCTTGTCCGTGGTATTCATGTTTGCTTTTCATGGGATTCATCTTTTCCAGCCACATCTCTGTTTCTTAAAATAGAGGGAAGGGCTCCTGCAGCATCACCATATGCACGGGAGGCAGGCAAGGGGGAGGTCAGAGGGATGCTGTGCCAGGCAGGAGAACTGGGAAAAAGGCAAAGCCCTGGAAATGAAAACAGACACAAAGAACCCATATCGCTTGCACAGACATGCACTAATTTAATTGCTTTCTATCCTCCTTCATCCCTCAATCTCTTCAGCTTAAGCAGGTTGTAGTCAGCATTCAAAAAGGTTCAACTGGTCCGAGCCCACAGCCTGGAAAACTCATCCTTTTCTCCAGCAACAGGGAGATGTAAAACAAAGGCCTAAGGAAGCTTGAGAGAAACAACCCATACACAGAGTTATTGTTTTTATTGTTTCACAGAGACTTTGCCTGGACCATGGAGAAATGTTGCTAACACAGCACTAATCACCCTTCTTAATGAAGCCTCTTATTTCTAATTTGCATTCCGCTCACCTTGCTGTTATTACTATTATTATTCACTCAGAACAATAATCCTGAAGACCATAATGTGGTCACAGCAAGGAGCCCCATTTGTGACAGGTACCAGGGCTGCATCCTGTCTGAGCTGCCAGTGAAAATCCCACACCATTTTGCTGTCTGGCAGACACAGAAAGTTATTCCCACGTCTAGCTAATCCTATCCCAGCCTATTTTTTCCCTTCCGCCAGCCATAACTGAGGAAATTTCTAGCAGTCAACTAAAGCCACAGCAGTGACTGTGTCCCAATCTTCAGCCCCAGCCTGGATTCCTCCTCTCTCTCCAAAGTTCTGCTGTTCCCAGCTGTAGATCCCTCCCAGCTGCTCCTGGATTGCAGCCCGGTGGGAAAAGGTCAGGTTTGATGCAAGAAGGTTTAAACCCATAATCATGCTTTTTGTTCTAAGTATATCTCATGCACTAAAATCTTAATAAATATTAATTAAAGGTTCAGGCTATCCTAATTTCATTTGATCAATTTGCTTCTTTCCAATCTAAATACAAAGATGTGGAGCAGCATAAGGGAATTATTTGTAGTATTATTATAATAAAAATAGTTATCTGTGCCAATGTCTTAACTCAAATAAATGCTTTTCTTCTTGTTCCAAGCTTCGAATTAAATTAAGTTCTGTTTGAATACTCAGCCCTATTTCTTCCACTTCTCCAGTGGTGGAGAACTGAAGCTGGAGCAGTTTTGCTGCAGGGCCTGATGGGGCAGGACAGGATATGATATGATAAAACCATGCCTATGCTTGGTTTTAATTAATCATAAATAAGACCTCGATAAGTAAGGTCTGAGTTTAGTCTTTCACAAGCAACTGGGCTTTAGTGTGAGACTCTTCCCCTTTACATTCCCCCTTTTTTCCCATTCCTGTGGCATTATCTGCTTCCACATGGTTGTATCTCCCAGCAAAGGGCTCCCTCCCTCCTGATCTTTGCTCTGGTGGTGCCTGGAGATGGATGATGCAAAGCAGGACATCTTCACCCACTGGCACCTCAGGATCAGCCTTAATCTGCACTAATCAAATGATGACAGCCCCTCTGAAAAGAGAAGTAATTACACAGTATAGATTGTATGTATCTCTTAGGGGATGAGGACTTGGATTTGATTACCTAAATACTCCTTAATGCTTTATGATGGAGTTAAGGATGAATATTGCTTTGAAAACAAGTCAGCCAGAACTTCCCCTTAGAAAGAAAGGACTGAAACATGATAAGAACAACCAAAGTCAGCAAGAAGAAATTGTCAGCCTAAGGTTTCTGCTCAGTTTTCTGAGATACAATCAGAGAAACTAATTTAAGGTAGCTGGGAATGAACTACTGTCCCACTGAGGTAAAAACAGGTTGAACTGGCCAAAAATTTGTCTTCTCAGGTGGCAGAAAAGTAAGCAAACAAAAATATATCCTACAAAAATAAAACCCACTGCCCAGAGAAGCTGTGGCTGCCCCATCCCTGGAAGTGTCCAAGGCCAGGTTGGACAGGGCTTGGAGCAACCTGGGCTAGTGGAAGGTGTCTCTGCCCATGGCAGGGGGTGACACTGGATGGTCTTTAAGGTCCCTTCCAACCCCAATCATTATATGATTCCATGGTTTTCTGAAAATATTTAGTTTTCTTTCTTGACGTTACCCAGCAAAAGGGAGAAGTATGAAATTTTAGTGACATCTTTAGCTGGAATCCACAGGGAGAATAAAACACCCCACAGTTGGGTCTGACTATTCTTTGCCTCTAGTCAAGCACAGACCAACTTCCAGGACATTCTGGGGAAATTGGAGCTTTCACTGGGCATTTTCTGTCCTGCAGGTGGATGATGGGAGGTCTCTTTAGGAGACCTTCTCCACTGGCCTTTCCTTTGAAGCAGATCCCTGCCAGGCTGAGCACAGCCCGAGCCACCACCCACCATCCTGAGCAGATCCTTGCTCCTGCCACAGGGGGGAATTTCCATGCATTTCTTTGATCCCAGCTCCAGAGTCCTGCTGAAAGGCTCACAGTGCCAAGGTCCTGCTGCTGAGCAGCCCCTGGCATGGGAAGGCTCATCCTGGCTGGAGGTCACTGCTAATAACCCTCGGAGGGGCTCTGCCCTCCCTGCTCCCCGCTGCAGCTGGAAAGAAAGAGGCGTCTTTGGATCCTGTTTAAATATTGATCACAGCATATTTTTGCTAAAACCAAAGTCTATCGATTCACCCCGAGTCCTCAGCCTCGATCTTTTGCTGAATGTTTTCCTGGAGGGGGGAGAAGGCTCCTTGAGTTATGATGCTGGTAAAGAGCAGCACAGGAGGAGTCCCTGATGTTCAAACCACGGCGTCAGAGAGAACATTTTTCACTACCCCGAGCCTCTGGATGCTCTGTGCTTCTTAATGCTGCTCCATCAGCTGTGCTGATGAGCCTTTAATATAAAGGCTTTGCAAACGAGTTAAGTGCAGCCCCTGCAGCTTTCTCCAGAGCTGTGCCTGCTGGGATTTCAGGGCAAAGAGCCATTTCTGAGCCACACAGGGAGAGCCAACATCAGTGCTGGCTCTGGGGGGTCTCCCAGTCCCCGTGTCTCTCGTGCAGTTCTCACTCCAGCACGCTCCTTAAACCCCTAATTAATTCCAAGAGTGTGAATTTTGTCTTCAGCATCACTAGGGAGATACTGGTTGCCCTGAAGCTGAGTAGGTGCTGGGCTTGTCAGGGCTGAGGGTGCAAGAGCAGCCTCAGTGCCAGCAACATCACCGTGGAAATCACAGGAGGGAGGGCAGGAGAGAAAAGCAAACCCCACAGGGTTCATACACACATCCCTGCATTCCCTTTTGCATTAGCCACTGGCAACAAAGAAAGAAAAAATCAGTTCTATGAATCATGACCTGGCCTAATCTGAAACTACAACGAGGCTTTTTCGCTCTCCAGAATAAATCAGGCAGCAGGCTGATGGGACTGGCCACCTCCCTTTCAGCTGGAGTGTGCTGCTGTGTTATCAGGAGTGTCAAACCAAGGCTTTCACAGGAAAAGCTGCCCCCTCCACGTCCCTCTGTTCTATCTGACAACTTGCACAGCGCCCTGCAAGGGGGAGAGTAAATCCTCCCTGTCCCACGCAGGGTTCGGGCTACCATGAAGCATGAGACTTGTTTAATCTGCTTATTTAAGGGGACAAATCTCTCCTGCACATCTGTAGCTGCAGAGGTTCTCAAGGGAAGAGCCACATTTAATCCTGCCCTCCACAGTGCTGGGTGTGGGAGAGTTACAGCTCGAGAGGGCAAGTGTGAGCCTCAGTCAGGTCTGACACCAATTCACTGCTCCTGCTCCATTTCTCATTTCCCAGCCTGAAAAGGGAGAATAAAATCATCTCCTTCTCAGGGAAACCCTGGGGATGTACCCTGGGAAGGGCTGCACGTCCCCTGGGTAAATGATACTCTTACACATAAAAGCGTTTTTGGGGTATTTTAAAGAGTTCATTCTCCAAAATGTCAGTGATTTGTGCATTTCTGTATTTGTGATGCAGCATTTCTGGCTCCATTTGCAGGAGAAACTAAATTGCAAAGACAATCACAGACATTTCTGTTCCCAATCTGAGAACAGGATATTAGTTTTTGAAGGGAGAAATAGAGCCAAGGCTTCTCCTTTTTCATAAAACCCTATTTGTTTTGGTTTTCTTCCTAAAATGACTTAGGGCTATGTAATAGAAGGGATATATGTAATAATTTTTTAGCAATTGTTGCAGAATTTATTGATACAGAATATTCTATTTCACCAGCTACTGCTTTCTGAGGACAGCAAAAGTTTTTCCTTTATTTTATTTCTAAGAGTTCTCTCAAACTGATGAACCCAAATCAATGCCAACACACGGTAATTCTCTTTAAAGCAAAAATGACATCATCAGCCAGGATCACATCCATCTTTCATCCTGCTGCCAGTCTTATGAAGATAAAGTAATAGCTCAGGACTCAAATATTGCCTCATTCCTGCTCTGGAGCCTGACAGGGTCTTATTTCCTAAAGGGCAATGTTTGAGGAGCTGCTGTGCTGGCTCAGACAGTACAGCTTCCCATGGGATCCCTCCTCCAGGAAGGGCTGGACCAGGGCATGGCTCAGGTCTCTTCCACCCTGGCTCTCCATCAGCCACCACTTTGTCCTCTGGCAGCTCCAACTGTCCAAACCCCAAAATGATATGAAAGAACAGGGTTCCCTCTGATCTCACTCTTCACATCCATCTTCTGACTTCATGGAATAATGGAATGGTTTGGGTTGGAAGGGACCTCAAAGCCCATCCAGTGCCACCCCCTGCCATGGGCAGGGACACCTTCCACTAGCCCAGGTTGCTCCAAGCCCCGTCCAACCTGGCCTTGGACACTTCCAGGGCTGGGGCAGCCACAGCTTCTCTGCCCACCCTGTGCCAGAGCCTGCCCACCCTCACAGGGAACAATTTCTTCCCAGTATCTGATCTAAACCTTCCTCCTTCAGCTTAAAGCCATTCCCTTTGTCCTGTCACAAGACAGATTTGGGGACTTGTTCACCCAGAAACTGCAGCCAAACTGCTTGATTAATAACCACTATTGAGTCATTCTTCACGAATTTGCCCTATTCCTGTCCAAACTCCTTTGTACCCAGCGTTCTCTGTAAGACTTCAGGGGCAGCCAATCCTACTCTGCACAAGTAATTATGGATTGTGTGACAAATGACCTCTTCTTACTTGTTTTATATCTGCTGTGTGAGAATTTCCCTGGGTGCTCTCTTGTTCTTGCACTGAAAGAAATATAAAAAGGAGCACAGTTCCTGCTGTTCTTCCAGTGCTGGGCTGTTCCTGTTAGAGGGAGTGGGACTGAGGAGATATTTACTGCTCTGTCTTACAAACTCTGCAAGGCTTCTTGCTTTCATGAAATATATGCAGCCACACTTGTGATTATACTCCAATATGTTTCTAACATATCTGGTGTCAGAACAGGCTGATTTTTAACATATCCTAAACATGTTTTTCCCCCTTCATTAAAGTAGAATAATTGTCACAGCATAATGCAACTTAATGTCAAACTGGAGCCCACCAGCCCATCTCCCCTAACAAGGTAATTGTATTTTAAATCTGTGGTCTGCGTTATGTTTGTTTCTCCAACATATGCAAGGCATTTTCAGGAGTTATTCCAATGTGGTTTTCTTTCCAGAAACATACTGGGAATGAGGACTTTGGCAGGGGGAGTTGGGCACAAGGCAGTACCCGAGCACTGGTGGGATCACAGCCCTTCCCTGCCCATCTTCTCCAGGAGCTGCCGAGCTCCTGGCACTGGATACAGGGATGAAGCACCTGTAAAGAGGTGATTTTAGCTCTGTAAATGGTGCCTTGCAAGGTGTCTGATTTGAGAGCTGGAGGAATTAGCATAAAAGCAGCCCAGACAGCCCACTCAGAAATGAATTTTGCCATAATTAGGCCACAAAGTGGAAAGTCCTCTTAACACTGCATTGCTGAGCACCTGAAAGGAGAGAATAAAACCTTTCTCAAGGGGTCCACCAAACCTGGAAAAGCAAATCACTGAGGCCAGGGAAAATGAGATTAAATGGAACTTCTAAGATGCAGTGTGCCTATTGACCTCCCTCATACCAAGTGCTTCCTTCATGTTCCTGTTCTTAAAAAAAGGGGAAAAAAAATATCCAGGAGAATGCATGCTGTTCAGCAGATAGCTGGAGGCTGAGTTGGATTTGAATTTTGATCAAAGTTTCTCTCATTTGACATGCTTTCCTGTGTCTGCATTCCCAATCTGCCTTTTTTGCTTAAAATAATGCTTCCCATATAAGAAATCAGAGCTGCCATACATAATAAGAAAACCTGGGCTCATCAAAGCGTGGTTTCTGCTGCCTGGTGGTCCTTGTCCAGAATCCAGGCTGCTGGAAAAGGAGCAGCCAGAGTCCTCAGGATACCCCTGCACTCCAGCACTGCTCACAGTGGGCAACCTGGTGCTGCTCCCACGTCACCTCTGCCTTTCTGCACACCCAACTCCTCCACGAGGATGAAAAAACCCACCCCAATTTACAGCAAATGGCACCATTTCCTCAGTTGCTGCCTTCCCTTGAGTTGGAATAAAATCACCTCCCAGAGATGTATGAACAGCAAACGAGGAGGGTGGCAGAGAAAAACCATCTGGGAAGGGCCCTCTCCAATTCCCACCCACAGGGACTAACATTCACGCCATGTCAAACCTCCAAGTTGCTTGTTTGCTTTGAGGAAAGGCACAATACGGTCCAGGGTGTTGATGTAATGGTTTCAAAAAGCACCTTCCTTGTGGCCTGTGCCCTCACACATCCTTCTTACCCCTGGGGCAGCAGCAGGCTGACTTTACACTTGTGTTACCCAAGGCTGGGGCAAATATTAAACGAGGGAAGACATCCAGGGATGAAGAATGAGGTGGAAGTTTTTGTTGTTTTTCCTGCAGTGCCCCCAGTGCCCTTTGGCACAGCCAGTCCCACGTGCTGTGCTGGAGGGAGGAGGCACAGCTGGTTCCCATTCCCAGGAGCCACCAAACTCAAGGGCAAAGCTGGTGCTGGCTCTTCTCCTCATTGCTGTGGATGTTCTCAGGGGGTGAGGATGAAGCTGCCCCAGCACAGACACCTGTGTGGGACCACCCCCAGTGTGGTGATGGGTGAGAGGTGCCAGAGAGTCACTCCAAGCCATTCCAAGGGGCCAGGATTAGTCTGGATTAGTGTCCCTGCAGCCACGTGGTGTGCTTTGAAGACTTGCACACTGAGGTGTGTCTGTGTCCAGGGCACGAGACACTGCCTGTCCCACTCAGGTTGCTCATGTCTCATTGCAGAGAAGAGCTGTGGGGCCCAAAGCAGGAAAATACAGAATATTTCCTCCTCCAAACGCCGCAAACCACTGCAGTATTTTAAAATATGGATTATCTCCAGCTTCTGCTCCTCTTGATGGTTCCACCTCATTTGTCTTGCTACTCTAATTTCCTTAAATGTGTGTTTTCTTTACAGGCTACTAACTACAGAAAACTTGAAGCAATCAGCTGAAGTTTATGCATCGACATATCACTTTGTTAGCAGCGAATTAATTTCCAAGGGGGTGGTGAACTTTAATGAACTTGGAAATTGAATCATGCTGTTGTGTTCAGGGACAGGCAGGAGATGGAGAGAGGGCTGTCCACGGGAAAGGATCCTGGAACAACTTGAAAATGAAAGTGCAGTTTGTTCAAGCATTCTCAGTTCTTTACGGTGTCCTTCCTCTTCCTGGAGTCTCGATGTGTTCAACAAGAAATGTTTCGAAGTTTTCTGGATTTCAACCAATTTTTGGTTCCTTGCAATGACCATCTCAGGGCCCTGAGAGGCCTTGGAGACTTGGGAACAGGGAGCAGAGGTGGCAAAGCCAGCTCCAAGGCATTCCTCCTGCCACAGCCTCTCCCAAACCCTTTCCCTCCTCTCCCAGGTACCATTTGAGGCTGTGCTTTGATGGTGAACGTAGTGGTGGTGCTGGGTTGGCAGAGGTCATTTCCAAGGTTAATTATTTCATGACTTTATGATTTTGCTGTGGCCATTTCTTGGCCAGACCGATCCTGCTGTGCCACCTCACTGGAAACCTCCAACCAAGGAGTTATTGAAGAGGCATCCTAGAACTTGGGTGTGTTGAAGGAATTTGGCTCTCACAGCCCCTGCTCTCCTTCGACTGCTCTGACAGATTTTTCTTTAGAACAACTTCGTCCCCTCATGGATTTGTTTATTGGGAAAGGTCAGGGTACTACACTGCACTCCGAATTATCTCTTCCCAGAGTCCCCTGTCCCCACAGTAATCATGCCTTCAGCACCTCTCCTGCAAGGCTTTGACACTCCCAAATCCAGCTGAGACTTCTCAGGACTTTAATTAATGAGATAACAAAAAGGAAAACACCCAAAGAGTGAACCCCGGAGTTGAAGACTTTATCTGCTCTTTGCAGCTGCATCTTTTTTCCCTCCCTTTTTTTATTTTTTTTTATTTTTTTTTGGAGCTGCATTCCAAGCCCATCAATACTGTTTCTCATTAAATTAAATAGCTTATTGACTGGTGTGAGACGTAGCCACAAGGCCGATAGGATCCGAGCGCGGTACTTTCTCCGTGCAAACAATCACAGGTCACTGCACAGTAAATCAGTTGGTAATGGAGTTTGAACTCTGAGAATCAGTTCTGTGTACCCTTTTTATTTGTTTTTAATTTGTATCAATGGTAATTCTGTCGGTTCCAATTTATGTGACGGCAGCGGGTTCTGGAGCAGCGGAAACACCATTTTTCTTCTCGTTAACCATTGAGTTCATGGCGTCGTGGCAGCCAAGGGCTCCTCAGCTCACAGGGGCTCAGGTGTCTTGGCACCAGCAGAATCCTGCAGTGGTCTCTCTCTCCCTTTATTTTTCCATCAGGATCTTTCTTCACTGAAAAGGTGGTCAGGCATTGGAAGGGAGGTTTGGAGTTCCCACCCCTGAAGGTGTCCAAGGAACAGCTGGATGTGGCACACGGTGCTCTGGGCTGAGGGACAAGGGGGGGATGGTCACAGGTTGGACTTGATGGTCCTGGAGGTCTTTTCCAACCTTACTGACTCCATGATTTCACGATCTGTTCCCCACAGCAGTTTTCCACCAAAATGCCACGTCACAGAGCGGTTGGGAACTGCAGCACCAGGAACAGCTCCAGCTCCATGTGAAGATGCTCCTTCCCTGGCATATTCCCCCAGTTTCCAGCTGTTTAGGGGCTTCCAGCTGGATTTGAGAACAAACAATTCGTTCATGACCCCTTGAATTTCCCTCCCCCCTTTTTAAGCCTATTTTAACATCTGTGACACCTGGTGGCACAGAGCACCAGGACTTAATTATGAATCTTAGCAGAAGAATTACCTCCTTCTGTTGCTTTAAACTTCTTGCTGGGCAGTTTTGGCAGGTGTCTCCTAATATTTGCTATGTGAGAATTAAGGAATAATCATTCCTGACACACATTTTTTAAATCCTCCTCCATCACCTCTGCTCCAGGGTGAGGGTTCTGGTCCAGCAGCCTTCTCCAGAGCAACCTGCCCGGCCCACGTGACATCCCTCTGACCACACTATTTGTCTTTTCCAGTTCTGTGGGACCATTTTGTTGCTGGAAGACCTGAGCTGCTGGGATCATGCCAAGGATTTATAAAACCATGTAAGGTTTCTTTTGTTTGTTCCATTTTCCATTTCCTCTTCAATAATTCACACAGTTCTGTTGCCTTTTGCCCTTTGCTGAGGCTTCAGCTTATGATTTCAGAGAACTCTCCACGAACACTTCACAGGCCATTTTTGGAGCAAGTGCTCAAATCAGAGCCTGTGCTGCTCGTTACTTGTACATGATTAGGGCTCCATTTCCCATGTGCATTATTTTGCACTTCAAAATCACAGAATTTGACTTGCTATTTTCAGCCCCTCCAAATGTGCTGAGGTGCTCCAGGAGCTGGCCGTGCCTCCTGGTTTAACTGGTGCTGCTCCACTCCACCTCTCTAAACACCCCAGCTCTTCACCTGTGTCCATTTTCCACCCCAGTGAAGCCACCACGGTGTCAGAGTCCCCTTTCTCCTGTGCAGCTCTTCCCCCTCCACCCTGGATTCTTTGCCAGCAGGATCAGGCACTGATGGTGACATTCCCCCCTGACACCCACCTTCTCCTGTCACCTTTCCCAGAGCTTCAATCCCTAAATTCAGAACCAATAACACTTTTTTCAGGTGCAGAGCTGTCTGTACCTGTGGAATATCCACACTGGTTTGCCTCTTGCCTCTCAGACTGAAGGTTTTAAACAAAAACAAGCCTCATCCCTCCTCAGGCAGCAGGGCTGGAAGTTTGTCCCCCTCATTGCTGATTCATCCAGGTCTGGAAAGCCTTTAGTGCTTAATGGATTCATTGCAGTGATAATATGAGGTGACTCGTGTGTCAGGTTGTTAAAACACTGATCAGACATTGCACTAAGACAACATTATTACTCCTAACTGTGTTACCACGCTCAGGGAATGTCTGGTGACATCCCCATCCCCACCACAGGACTTTGCCAGGGGCTGGGATGTTTGGGAAAGCCCTGCCAGCGTGGCAGGCCCAGTTCTCCCTGGGACTGTGTTTCTCCCTGGCTTTACAAAGGGGATGTAGAGAACATGTCTGTTTGCAAAGTCACATCCACACACACGTTTCTCCTCTACAATATTTTGTGAAGCTACACAGACGTGTTAGGAAAGCTGTCACTTGCAGAAACTTCTTTGCAACCGGAGTGTGATGTGTTTTTTTTCCCCAGAGCTATTAATCAGAGCCTAGAGTAAAACCAGCTTGAGAAAAATTATAAAAAAAACCCACCCATGAACTTAGAAAATGTACCAAGGGAGTACTTGAATGAGGCACAGAGGTGCCCTGAGGAATCTAAAGCTTTACATAGGTGTTCACATTCCCCACATCACCTGCAGGCTTTGTCTGAGAGGTGTGGGCATGGCAGGCTCCCAAGCAGCTGCCATCGCTCCCAGCCCATGCTGCTCCCCCAAATCCCAGGGATTACAACCCCACCACCACGGTGGCAAAGGTTTTGAGGCTCAGGCAGGCGGTGCTGATGGGCAGGAGGAGCAGGGATAGCTCTGGGTGCTTTTCTTGGGCTTGAGTTTATCTGTGCTGAACTGGCAAGGAAAGCAACAGAAGGAGATTGCAGCAGCTAATGAGGGTCTGGAGTTTGCCAGGAACACTCTGGGACCATTCCTGCCTGAAACTCAGGCTCTGTAAGGATTTTGTACAAGGTTTGAGGCTGGGCTGGTCCATCCAGGCATGGAGAGACACTTCTCATTCCTTGCTTTTCTTTGCCACCCACTGTGGGCTCAAGGATTCAGGTGATGTCCCAGTGCCAGCTGACCCCCACTGCTGAAGAGCAGTAAGAAACACCCCTGAATTACAGCTGAGGTGTTGGCCATGTGGGATTTCAGAGGATCACAGAATGGTTGGGATTCAAAGAGATTTTAAAAGATCACTTAGTTACACCCCCTGCCATGGGCAGGGACACCTTCCACTAGACCAGCTTCTTGAATTTAACCTAAATGAGACATTTTCTAGGGTTGTGTGAGTCTCTCTGAGCAGACCAAGGAAGCCAATAGATTTTGGGATCACTTCTACCAAACAAACAATCCTGGCTCACAAATCTATAAATCAGAAGCCAATGGATTTCCAACTGTGTGATTTGGCCCTTTGTGCATTTTTTTAATTTGCTTTTAATTTGTATTGATCTTCCCCCTTTTTGCTCCAATCCTTCCCATGTCAGCAGGTCAGAAAGTGTGCCAAGAGGAGGAGGATCTCACAGGGAAAGGTAAAAGAGGTGTGCAAATACACGTGCACCATATTCTTTTTAAGGAAGGCTCTGCTGGGTGGTGGAGTGCCCTCATTCCAAAGTGGCCTTGGGGCAGCACCAGCTGTGGAGTGGAACCATCTGGAGACTTGTCACTGGAGGAGGGTGACATTCCTGGGCTGGAAGCCACACACCCCCTGCACAGGTGGGGCTTCACCTGCCAGGGAAGGACCTCGAAGCAGCAGGAGGAGAAAATGTTGCTATTCAAATCCTCAAACCCCTCTCAGCCCAGGACCACCCCCCCCCATTTGCTTATTTATTACTTTTGCTCTGGCTTGCCTGCCTCAATTTATTGCTTGTTCGGTGTGAATTCATCAGTATTTTTAATTTTTAAATGTCAATCAGCAGCAAATTTCCAATTTTCTATTAGCCCAGGAGGAAAAGATGCCTGATGGACAGACAGAGGTTGAGCAGAAAGGCAGTGGGGAGAGGACTCAGCTCTATCTCACAGCTCAGCGCTACCCGTGGGATGCTCTTTCTTCTCTCCTCACCTTCCCTCCCAGAGAATAAATCCCAGATAGGAAATGACTGATTGAATATCCATGATAAACCATTTACAGCTCAGCCCGAGCCATGCAAAGTGCCGTCAAACTGTCCTGAATAAGAAGTGTATTAATAAAAATCATGATCCGCACACAAACAGAAAAGGGCTGAATTCTTCAAATAAATGACTCACAACAAATAATTTGACCAGCTCTCATGATCGGCTTATGCCCTGAAGCATGAAGATTATCAGCCCCATGTAATTTTCTCCTGGCTGATGTAGCTGCAAAGACCATTCATATTCATATAAATGTCTAATGTCTAATCCTCTAATCTAATCCTTTTTTTTTCTGCTCATGCTAAAGCTCCCCAGCCTAGACTCAAAAGCCCTCTGAGCAATGGAATTATTGATAAATTACTGCAGAGAGGAGGAGCACAGCACAGACACCAAACCCACCAAGCTCTGCCCCCTTTGCAAGAGGTTTTTCTTCTCTGTTAAGTTGGGGGGTGAGTTTTCAGGACAAATTGCAGGTATTTTTCATCCCTGACATTTATCGCTTGCCCAGCGTTGGAGTGAGGTGGTTTATCCTCTGCTCTGGTTCTCAGAGAGCTTCAGGAGTGGAATCACTTCATCACGTGTCAATAAAGCTTCATTACTGCAAATAATATAGAAATCTCTTGGCCAGATTGTTTATTCTTCCTGAGAGTAACATGGTAAGTGACCAACAAGCTGGTCCAGTGGAAGGTGTCCCTGCCCATGGCAGGGGTTGGAATGACATGGGCTTGAAGGGCCTTTCCAGCCCAAATCATTCTGTGGTTCTTGGGCTCTCTGAGAGAATGAAAATCTCTGGACCCTGAATCCAGCACAAACATGATGTGATGAGTAGTTTGTGATGCTCAGACAAGTGCTTTGGGCCAAACATGGAGATGCCCTGAGCAAACCACGGTGTGAGGAGTGCACAGAGGGCACTTTGCATCCTGCATGTCACACACTCAAAGGAGAAGGGAAATGTCCAGCATTTAGGCTGGATGTGTTTGCCACGCTCAAATCACACAGCAGAGACATGGCCAAGTATCCCAGAGCAGGGATGCTGTTTGGGAGGAAGAGTTTGGGGTCAGAAGCAATGAAATACCTACTTTAATTGCCCACTTTATCTATGGGCTGGTAAGATGTACACCTGTCCATAAACCATAGAGGAGAGGGCGGTTTATAAGAACTCTTAATATAATTTACTTCTCTCTCTGTCATAGTTTATATGTGACAATTTGTACTGGTTATTTCCAACGTGACAGGCTGCTGGGATGACAACTGCCTGCTTCATTGCTGTTGGTCTTACTATACCCATGACAATCTAAAATTAATGTACTTCCACTGGCTGGAAACTCTCCTTCACACAGCCAAACCTGCCTTTTGGGGAAGGGCCATGGGAAAAATCCTCACAGAAGGTTGAGTTGGAGGGGACTTTAAGACCACCCCATGGGCAGGGACATCTCCCACTAGCCCAGAGTGCTCCAAGCTCCATCCAGCCTGGCCTTGGACACTTCCAGGGATGGGGAACAGACCATCCAGAAGCAGTAGAAGCACAGCTCCCATGCCCAGACTTATTTATGCCTCTGTCTCCTGCCGTGTGAGCAGCCCCACATTTATTTATGGATATTCCGTCTGCGCTCACTCGGGGGTAAAGATTTGTACCATGTACAGGAATTATAAATCCAGACACACTTTGTAGCCTCTGAGCATTTCTATAATAAAAATTATCATTCTGGAACTGGTTTTCACTTGGAATCAGGCTGAGACTCATCAATGCATTATCTCACTTAGACCAACAAATAAGCATCAAATGGGAACTTCTTTCAAATCACTGTGGACTTGGACCAATTTTGAAACAGTGCCCTAAAGCAGAAAGACTTACTATCCTATTTATTAGTCCCCTGAGGCCAGCCAGCTTCTCCATTAACTTTTACCTCAAACTAATAGCACATTCATAAGCAATTTTGTGGGTGACTCTATCTGAGACTTTAAGCTGCTATATTTTTTTTTCCCTTATAAATTATCTTTTTGCTTGATGATATGGAATTATTTAGATGACAACTCACATTAAAAGAACCTGTGCTCTTATAGGCAAAGACATTTTTTCCCAGACAACACCGTTATAAAATTGTTCCAAATCCCCTGACTTCAAGGGACAGAGTTTTGCCCTGATTAAAAAGGAAGGGAGACTTTCCCATTTGAATATTGCCCTCTTTAATAGCTCCAACAGGCATTTCCACACCAATAGACTTTCAGTTGTGTTGTCAGATGAAGCTGTTCTGTATTATAATCCTTCCACAGGCTTTTCACAGAAACTGAATGTTTTGTAAATACAATTTAGTTTTTAATGTTTCTTTCTGTGGCTGTTGTTGGACATTTAGTGCTGTTCAAGCCTGGCTGAGGACAGAAGGACAATGGCTCCACTTGCTTCTAGAGCCCTCTTTGCTCAGCTACATCTGTTGCACTTAGTAATGCTAAAGAGTTTTTGTGTGTGTTTGTGAGAGTGTTAACATATGCACGTGTCCTTCAAAAAACACAAAAAATAATGCTGGAGTCAGCAGTGCTAACTCAATGTAATGCTCAGGGAAATCTGTGATGAGAAATTTCACCATTAATCCAGGGAAGCAACACAGCTAAGGGCACAGCCATAGAATTCCAGAGGGGTTTGGGATGGAAGGGACCTTGAAGAGCAGTTCCAGCCCCCTGCCATGGGCAGGGACACCTTCCACTAGACCAGAGTTCCATCTAACCTGCCCTTGAACACTTCCAGGGATGGGGCATCCAAAAGGACTCTGCTCCAGTGCCTCACCACCCTCATCCTGCAGTATCCTCACAATTTCAAACCACAATTTCATTTATTTTCCAGTCTGCTCTTTCTGCTCCACAAACACAGTCATTTGCGTTCCACTTGTCCATTTTTTTGGGGAAGTTTTGTTGGAGTTTGCACAGCTCAGCACAGACAGCCTCTCTGCTGTCTCTCTGGGTGCAGGGGAGAGCTCATGCCCACAGTGGCTTGAGCTGATCATTTGGCATTTCTGATTTCAGGCCCAGGAGAAAAACTCTGCAGGTGCCTTTCAGTGGACCCTCATTACCAACTTCAGCAACAAGTCGAGAGGTTAAGTCCCAACCCAGGCAAGCAGTTTGCCTTGAGCTGCAATTTTACATGAGCTTATATGCTAAGCTCCCTGTAAGTTAATCATATTTTCAGCTGAACTCCTGACCCAGGGTACTTTGAGTGAATTACATCTGAATAAAGTAATGATCTGAACCCCTGTTCTCTCCAGTGGGTATCACTGCTCAGAAGGAGATGGGCAGATAACACTGAGGAGGGGAAATGCTGGTAACACATCACTGTAACTGCCCACAGGGGCTCAGGAGCTGCAGGTACAAGAGGCCACCTGCCCCCCAGACATGAGTGGTTCACTGTTCCCCAGATCCAGGTGATAGAAATCCCTGCCTGTGAGTAAAAAAGCTTTTCTGAGCTGAACTGAGGCCCTGGCAGTGTCTCACCTGTGGGTTAACACGGCTGCTGTGGCTCAGCAGAAGAGAACCAGGGAGACTGGGTTATGATGGTGTTTCCCTTTTGAGTGAAGCTCCCATTCCACAGAGGTCACATATAAAATTGAGTTAAAGTCTGAAAGTGCTCTTTCCCTGCACATCCAAGCTGTGCAGTCCCTGCTGCCTCCCAGCCAGAGGCTCACAGGGATGGGATCACTGCTGCTGAGCACCCACGGGGGGAAACCTCCCTCCTGTGCCTCCCCTCCCTCCAAGCAGTGCATATTTAAAGGTTACAGACCTGCTATATCCACTCTGCCTAGTTAAGATGAAAATGTGTGCTGCCCTGATAACCTCCCCGGAATGGCTTTATTGGCCACTCCATCCCCTGCTGATTGACTCATTAGCCCAAACCAACAAGGAGGAGACTCCTCTCACAGAACCATCCTAAGCACCTTATCAAACTTGAGGCAAGCCAAGGATAACAATCTGAGACCCAATTAATTAAGGCTGTAATAATAAATAATCATGAAAACAATGGAGCACTCGCAGCGATGCTAAAACCAAGGACTCCTTGCAAACAGCCTGGCACAAACAGCTCTGAAATCTGTGTGTTTAAAGCTCCTCTGCTCAAGTTTATCACAGGCTGGGCAACTCCTGGCATTTCCCTGCTGTGCCCCAAGCACCCCAACCCCTGGCACAGCCTCATCCCTGCAGGAGATCACAGAATCGTGGAATGGTTTGGGTTGGAAAGGGCTTTAAAGCTCATCCTGTTCCACCCCCTGCCATGGACAGGGACACTTCCAGTGGCCCAGGTTGCTCCAAGCCCAATTCAACCTGGCCTTGGACACTTCCACACTGAGGGAGAGCACTTGTCATTGTGGAGGTGACAGAGGAAGAGCACAGGTAGGACAGACAAACCCAACCAACATGTCCCAGAGGAACAGGCAAGTCAAGCAGTGGGGAGGAAACATCTAAGAAGAACTGCTGGCCAAAGAGAAACCCTGATCCTGCAAAGCTGCCTCTTGGAGCCACTCCTTAACTCCTGTCTCCAGGTCTGACAGCAAGAGAAGGGACTATTTATGGACTGGAGATCTCAAAAGCACTTCAGACAACTTGAAGGCCAGAGCTTCTGGCTTCTTGGGCACTCTGAAACACTCTTGCAGCTGTTTTCCAAACACTGATCTTTGACTGTGCAAGGAAATAAATAGGCACACACGTAACAGCAGTGAATGTGAAAAATAAAAATGCTGCCATTAATAAATCATTAAAGGATTCTGATACCCAACAGCCAGCATGGACCTTTTATCCCTTATTTCTAGCTGTGCATCTGGCAACTAATCTTGTGAAAACAGGAACAAATTATTTATAATCTGTAAGTATTCCATAAATCAAATATTGCTGTAAGGACTGAACTAATATTTTGAGAATTGAAGATGGGATTTGCACTGTTTTGCTACATACACTGAATCTGTCTGCTGTGATATGAAAAGGCTGAGAGAGATGAAATCTAGCAAAATAAGGAGTCTGAAATGTAGGCAGCAGGAGGAAATAATTTACCATAGCATTGCCCAGTTTGGCTTTGTATAGTGAGAGAGTTATGGGATGTAGTTATTGTGCTTTCTGTGTGGTACTTGGCTTTTAAATGCAGATAGTGGGAATCTATCAAAACATTATTTGTTTGCTTGTTTCCTTCTCCCTGTGTGTGAGAAGACATCGATATAGTTTAACTGCAAAAATACATCCATCCACCCTCTGCACCTCCTGTATTAAGCTACAGTCTAGCAAGAAAAAATAATCATATAAAAGCCATATACAGCCACTTGTCTTTTAAAGAAACAGCAAAACCAGAAGCCACAAAAGTTAAACACACCAAACTGATTTACATCCCGAATGGCAGAGGAGCATTCCCAGCATCCAAGTTACAGCCACCTGAAAAGCAAGTTTATAAAACCACTGACAGACCTTCCACTGGAGCTGTGAGAGCCACGAGGGCTCCTATAAACAATATTTTATTGATCACAATAGGCAGAAAGTCCCGTTATTTACACCAGACTTTTTCCCAGCATTTATTGATGTTCCTGAGGCTCAAAGGGAATGGAGAGAGAGCTGGCACATATAACAAATGGACTTGGTGTAATACTGGAGTGCTCCTGGAAAACAGCCCTGTGGAAAACTGTGTGAGAGCCCTCAAGTGCCCCGTGCCCTGACCTGGGCTCTGCCAACCCCTGCTCTGGGGAACTCCTGCCTGTGGCCAGATGGAGAAAAGGCTTCCCCCCACCCCATAAAATAAATAAATGAGCAGTGCAAAGGAGGGAACATGTTGCGTTGCACTGTGACCTCCAAGGAGCAGCGTGATGGGCAATTCAGAAGCACTGGGAGGGAATGGACACATCAGCCAGTGGAAGAGCTGAGAGAAACTGTGGTTGCCTCATCCCTGGAAGTGTCCAAGGTCAGGCTGGATGGGGCTTGGAAGCAACCTGGGCTAGTGGGAGGTGTCCCTGCCCACAGCAGGGTGTGGAACGAGATGAGCTTTAAGTTCTTTTCCAATCCAAACCAGTCTGTGATTATATTATAAACATTATTAAAACTAGAAAAATGTTTTGAGGGGATAGTGAATTTCTATCCTTTAGAGAGCAGGGTAAACTGGTGGAAATCTATCCCCTCTCTCACACTCTCTTCTGGAGCATGTCCTCTCAATGTAGGTTGGAACGAGTCATCCCATGCCTGGATTTCCTGCTCTTCTCATGCACCTCTTGTGTTCACCACTGGGGGAAGGCCCATATGTTAACCTGCCATGTTCTACTCCCCTCACTGCTGGCTCTGAGCATTTATTGCCAATAGCTCTGGGAGGGTGGTGATGACCTGTGCATGCACACCCAGCCAGCTGTGGAACAAACAGCTCCCCTGGGTACCTCAACGCCAGCCTGTGGATCCCTCATCCTTCGGAGCTGGGAGCAGGAAACGTAGCAAAATCCAAGCCCATTGGAGTGTCCTCATCAATGATTTGAACCTCCCGACCTGGAATGAAAGAGGTAATTTGATCACCATGGAAACGGGTAAAGGCTTCTCCCCAGCCCAACCCATCCCTCCTTAAATTGGGATGAATCATCCAGAGGGACAGGAGAGGGAGAACAGCCAGGGAGGAACCCCATCCTTGGGCAT
Source organism: Margarornis squamiger (assembly GCA_035222235.1). Classification (NCBI taxonomy): domain Eukaryota; kingdom Metazoa; phylum Chordata; class Aves; order Passeriformes; family Furnariidae; genus Margarornis; species Margarornis squamiger. The sequence goes on from JAWWTY010000072.1 coordinate 1,552,347, forward strand.
GTAACAGTGCCTGACAGCTTTAACTGTGGGTCACTCCTGGTGCACCAATTGTCAAATATTGTGACAGCTCTCCACAGCCCCACGCACCTCCGGAGAAGTGACAACATTTCGGGGGGTTTTTAGTATTCCTTCTCAGCACGAACGTCAGAAATGCAAATGTTTTTGCAGCTTCTGTGAGGCTCCAGGGGAGGTGATTTGCTGGAGGCTCTTGTAGGAAGCAAAGCCTGGTCAGTGAGGATGTTGCTGGGAAGGTTTTAACCAGCCCTGCTCGCAGTGGGTCACTCTGAAGGGCTGGGATGTGCTGGTGACATGCAGTGAGACAGAATTTCTCAGGCAAGCACAAAATCCCAGCTCTAAATGAACAGCCCTATAGGTTAGTATTAACCTCTATAATAAAAGTATTAGTGCTAGTAATATTGGAGTGCCTGGAGATCCCTGGTGAGAGCAAGGCTCCCACCCCTCAGGGGCTGTACGTGCACCTACGATTGAGAGAAAATGACAAATTGCCTTTTTGCAGCTGCAAATTCAAGTTCACAAAGACTAAATCACCGTCCTATGGTCAGCTGGGGAAAGTGTGTCAGCATCAGGAGCAAAAGCTTCATCCCACAGAGCAGGATATGAACACAACCAACCCCTCCACCAGGTACATCTACTCTTTGGCCAAGCCAGCTGTGCTGGGGGGTGTGACAGCACAGACACCATCTCCTCGTGCCCTTCCACAGTGCCACAGCCTGGAATGGTGGCACAGTCTGCAGTCAAGTCAGCAGCACGTGAAACAGCAGCCATGAAGGTTTGTTTAATGATTTTTAATTAATTTTAATTACTTACAATTTTTTTTTTTTTTTGGAGTGGAAGCTTAACCTCGCTGAATCTCAGCCCCTCTGATCACTCTGGGACTTCTGCCAGCTTCCTCATTACAGATCAGTTCCCCCAACGCCAGTTGATAATGAAATGGGTTTTAAAAGAAAGGGACAGAGGGAAAAAAAAAAATCAAATACCTCCAGCAGAACCCTGGGGAGCTGGAAGAGGATTATGATTTGGCAGGGAGATAAAATGATAGTTTGGGGGCTTGCTTGATGAATAACGTGTACCTGTGCTCAGAGTGTCCTACTTTTAAAAGGCAAAGGTTGTGGGCCTGTGAGGACTTTCTACCTCCACGGCTTCTTGCAGGTTCCCTTCCACGGGGACAAGGAACCAGCGAGGCAGGAAAGCAAAGGGGAAGGTTTCCACCTCGTGCAGCCAAGGAGGAGCAGGTACCTGACCCCACCTGTGCACCCAGCAGGGGCTCAGGGATGGCTTTCCCACTGCACCCAACCTGACACATCTCGGAGCATCCCCTGCTGATTCCCCCCCTGAATCAGGGTCCAGTCTACAGACATCCAGACCATCCTCCAGGGGTTTGTGCAAATATCTCAGGTACTTCATTCTCCACGCCTGACACAGCCTGTCTCCCAGCTCACCAGTCTCCCCAAAGCCTCAGGGTTGTTTGTTCATTTACTACAGTTTGCTCTTTTTGCATGCGCTGATCCCATCTTTTCATCCTTCCAGCTTTTAAAAAGCCATTTACTTATTCAGTGTCACTGGAATCCTTTTCCACCTGTGCCTTGAGCAGCATCCAAAAGCTCCTTCTGCACTTGCTGCACCTCATTCCCTATGGAATTCTGTGCTCTAGCCCAGCGAGGGGGCAGATGGTGGGAGGCACTGGTAAGCCCTGGAGTTTGCCTTCAGTGCTGTTTGTTTTTATGAACACACACTGCTGAGGTTCACGATTCAAAACTCTCTCCCCGTGGCTCTGATCTCCTGCCCAGCAGCCCTGGGCAAGCTTCAAAGGACCCAATGTTTGGGCAGAGTACAGAAAGGACTCTGTAATTTTTGGATGCTCTCCTAAGGCTTATCTGAACCTCGGCACAGTCTCTAAATCTGGGCTCCAAGTCCCCTAAGAGCACATTTTCATTAGAATTGGTTGGATGTCCACACTCAGAGCTGGAAATTCCTTTAAAATCATAAATCCTTTTGTGGCCTTGCACCTCTGTTTGTGGGCAAGAAGGAATTGGAAGCGAAGGACTTTTTAGAGAACATAAATGTAGAAAATTATCCCAAAATTGCATATATTTATTACAATTACTGCCTGAATCAGGCTTTGCAGCAGAAATATTGCTGTTACCACGGCCACCACTGCCCTAAAGGGCTTGTATTTTCCACAGGCTCCTGTTGCTACGTATCAAACCCATCCTCGTGAACACAAATCAAACATGTAGGGAGGCCAGAAGCCTCCAGCACTGATTTGACCCTCCCCAGCTGAACATCTGCCCTCAGCTGAAGTTGAGATGGGAATGAGACCCTGCAAATAGCCCAGCCAGGGAGATGCACCAGAGCCACAACAAACCCCAGGAGAGGCAAAGGGTGACTGGGACAGCGGGATTGGGACCATTTCCTACCTCCCAGCCATTGCAGGGATGTGCATAATTCATAGCCCATAGATTGTACATATCTTATTCATGAAAGTTTAAACAGACTGGTTATTACTATTGACCATTAAAAGGCAATTTTTCCCCCATGTGTGACAAGGACTATTGACATTCCCGTATCCTTGAAAAAGAAATAGTTGATGTCCTGACATCTTCAGGGTCTGACATCACTGGTGTTGAGGCATCTGGGGCTCTGAGCTGGCACTGAGTTAAAAACACCCCAAAAATGTCGACTTTGGTACCTATCAACAAAATGTGTTGTTAATTCACTATTAAAGACCACCAATCTGATCTGATGTGTTTAGACCTGATGTTTTATTACTAATGGAGCGAGGCAGGATTTTCTCCTGCCACAGGGAGCAGGGTGGGGTTTAGCTCCACTGTTTGGTTAGTGGGACCCCACTGCAGTGCTGCTCTCACCATCCATGGGTTTTCCTGGTGTTGATGCTGTGGGGCAACCACGGGGCTGATGTGCAAACAGGGGGCAAGGGGGCAAGACAGCCCTGGGCAGAGATCTGGGGGCATCTGCCTGCTCAGAACTTCATTTTAGTGCCGTTTGGAGCCTGGAGCACCAGAAAGGTGATGCTTTGAGTTGTCACAGGGAGAAGCAGTTAATGCTAAGATAGGGAGGCTGATTTTTCTTCTCTCTGCAGCCTGTAAGAAAATTAAATTCATGCCCAATGGGCCTAAACATTCTTGGTAGCATTGAAGTGCAAAATTGAGCTAATACCTTTCTGATGTTTAAACAAGTACTCATGATATTTTTATGCCCATCAAGAGGAAGCTCTAAAGCTTTTGGACCTGCCATCACAAACTAAAAGGGATGCAAGGAATAAAAGGAAGGGAAAAATATATTTATGGGTCATAGGGAGTTCTCTGGATTACACAAAGACAGGGTGATATGCCAGAGTGATTCTTAAAGCTTCTACCTCTGCTGCAGAATCCACTTTTGGGACACATCACGGTAGGAACAGAGGGTGCTGGTCTGTTGGGGATTCTCTTTTATTCTACTGAAGCAAATAAACAAGCTTTTTGTGCAAACACAACACTCTGATGGAGTTCTAATCTAATCTTCATCTAGATCTTCATCTTCAGGAAGCAATTCTTCCCTGGGAGGGTGGGCAGGCCCTGGCACAGGGTGCCCAGAGAAGCTGTGGCTGCCCCATCCCTGGAAGTGTCCAAGGCCAGGTTGGACAGGGCTTGGAGCACCCTGGGCTAGTGGAAGGTGTCCCTGCCCATGGCAGGGGGTGGGACTGGATGGGCTTTGAGGTCCCTTCCAACCCAAACCATTCTGTAATAGAACAACTGAACGTGTCCTTTCTGTTCACAGCATGGAAAAAAACCCAAAACCAAACCAGAATTAGTTAATAAGCCAAGAGTGGCCATCAAAAAGGTGGGCACATCCTAGAGAGGATGGAAAGAGCTTTGCAAGGGTTTGGCTTCATTCTACCTCTGCCTGTTGGAGCACAAATGGGGGAAAGGATTGTTTGCCTCTCTGCCGTTTGCAGCGAGTGAGGCAGGAGCAGATGGAAGCTGGGCACGGCCGACTCCAGCAGATAAAAGACAATTACAAGCAGAAAATGGAGCTGCTGACAGCATGCAGCTTCCACTTGGGATGTTCACTTGAGCTCCTGGGATAAAAACAACCAAGAGGCTTGCAAACTAAACTCCTGACAGCAGCGTCTCGTGCTGCAGACCTGCTGATTCAAGCATCGCACAGCTCCTTGCAGACGTACGGAGAAATGTTTAAAGGCTCAATTTGAGCCATTTGTTTCTCATTTTTTGAGCTCTCATTAAAATAATCTGTCCTGATTGTCTGGGGGAGCTATTTTTTGCTCCTCTAAACGGTTGCAAAAGACAGCACAGATTAGAAAAAGAGACTCAACCCTGCGAAGCCTGTGACTCATCAAATCCAGGCTCCTGCTCCGTGCTGGCTGCCAAAGCAGCAGAAGCCCCTGCAATGTGGCAGGAGAGGGGACAAAAGCCCTGCCTTACCCTCTGGGATCAAGAGGTTTGAAGGATTTTACCTTCATCCATCCATACATAAGGGATATGGGCCACCTGATACCTGTTTGCAAGAGGATGCTTCCCCAGGCCAGGCTTTCTCCCCACTCCAGGCACTGCCCTGCTACAACACTAATTTGGGATGAAAAGCTCTTGCCTTCCCATGCTGTTATTTTATTCTTGCACACAGAACCCCAAGCTGGAGATGTCAAGCACTGACAGGATACAGATGCAAAACCAACCCAGAGAAAAGGTGGTTTGGAGCAATTTTTAGAATCTAAACAGTTGTTTGTTATTCAAAGCCCTGAAAACACCAGAAAATGCAACTTTTTCATTCCTCCCTCTGTGACTGCCCCACATTCCACTAACTCTGGGGGTCCTGGTGTGCCTACAAGACCAGTTTACATTCCTTTAATTTGTCATCACCTCTGGCCTGGACACTCAGAGCTACTGACTAAAAACCAGCCTGTGAGGCCTGAATTTAAACTTGGCAGCCAGCTGAGCATCCTCCAGGCACAGGTGGGCAGCACTGCCAAGGGATGCCAGTCTGCCATTCCAGAGTCTGCCATTCCAGTTAGGCTGGAAAATGAGCTGGAAAATTCCAGTGCACAGGGAGCAAAAGTCAGACCCTGCCTGTGGGTCCTGAACTCTGAGCCCTCCCCAAGCAATTCCTGCCATATCATTTCTGCAGGCAAACCCCATGGAAGACTCGAAATCCCTGGATGTACCTCGTGGGTTTCCAAATGAGCACCCAAAACTCCAGGCAATTTGAGTGACAAGATGCCCCAAATCTCTCCCAATAATTAATACACAGGGGCAGCACCTTTTCACTTCTTCAGCACAAAGGATTTAAAACTCTTATTCTATTTCTTCCCATCCTTTCTCCATAAACTTGCAGAAAACTCCTTTTGTTTCACTGCCGTGTTACAGAGAGGCTGTTTGTTCTCTGGGCATTTAAATGTCCCTATCACTGACATTTTTAAAGCTGTGAAAAAGGATTTTAATTGGCTGAAATGCTGATTGCCATAACAACTGGCTAATGAACCATCTGTTAGCATATGTAATATTTATTTATACATTTTAAAAATGCAGCTAAAGATCTGGACAGGCTCTTTTTCAAGGACAGGGGCAGCTCGTTCCTGGTGCAGATGGGCAGGGGGGGAGGTTTATGGACTGCAAGGCCCACAGGGACCACTGTGAGCCTGATTCAGCCCTTGCACTGCCAGCAGAGAGCCATGAACTTGTCCCCAAGCCATCCCTGCTGCAAGTTTAGCAGCTCGTGACGGGCAGCCTGGAGGGGACAGGACATCCTTCCCTCCTCTGATCCCTACAGCAACATCGGGGGAACCAGTGCTAGAAAAGCTGGGGAAAGATGAATTGGGAACCAAAAGATAAATTTGGAACCAAAAGGTGAATATGGAACCAAAAGATGAATATGGAACCAAAAGATGAATTGGGAACCAAAAGATGAATTGGGAACCAAAAGATGACTTTGGAAGCCTCTTCATAAGCAGCACTTAGAATCACAGAACCCAAATACCTGAACTTATCTCCTAGAACCTCTGAATGCTTTTTGGACAAGACCTCCAACCTTCGACCCAACACCACAACATCCCTTAAACCATAACCTCGCTGCTCTCCTGCTCTCTGGGCAGGAGGACCCAAGCCTGAGCACTCAGTGAGGATGGGAAGATTCCCATTCCAGAGGAACCAGTGCTGGGATTTCCCCCAGCACAATTCACCGAGCAGCATTTTTAGAAACAGCCTCTCCCTGGCAGCTCCCGGCTCCCATCTGCCAGCAAACCCCGAGCCCTGGGAGAGACCCCCCTCCCGGGCTGGGGACTGAGCAGAGCCCCCAAAAGAGCCGCTGTTCCCCCGCACAGTGCAGGCAATAATCCCCCATCCTGTCCTGAGAGAGCCCGCATCCCCTTCCCTCCCCAGCGGGAGGATGCTGGAGGTTTAATGGGGGCAATGTATTTTTAGCCTGTTGATAAAGAGGGAGAGAAGAAGGGAGCGGAGAAAGCCCCGTTCCACACAAGTCACATGCATATGCAAAAGGCTCCTAATTGCCCCTCTTTAGAAACTAATCATTCGGGATTTCACAAGCCACATTATAGAACCTGACATGCTTATTTTTCCTTTTATTATGTTTGTAAGCAGTGATCCTATTGAAAAGAAAATCAAACCCTATTTTTACCAGTCACAACCATCTCCCTTTCTCTTTCTGCCCGCTTTATTTTATTTTATTTTCCTTTCTTTCCGTCAGTTGAATAGAGCAGCATTTTCATGTGTATTAATTGCCCTGTAAAATGCCCTCAAAGTCATTAGAATTCCCCATTCAAAACTATTATCTGTGCCATTATGTCTTTGCATTATATTTATTTAAATGTGGCTCTTCTGAATTAGCTTATTTTTAACAGCTAGCCATGCCTGAAATATTGTTCCAGGCCAAGCTGTTCTCAAATCTTTATTTTTTTTTATTTTTTTTTAATGATAACTTCATAGAAGCTCTCCATGCTTTATCCTGAGTGGAATCATAGTTTTAGGCTTTTAACCCTCTTTGCTTTCTCTTTTTCTGTTTCAGTAGGATAGGCAACAGCCTTGCCGGGTATTTTTGATGAACACACGAGGCTTTCTTACCCCAGCACTGTGGGATTTACACTGTGGCTCGTGGCTGTCACACTGACTTAAATCTGTTGATTGCAAAGTTGATTAACAGAAGAACACGTCACGATTTCCGAAATGCAATGCAAAGTTGCTATTTTTTCCCCTCCTCAGAATACCCACTCGTGATTTCTGCCAGGTCATTTTGGCAACACTGAGAGCCACCCGTGGCTGGAGCAGCCGGATTTTGGAAACCCTTGATGGTGAAGAATTGAAGGCAGCACTCCCTACGCCCAGGAGTTACTCCCTGGAAGTATTTCTTGCTTTGGAAGGGAAGCTCCTGGAATGGAAAGCTGGTTCCCTGACTGACCTCCCTCACCCTTGGACCAGTGTCTGTGCTTTTCCAAGGTGAGATTCCGAGCCGAGAGCCTCGTGTGAGGCTCGGACTCTTCTGGCTCTGGACCCAAGCACTGGGAAGGGTCATTATAAAAATGAGAGCCTGGGCACTGAAATGAGTGCTTGTGCCCAGTCTTGCCCTTTGCCTGCTGTCAGCTCACCAGGGTTATCCCTGCAGGAAGGAGCCAGCACCTCCCCCTGCTCCAGGCAAAGCTCCTCACCCATGTTCATATTTTAATGACTCCAGCCGCTGTGTGTCTGCCTTCATTAACCCACCCCCTCAATCCCTGAGCAGGGGGCTGAACCAGCCCCTCCAGGCACGGCTGGGGAGCCTCGTCCCCCTTTGTGCTCCTTCTTTAAACATTCAGGATGGATCCTCTCCCGTGGCAGATCCCGAGCCAACATCCCTTTGGGCACTCGGGGTGCCAAACTGTGCCACCTTCTCATTATCTCACGCCCAGAGACCATTCCTGCTTTCTCCTGGTGCCACACACCGGGATACCCAGCAGCTCCTGCCACGTTGCTGCAGGGGCAGTAATGCCAAGGTAACATCCCTTCCAGCTGCCCCTCCACGATGCTTTGTGCTCTGAGGTCAAGTTTTTAAAAGCTGTAACGCCCTCCTTGGTACCCTCCTTCCTTGGCACAGTGTGAGGAGACAGCCAGGGATGTTTGGAGCCATTCCCTCCCTCCAGGCTGGAGAAACCCCCTTGCTCTGTGCATGGGGAGGGAAACACACACTTGCTGTTAACAGCAAGGCTCACCCAAGCACACACAAGTCTTCAGGTGGGATCTGAGTGGGTCACCTGCCAGAGCCCGGCTCAAAATCCAAAAAATCCCACGTGTCCCTTTCCCATCTTGCCCATCCAAAGGGATGGGACTCAGCCCAGACTGCCCAGGCTGCTGCAGGGGCACAGAGCTCACATCAGGCTCAACCCGAAGAAAACCCACACAAGATCTGACCCACAAGGAACCAGACAGCTTCCCACCCAGCCCCTTTTCCTGCCCCCTGGGCACAGAACTCAGTGCAGACAGGCTTTCCCTGTGGGCAGCAGTGCCAGGGAGCTGTAGGGCACAAAACTCCAGTGCCTGAGCAGGACCCACCGTCCTGGGCAGCCTCATCCCCAAGACCCACCTACACAGCCTATTGTTGTTTTTTATAAATACCTTTTCCACAGAGCATCAGCAAAATCTCTCCATTTTAATCCCATCCCTCATAAAGTTCTTTTGAATATTTAAGAGCGAGAGCAGCGCTCCGATCCTATCTGCTGTTATATCCTCCTTCATTTCCTTTTACAGTGCTCAGATAACACAGCGACCCACATGGGCCAATATAAGTCTATAGAAAGATGGACAGATACTTCTGACACCCCCAGAAGCTTCTGTTTTGCCACGTAGCCAGAATTCCCCCGAGGCAGCTACAGCAGGATTGCTTTATTACACCACAATTGCCTTATTACACCACCCAACACCCCTGTTATCAGGCAGAACAGCAGCACATCGGGTTTAACCCTTGGGAGAACAACCACTCCTGGCTTGGCATCTGGATGCACTCAGGAGTAATTCAGGTCAAGTTTCCAGTTGACACTGAAGGAGCTCAGCCCATCTCTGGGGGAGATCAGCTCCAATCCAGACCCACCAGGTTTCCCACCATCGGAAAACAACAAGTTTTTTGCCACTAGATGGAGTTTAAAAAGCCTGAAGTTGTCTCACCCTTTCCCAGCCCATATTTCAGCATGAGATGTTGGTGTTTGGGGTCAGGATGGTGGGACATGAGGTGGGAAGGGTGGCAGCCACCTGGAAACTTGAGGTTTGGCAGCAATTTGAACACAGATGGAAAGCAATAAAATAAAATGCAACCCCCAGCTGAGTGCTCAGCCATTCTCCAAGGGCCAGATGTGGAATCCTTGGCTCAGGCAGAGGGACACAAAGATGGGAGAACAGACCTGAGCTGGCACATGTGGCTGGTCCAGGGAGTAGGAACAGGACCCTCAGCTTGACCTCAGAGCTGACCCTGCCCCTCTCTGCTCTGCTGGGCCACCCTGACCCAGCAGCTGCCTCAGGATTCATATAAAATAATAAATATCAACCACATCGGGAAGGGTATTGATCTGCAGATTTCACTGACATTTACAAATAAATGATGTATTGCAGTTTTCATTTTGCTTGCTGAGCTGACCCTAATGGCCTTTACATAATTTACTTTTGATTAAAGAAGTGCTTTGACGCAGAGAACCAAAAAAAATAAATCAATACAATTATGAGCTCAGCTTTAAAACAATGTGTTATGGCAGGGAAATAAAAGGCAAAGCCTTTGAAGACACTCGTCTTAAAGTGTGATGTCTAAAGCCATTTTGGAGAGCAACAGATTCTCTACTTGCTGAGAGTTGGGAATTAGCTGAGAACACATTAGAAGTTGCAGCTTGATTTAATTTAAGGCCAGACTCTGGCAGCAGGGTCACAAATGGTCCCCTCAGCCAGGAATGTGGCAGAATTTTATATTCATAGACAGACAGAACTCACTTGCAGAAGAATGCAAAGGAGGAGCAGCTCCACGGTCCCTTCCATGCATTTAAATATTTACAGAATACCTGCTGCAGGCCGTGGAGAAACAACTCAGTTTTGGGAAAGGAGGGCCCTGCATTAGCTCATGTAGTGCCATATGTTCATTAAAACACCACGACGTGCAAAATAATGGTGGCAGTGGGTTAAAGTCACATTGTGGCGAACAATATCCAAAAATATTACTTTTTGGCAACCGAACCGTGCACATCATCCATAATTAATGAGTGTTCTTGCAATTAGTCTGCCCCTTGCATAAAGGGAATAACCACAACCTGTTTGCGTTTGTGAAGCACGAGAAAAGAAAAAAAAACCACCAACTAAGTTTTTTTTCCCTGCTCCCTCTGATCAGCGATGTCACAGCGACTGCCTCGGAGGAAAATTGGGGATGGAAACAGGTTTTTTGGGCACTACAACTCGCCGAGCTGGCGCCAGACTAATCACAGATACCCCAGAATAGCGGCGTGCGTGCTGCCTGCCCTATTTGCCCTCTCCTGTCCTCTGGAAGGACACAATAACACTGCGAGGGACTGGAAAAAGGGAACAAAAAGGTGTCACTGCAGGCGACACGGTGGCCGTGCCACGCTGATGCATAGAGGCAGGAGGCTGCAGGCATGGCACTCTGCTCCTCTGGAGGGAAAAACCACCCGAGGCTGGACCCCTGGATGGCAACTGAGGATGCTGCAGAGCTGAAGTGAACGGAGAACTTGCTTTTGCCATCAGTGGGCACAAGATGGAGTCTTGGAAAGTGAAGTGAACGGAGACCGTGTGGATTCTCATCCCGCCCTGGCAGCCCGTGGGGTCCCTGGGGTTGCCCAGCTCCTGGTCCTGCCACTCTCATCCTCACCCTGACATCAGCTCCCCCTGCTTCTCCTGCTTGCCTTGAAGGGATTTCACTCGGCGTTCGGAGAGGAGAGGATCAGGCTCAGTGTTATTTATAATGAATGACTTTGCATTCCCTGAGTAACACGGCTCATTCATCCTGTTCTTTCTGTCAGCCCAAGAATCAGCATTCTGCAAAGCCCACACTGATGTTGTGCGAAGGTAGAGCTGTTTGTGTTCCTATTTCCCTCACCAGGAACCGTGATTGCAAAAACAACCCCAGACAAAACAAAAGTCCCCGAACTACATCCATAAAATCAAATAAATACAAATGCAATGACTGATCTGAAGAAAAACAATCAACTGTGAGCCAGTTTATTCAATCTGCCTAATGTGAGAAGGTTGCAAACATCCCACTGTTTACTCTGACTTTTTTTCCCTTTTGGCAGCAATAAAAACAAATAAAGCAGAACCACTTGCTATTCAATTTGAGGTCTGAATGCAACCACAAGAACTGAAGCCAGAGGGGCGAAAGACATTTGGCCCCGACCCTTTTTGCAAGGACTCCTGCAAAATTTCCTCTTTGCAAACCATATTCAGGAGGAGGTTTTTTCTCTCTGTGATGCCCTGAGATTCACTCGAAGCTGCTGCTTTTTTTTTTTTTTCCTTGATTAACCATTTGAATAATTTCCTTCAATCTTCCAGACATCAGCCCCTGTCACACCTTCCCCCGCTAGATTAAAAACTACTTTGTACCTCGTGCTTTCTGCCTGTGAACATATTTAAACAGCACGATCAGGTTGCTTTCTAATCTTCCCTTTGATAAGCTAATCAGATTGATCTCCAGCAGCCTGTCACCGCCAGGCACGTTTTCCCAGCCGTGGAATATTCCTCACAGCTCCCCACAAAGCCAGTCCCCAGGGATGCAGCAGCATCCTCCCCATTCCAGAGGCAGGGGGAGACCCTCGAGGCACTGCAGGAATATGTTTGTGTTGTGCCCCAGCCCAGCCTAATGTCTTTGGAAAGACACTCCAAGGCCCCATGGAATTCCCATTTGGAATTCCAGAATTGACTGTAGATAATGTTAAAAATAATTGATTCATGAATGAGATATTGCCCATAGGGAATGTTTTGCCCTCCCAGGTGGGGTTGGCACTGCCCTCCCCCAAGTGGACACCAAAGGTGGGCAGCAGCAAAGGCATCTCTGGAGGGGGACATTCTGTAAATTGAGACAGAGTTCAAATCCAAAAAGCCCTGAATTTGAAAGCATGTCCTGGGCAGCCCCTTCCCAGGCCTGACCACCCTTTCCAGGAGGAAATTCCTGCTGATGTCCAACCTGCCCCTGCCCTGGCACAGCTTGAGGCTGTTCCCTCTCCTCCTGTCCCTGTTCCCTGGACCCCCACCTGGATCCCACCTCCTTTCAAGGAGTTATAAAGAGCAGGAGGGTCTCCCCTGAGGCCTCAGGAGAACACAGAGCTTTGCCAGGATGCATTTGTGCTTCTAAACACCTCCCTGGCATCCTTAAGCCACAAATTTGCTCAGAAAGCCTCGCCCTGGATCCCACAGGAGATGAAACACAGTCACTTGCAAGGGAGAGAACAACAATAAAAGGAGAATGAACACTCCCTAAGTGCTTCCTAAAACAAAAAAAATTTGCTATGCAGCCTGTGTCTCCATGCAATTATGGAGCTCCTAGCTCTGAGCTGTAACAGATGGAATTCTTTCCCCCATCTCTCTTTGGTGATAAGGTGAATGGTTTGCTCAAGGGAAGAGTAGATGGAGTTGCTGAGTTGGCAAGGCTTGTGCCAAGCAGCTGGTTGCTGATAAAATTATGGGTCTGGATAGGCATGGCCTGGGAGGGAGGATAAGGGCCTTTCTGGCACCAGTCTTTCCAAGGAAGAAGTGAAACAGGTCATGGATATCTTCATTAAAGCACATGAGATGGGAAAACAACAGAGCTGTGCTACAAAGGTACCAGAAAATCATGCAGATTTCCTGTTTATTTATTAAAGTGGCATATTTCCTTTGGACCTTTTAGTGCTGCAGCTTATAAATTCAAGCTGAACACTTGATTCCTGGGACAGTCTCAGCAGAGAGGGGAAGGAAAACTTACAGCCTTCACCAGGAAACAAGGAGAGAGGGGAAAAAACTGCTGATGGCACAGCTTTGCTCCTAAACGATTTTGTTCGAGAAGGTCTCAAAGCTCTGTTTGAATATTAAAATCAATCTGTAGTACTTAAAATAAACACATCATTTTAACCTCATTTTGCATTTCTGAAAGCAGGAAAGGGGTTGGATGGGGCTCTGAGCAACCTGGGCTAGTGGAAGGTGTCCCTGCCCATGGCAGGGTGGGGGAATCAGATGGTCTTTAAGGTCCTTTCCAACCAGAACCATTCAATGGGGCCAGGAGAGAAGTTCAGGTATTTGGGTCTCTCTTGCACACACATTTTTCAGCCTCTGCCCTGAGCTCACTATTATCACAATTCCATGTGCAGGACATACATTTGCACCTGCAAATCAGGCTCTGGACAAGCACATACCTGACTGGGTGTTCAGATAACACAGGTAAATCTTGGACATCCACTCAGCCCCCAAAGCAGAGCTTTGCAAACACATTTATAAGGATTCACCAGTGTGATTTTATATTAACACAGGGAACTCGTGCAAGCTCCAAATTAAACCCAGTTACTTCTGGCTTCCACTTCTTTCCCAGTTACAGTTGTTAAACCACACTCCAGAACCAGAGTATTTACTCCAGGTAGCTCATTCCTGGAGGGACAGAGGGTACTGTGTCCCTGGAAAACTGGACTCTGGCTGCCTTCCCTGAGAAATTGTTGGCAGTCTGTAATGTCAGGGGCTCTGCCCTCCATTCTTTTCCCAATCATAACACAACAAAGCCATTTGGATTTCTGAAATGTCACTGTGTCTGCCCAGAGACCCGGTGCAGACAAGGTAATTATCCCTTCCTGTCACCCTTTCTTATTCTGACTTGTTTAAAATGAAGTGTTTTTACTAAAGTCTGTCAACCACTGTCCTAGGAAATGTTTCTGGCTTCCAGCTCCTGCAGCTCCAGAGCCAGCTGGGACACCTGGATTGGTACCACTCCCTGCCCAGATCTATCACAGGGAAGCACAAAAGCAGCCCAGGGGGTTTAATACCTGCACAGGTAAATCCCTACAGGAAAAAGTCTCTACAGATGATGCTCATCATCCACTTGATGCCCAGATTGTGTGGCTGGGAGACACAAAGAACAGCAAGGGAGAAACATGCCAAGTTCTCACAGATTTCAGTGGGATAAGGGAAATCAACTGAAAACCAGCTCCTCCACAATGGTAACTCAGCCTAACACTGACCACAGAGATTTCCACTGATTTTGTTACTGCAGGGAACTCCTTGGTGCTCTGGCAACCACCACTCAAACACACAACTTGCTTCCTCCTGAGCAAGAGCCACTGTTGGGATCCAGGGGACACAACCCAGGCTTGGGCTGATCCTACCAGCAGCAGGACTTTGGATCCCAGGGAAACAAGAGCAGCAATGCAGGAACAGAGACCTCATTTAGACTTTGGGTGTGACTGACACAGGGAAAATAAAGGAATCACTACAGAAAGCAGGCAGCAAATGATCCTGAATGTGCTGGAGGTATTCCAGCTCTGGAAGCACATTTAGGTAGCAGCTCTCACACTCAGGAAGTAGGTTAATTATTAAAATAAGTATGCATCTTGTTTCTTACCTTGGTAACAAATTCAGCTGGGGGAGAGGGAAGGTGGGCACCTAAATTCTCCTCAGACCTGGCCACTGGTCCCTGCTGGGATCTGACATCAATCATTTTCTGCTGGGCAAACCCACCTTTTAGAAGGAAGAGATCTTGTCTTTCATTTTGTATAGATCAGTTGTGCAGCATCCTGATATATTTATGGGTTTAATACATAACCATAAATGCCCCCTAAACAAGGGATATTGCACCTTTAGATTACTATTATTGCTTTATTGCTCATTGGAACCATAAATTAACAGCTTCCCCCAGCAATGCTCAAAGAGTACAGGATTGGATTACAATGTACATACACAAGAGCCTATTAAGGCATTGCTATTCCATAAAAGTCTTTATAGTTTTTAAGTGTACACCTCTAAGTGTTTCAATTAAAGAACTACATGCTTGCCTAGTAATTGCCCTCCCATTTGTGATAGGGCTTTGCAGGAAGGAAAAGAAAGAAGCAAGACTAAAAGGTGGAAAATTGGAATATAAAACACCGCATATGAAACTGCCATAAAAAGAAAACCATGGGTTTAAATTATGCTTATTAGAGTCATTTGCATGGTTTAACTCTTGCACTCTGCTGGGAGGAATCTGTTGTTTTTGCTTCTCAGAGAGACAACACTTTGCTCTGTGTCACCAGTCCTCAAGGCTGGCAGGAAATCAGTCACTGGGAGAGAATGGCTTTGCTTGTCTGGAGAACAGCTGCCACCATAAATCACTCTGGAAGGACTGCAGGGCTCCTTCAAGGCTGGAGGACATGCCAGAAATGTGAAGTCCAGACTGGGGATTCCCGGAGAAGACAGAGGAGGTGACAATCCTACCTGTCGGAAGGATGACATCTTGTGGCAGGACGGGTCAGAGGCCCAAGAACTAATTAAATGCTCTAAATGAACCTGTATCCAACATAATACAAGGAGGACACCTGGAAGGGACACCCTCTTCAATGTAGAGCCTCAGGTGGGCTCTTCTGCTCCTCACCCAGTGTTTCTGTGTGGTTGTGCTCATCTGAAAATCGAGCCTGGCCAGTGGTTTGAGCTGCCCTTGGGGTTTGATTTGAGCCAGAACAGCTCTTGGCATGGCTTTTCAACCACGCTCCATAATTCAGTGTCTCTGAGGGGTGCACAAAGATGAACTTGGAAGGTTATGGAAAGGGAATTCATAAGGAAATTCATCTGCAGTCAGTTTTTTAAAATGCCCTCAGCAAACCTCATTTTACTGCTGAATTTGGAGGAAGCAGCTCTTTGTAAGACACAGGACTGGGGTGACAACGGGTGTCAGAACCAAAACTCGACTCCTTCCACCCTGTGAAGGTTTCCTGGCAGCAGATTTTCTGTGTGTCATTCTTCAAGAATTAAAGAGTGGGATGGAAGGTAGAAATGGGCCCCACTCGATAAGCAGCACACATTAATTAACGCTACATTACAATGGAATTCAGCTGGAATAATGTATGGAGGCCACATGAATAGTAAAGGGAAATTCATCATGGTTAATGTTATTACACTGAATGTCAAAGGAAGCAGTGATGATTTGCCACTTACTGTAGAATGTAATGTAATCTAAATGCAATTTTGGTTGGATAGCCCTGAACATCCATATTATCCAGGAGTGGCAGGAAAACCAGGATTCCCTCCTACTCCATGGGTGCTCTTTAGTGCCCTTAACTTGCAAGTCCACCTTGTGGGTGATGCATCTGCTTGCCAAGGAATGACCAAGACACATTTTAAAGACAAATATTCTGTATTTGTCCTCCCTTTTTAAGACTGACCGAAACCTTTGGACATGCTTTGATTTAACAGGCTAAGGTCATACTCTGGCATTATTTTGGGATGACCCTGGAAAAGCAAAGCAACTTTGGGTGGCTGTTTTCTCCTCTCCATCAGATATTTGCGTGGCATCATCCTTGCTGGCAAACCTTCCTGATCTACAGATATTTAAACTTTTTCCAGTGGAGGTTCAGGTGCCCATTTAGTAAAATTTAGATGTACTTACAGACCTCTGTTTGGTTTTAATTAAACTTGATGGGACCTTGGGAAGCATTTGAGAGTCAAAGCAGGATGGCTGCTCCAAGGGAATCTATAAACCTCATTTATCCTCTAGAATAAAAGCTTTTCCCTTCCAAAACACCCTCTCTGCCAGATTTTTCTTGATATTTTTTCAACAGAAAAATGTTTCTTTCACAGTTTAATATTTGTTTTGATGGGTTAAAGCATTCCAGAGCAAAAGCCATCTACCAGCGTTATGTCTGCAAGGCAGACCCGTCAGCAAATCCACCCCCCAGAAAAATCCATCCTCGTGGAATTGTGCATGATTTACATTGTTCTTCCCCACAACCACTTATGTGCAGGGGTTCAGCAAAGACTCCTTGGGCACAGAAGCCTCTTGGACATGTTTTTGTTAAACCTTCCTAATTTTCCCTGCTATGTGATACCCCAACTTTCAGCACGAGAAACACAACTCTGTAGAGGTTGCCTGATGTAATATTATTCTAAAGCAGTGAAAGGCATCATTACACATTCCCTCTTGAAATAAGAAATATCTACAGGGATTTATTTTTCTAAAATATCTATAAATCAGCATTCATTGCAGCACTATAAATTCTAATTCTTTAAAAGAAATAGTGTCTAACACTTGCAGTTTATTTCATTTGAGTCCCACACAGCTGTTCTGCTGCTGTTTTGTCACCGAAATAAAAACATTGAGGTTTCCATTAACTTTAGCTTTACGTCTATGAAAAGAAACACACTTATGTATCTTTTAAAAGATTCTAAATAGTTATTATTTATTTATACAGCCCTGCAAGTATGCTTGGCATTTCACAGGCACGCACAGAGAGCTTGCAGTCTGAATCACAAACAAATAAACCCAGCAGAGAAGAGAAGGAGAAACAAAATCCCCCTTCTCAGTGTTGCCGGTCTCTGACACACTGCCCTACCTCTTCCACTTCACACACATTGTCATCTTGCTTGCAGCTGCTCTGCATCTCTTCCAGCATCATTTAGACCAAAACAGGGGCCACCTCAGCATGGTGGGGAGGGGGAAAGTCCACAGGCTCCTGCAGGAAGAGCATTTGGTTCTATTCAAGGGAGGTGAATAATCACAGAATCACAGAATGGTTTGGGTTGGAAGGACCTTGAAGTTCATCTCATCCCACTCCCTGCCATGGGCAGGGACACCTTCCACTAGCCCAGGTTGCTTCAAGACCTGTCAAACCTGACCTTGAACCTTCCTCCTTTAGTGTTTCGGACCATTTAGCAGCCCCTGTGCTCCAGACAATCTGCCTGTGCCATAATTCCAATGGGGAATCGCTATTTCTCCCTCCCTTCCCCATTCCAGTGCTCTGGGGCTCCTCCCCACCCCATCATCATCAATCAGCCAACAAATGCAAAGGGGCACTCTGGAGAAAATGAGGAGTTCTTCCCTTTCCCTTTGAAGGAACTAACAAGAGCCAGGGTGACATTTATGGATAATTAAAGGCAATCCTGATGAGCCCAATAGTTGCAATTTCTCTTTTCACTTGAAGAACCCTTTTTAATCCAGGTCATCTTTGGTCACCAGCTTTACAGCTGTGACAAGCAATTTTTACAGAAACGCTGCTAGAGCTTGTAAACTTTAATGACCTTTTACTTTCTGGGCCCTTGTTTTTCCATACCTGTAATTAAGCAGTGCCATATATACATTTAAGGGATAAAAAGGATTCATATTACTGTAAAAGTCATCTCTGTGCTCACCACTACAACCATCAACAGCCCTGCAACCACAGACTCAGCTGTGGCCAACAATACAAGAGGAGTCATTACTGTAACTAAATTAGACCGTTTGTTTTCCTTCCCTCAAATCGAATTGTGTAGGAGCTGCTTTATTGCAAAACAGACATTAAAATTCCAGCTAGACCTCCGAGAGAAAGTAATTTCTATTTTATCAGCACTGTAAAGCTGTCTTTATGTTCTGAAGCAGGAAATATTGCAGGGATATTTATAGCTTCGGCACCAAAGCCAGTTTGAATAGAAATGTTACTGCGGTCGGCAGAGCTGTCACATTGCTCAGTGGAGCAGGGAATTTTAGTGAATTTGTGAATTACCGTTTCAGTCTTGACAAGTCTTTCCACGAGGCCTCTGTGTGTGTGTGTGTGTGGAGCTGCTTTGTGCTTTCAGGATAATGATTAAAGACTTGGATCCCTTTAAGAGGAGATTTCAGTGGTATCTCGGAGATAATCCCTTTCCATCACTGAGACCCTCTAACGGAGAGCAGGTTTCCAAACTTTGCTGTGCCCCCTTTTGCTCCTCCTCGTCCATCTGCTCCTTTGACAAGTTGGGGTCACAAATACAGAGCTCTGCATTTGTCCTGCAGCACCAGGGGTGCATATTCTGCATTGCTGCCCAATATTTCCAAAGGATTAGCAATCTTTCCCTTCCATCACCTCTGTGGTGCAGGAGGAATTCTGCTCTATTAATCTTTGTCCTCTACAGTGGGTTTAATGCTGCCATTATACAGCTGAATAAACTGATGCATGGAGAGAACAGGATCATTTATCTTTGCAAACTTTCTAACTTCATGGCACAGGCAGGAGAGTACCTTGGATTTTTCATGTGTCTGTGACCACCTTGGCCTTTGTAATTAAACAGGCTTACTAATGGGCTACACTGGGAGAAAATCTAAAATAAATACTTTCTCTCCCTGATTAAAGCCATCCATTATCATTCACGTGCTAATGGATTGTTTCAGTGATCCACAGCAGAGGTATTGCAAACCCAGTGCAGAATCCAGCTGACAAATGTTCCTATCATGCTGTAAACAAAATAATCCATATTGTGGTGGTAAAACACACCCAGAGCCCAGTAACAGTTGAGAAGGTCAAACTGAGCCTTCCATTGCTGTGTCAGGAGTGGATTTACCATGTTTTTAATGGCTCTTGCCAGCTGGAAGGTTTGAGGAGCTGCTGCTCCTGCTTGTCTTGCTTTTAAAACAGGCTGACAGCAGTCAGCCAGTTCCAGTTTCTCACTCCCAAACTTCACAGGTCACGCCCTCCAAGTCACCTCCTTTACAACCTTCTAGATGTCCCCATGACACCCCCACCGTGCCACCCATAGGGTCACTTTTGGGGTGCAGAGAGCAGAAACCCTCTCCAAATGTAGCAGGTAAGGAGGTTTGAGTCCCAGCAGCACACCCTCTGCCATCCCTGTTTGACTCTGCCAGCCAGGGCTGCCTGGGCAAGGCTCCACTACAGCATGGGGAGCACTGAATTGGATAAAAACACCAACAGTTTAGAAATCAGGAGCTCAGGTTCTTGTTCTGCAACTTGTCAGAGTCTTAACAAGCTTGTAAAAAGACTTTGACACTTACACTTCAGCCTTTTTTCTTTTCTTGGTGGTTTTTTTCAGTGATTGTTTTATTGAGCTGATTTTGATCCCAGCCTTTTTTCACAGAGCTGGATTGTGAAAACCAGTCGGTGGGGAAGGCTGGTGGAAAAGACCTCTCTGTCCCAGGCTGCAGCAGCAGCAGGAGCATGGTGTGTTCCAAATATGATTCCTCCAGCCCTTAAAATCTTAATCCATGTCAGCTCAGAGACAGGCAGATCTTACTTCATCCAAAGTAAGTGATTTAATTCAAGTCTGTAATGCCCTGGGCCACAGGTCTGTGCCAGGAGACACGATGGTGTCCATCCTCCTGGTTCAGAACCATGGTAGATTGAAGACTTGTCTGGTTTTGTACAGGAAGAGAAGCTTTGGGGTGACCTAATTGTGCCCTTCAAGCACCCAAAGGGCTGACAAGAAATGTGGAATTTGTGGTGGAGCATTTCTCTCCCCTACACCCATACAGAGAGCTGGTGTTTTGGCACCTACTGGTGTCTGCTGTCCTTCTGCAGGGCTGGGGTTTTCATGAAGCATGTGGTGTCACAGGCTAATATTTCTCATTGCTGTCGTTTGCTAATTCTATTTTTTATGGAAATTGAGCTACAGTTTTATGCACAATGATTCCACTCTATTTAGTTATTTGTTTTATCCCCCCCCAGAAATAGGAGGGGGGGGTGGAGGGAGGGATTTGGGAGAGGGAGGAAGGAAAGGAGGCTCCACACAGCTGCTTTCTGGAGGGATCTCCATGGAAAGGAGGGACCTCTCTGGAGCAGAGGGAGATCTCCAGCTCCCTTAGAGGCTGACAGAGGAAAGATTGCAAGAGCAGAGAACAGAAAAAACCCTTCAAGAATTAGAGAAGGGTGTTTGGAGTCTCAGTAAGTAAAAGAGATCCCTGACTCCACACAGGGCAACAGCTACATCAGTAAATGTTATTTCTGATGGGTTTCCACTTTACTCTGAGCTTGATTTGTTGCCTGATTTGATTTTTGTTTCAACTTGCCATTTCCCTCTCCTTCACCTTTTATTCTTCTGCTGCTTTTTCATCATCACTCTTTTTCATCCACAAATCTGTGCATTTCCCCCTCGACCTTCCCTGTCAACTTCACTTCAGCCCTAAAATTCAGCTGTACCTTCCAAATCCACTAAATCTTACTCCCACCAAAATCACCTGTAAACCATCCTCCCTGTCTTCTTGTCTGAAATGTTTGTTGTTTTTTTTTTTCCTATCCCATTCTTCTTTTTCTGTGTATCTATTTATGCCACATTTAATTGCTTATTAACATCACAGACCTGATCAAGTTCCCAGTGAAGTCACTGAAGGCTCCCGTGACTATTAATAGGTGCAGAACAAGAACCAAGCTTTGTACCTGGAGGTGATAAGAGCCATTTAGAGCTGAGGGTGCTCCAGAAATAACAGGATCAGGCCTGATTCTCTGCATAGCTAATGCAATCATCCTGGGGAAAATAAATGCACAAGCCTTGTCTTCTCTTGTATGGGCCTTCAATGGTCTTATGTCTCAAGGATGCTGATAATCATCAGTTGTTTGAAAGGAATTAGCTGCCTTTTCATTCTCTCCCCCCTTCCATCTCCTCTTCCTGACTTTTCTCTTGTGTTTAGTAGAGCCATTTATAAAATATAGATTCCTATTGATTCCCAAGGAGAATGAACATTAATATACTCCGGTGTCCATCTCTATTCTCCCTCACATGGCAGAGAAAAAAAAGGTTTCTGTGGTTTTCCTGGGTATGCTGCTGCCCCACAACTCAGTTAACCATCAAGTCACACTAAATTAAACAAGGATATATTTCTTTTCCTGGCCTACACGAGGATGTTCTGCCATTCTGTCTCTGGGGGAAGGCACATGTCTCCTCCCTCGGGTCAAGAAAAGCCAAATTCATTTGAACCAGAACTACATTTGTACACAAAGAACACCTGAGCAGCTGCATTTAACATCTCATTTACCAATGGCAGCCTCGTGCTGCTTAGGCTATTTGAGATAGGGCATTATATACCCAAAGATATATAGAAATGTATATATACATAAATCACAGAATCACACAATGGCTTATGTTGGGAGGGACCTTAAAGACCATCCAGTTCCAACCCCAAAATTTCCTTCCTAATCAGGGGAATTATTCCACTTTCCCACTGACCACTGAGCTCTTGGCTTCCAGCAGGTTCAACAAGACCCTGCCACAGCAACAGCAACAACAAAAAAAGCCTTAAAAAATGCAAAATACCACAAAACATCTCAAGATCGATCGCTGTAATTATGCCTTGAATCACTTCTCAGCCATTCCTCAGGCCCTGCCTATTTCCATGAACAGGCCACTTTCAGGCCAACCAGGAGCTCTCCAGCTTTAGGATTTACAGCTGAGTGTGTGGGAAAGGTTTAACGCTGCGCCCCGAGGAAATTCATCTGTAGATTGTTGTGAAGATAACGAAAAATATAAGTTCCTTTAATCTTAATGTCCTTTATCTGCTGCTCATTACTGTTCAATGCATTTCCTGGGAAGCCTGTGACAGTGACAGACTCGATGCCTTACAACTCCACAACTTCTTCTCCCTCTTTCCAAGAGTGACATTTACAAACTGCCAAGTACCCAGGACGTATGTAGTAGAAAGCAGATCCTCATCCTTTCTGCATTAATTCAAGGTTCAGAGTCTCACTGCACTGCCAAGGGAAGGGATAACAAAAGGGACAGGGAAGGTTCATAAGCTCATAAATATGTGACAAGCAGTCTTGTCTTATTGCTCCTTTTAGCACACGGTGAGACTGGAATTGATAGTGTAATAGACTTCCCCCCAAACACACTGAAAGCCATCACGAGCTTTTTCATTTTTATCAGACCTAATTTTTATGCTGACAAAAAAAAGAGAAAAAAAAATTATCAGTGCAAGGCAAAATGTGAGCTGTTTGCTGTGGCATTAATTTTAAACATCTGGAATGGGATATAATGTATGCAGATGTTTTGTAATGGAGACAGGTTACAAGGAAAATAAAATATATTGTGTGTTGGCGCTGCTTGTTAATATAAATTGACATCTGCTGAGTCTGGAGGTAGCAGCTCTATGTTCTCCTGCCATCCAGGCTGGAATAATACTCCATCTGCTATGTTAATGCAGCTGAACATCACTTGTCCCTTCAGTCATCCTTGATAGCAATAGACCTGGAAACACTATTGGAGATAATATGGAGGTTATATATTGGCCTTATCTAAATATCTCTTTCCACTGCAAGAAAAGCTACTGAAAAATACCAGCTCAGGCTGTGGAAGCCAACCTGGAAAATATCTCATCCCCACACAGCTTTCATATTCAGACATTGAACATAATTAGGAATGTATTTCCAAAGGAGCTGTTTAGTAGCAAACAGTTGGAAGCTGCTTTCACGAGCCCAAGAATAAAATCCTGCTCAAACCTATTGCACTCACTGGGATGTGATGGGAATGATGGACCCAAAGAGGGATTTTGCACCCACGGAGCCATTGCCCATTAATTTCAGGAACTTGGAACAACATTTGTGGTGTTTGGCTGAAAAATGGACCAGCCACAAGTGATGAGGAAATAAAATAAAAATCACATTTGTCTGAATTCACCAAAAATGAGCCGAGACACATCTAAATAGGAGAATTAAAGGAGCTGAATGATTCAGGTTTGACCACAGAGAGCTCATCTCCAAGGCCAGGAAGCCCTGGCACCTTCCCAGTGCAGAACTGCTCCAGACCCCTCCAAACACTGGAGGGCTCCTGTGGAAGGAGCTTCCACCACGTGATCCTCCTTCAAACCTTCCCTCAAGAAATACTCACTGACTTATACAAACTGCTGAAAATATTTTCAAAGACCTGCTTGGAATTTTAAAGGAAAATCCACATCAGCTCATTTTGAAGTCCTGCCATGAATCATGTTTTTTGGGAAGCACTCTATGAACAGGGAAACCAGAGGAGGACCAGGGAAGCACAGGATTCCCTTTTTCTTTGGTTTCTTTTTTTTTGTCTGAAACATCTCCAAACCACACAAACCATGTCCACAGTCTGAGGGATCACTGTGGGTTTTTCTCCACATTTGCTTTTAAAAATTGTTCTCTGATTGAATCCACGGGGATCCTGAAGGCAAGAAAATGTGCTCTGCATGATGGAATCCTTAAATAAGACTGTGGTGAGAACAGGACTGGTGCCTGCACCACTCACACTTGGGAAGAACTGGGTCACATGTCAAACATTTCAAAACACAAGGGGGGAAAAAAAATAAGCTCAAGGCAACTCCTGGAATAAACCTTTGGGGACTCAATGAAAAATTGCCACCGAATGAAAGCATTACAAGGGAACAGATAGGGAGTAGGAGAGGAACATCAAAAAAAATCAAATGACATGTTTAAAAGGGCAAAACATCAATACTACCCAGAGAATTGATAAAATGTGTCATTTTAAAGGATGCTGTAAAGCAAAGAAATCATGAAATGCATCATGACTATGAAAGGGATTGAGAGAAAAAAACCAGCACCTGCATCTACCTTTATAGATAGTTTCAGTATCCAGGAAATTAGATTTGATTTCCAAGACAGAGTGCACACATATATATATGTAAATATATAAAAGCTGATGCATTCCTATTCAAGAAAGGCTTGAAGTCATTAGAGAATGACAGGATGAATATGACACACGAGTATCAGCAGGATTTGTTCAGTTACCTCGATAAAAGTCACAGGAGCCCCTGTTGGTGCTCTCAAATCCCCTTTAATTCCATCTCCTCCCCAGCTGGGACACTGGGGTGTTCCTGCACCCTCTGCTTGAGTTCTGAGAGTGCAGGAGGGGGACCCTCCACTGTGTCTCCCCTGGCAAATTGAATATGAAAACCAATTAACTAAAGCACTCTGATCATTATATTAAATACTGGCTGTTTACCTATGGGATCCCTGTGTGAAGAGGCTCTGACCACATTATCTGGAATAACTTGTTTAAAAATGAGACATGAGATGTTTCAAATACGTGCAAATTTACTTTTTTTCATGCTAGAGGGATTAATTCTTTCATTTCTTCTGTGTGTAACACTCTTAGAAGTCAAACTATATCCTTCACAGGAACAAATGAGGGCAGCTTAGAAATTAAGAATGGCCTGTGATGTTCATTGGAGCTGTGTGTTCATCATCTTAATTTATATCATCAGGACCTGTAGCTACTTCATTAATCAGGTGCAACAGGTGCTAAGCAGTAGAAATACATTATAAAACCATTTTTTAATGGGAATATTCACCACTGCAGATGGGAGGAGATGCTCAGAGAAGCAATATTTGACTCAACAAGTCAGTCCCTCACACTCCAGAGAGGCTGCAGGGATGTTGACAGCCTGGAGAGGAGGGGGCACAAAAAGGGGTTTTTCAAAAGGTTGCTAAAGCTTCCCACACACACCACAAAACTGGGGCAGAAGCAGGACAAAATTGGGCTTTTCCTGTCACATTTCAGTGTTTTGGATCAAGATAGGAGTTGTTGCCCAGAGAGGTTGTGGACACCCCACCCCTGGAAGTGTCCCAGGCCAGGTTGGACAGGGCTTGGAGCAACCTGGGCTCGTGGAAGGTGTCCCTGCCCATGGCAGGGGTGGGGTGAGATGAGCTTTAAGGTCCCTTCCAACCCAAACCATTCAACAGGAGACAGAACTATTCAAATATTTAGGAACTGTAAAGATAAATCCGGTTGGAGTTTGTCTGCACAGATGAAGGAAGATGAAAGTGATGGCTAATTTATTTCACTCCTTTTTTTTGTCTTTAATCACATAAGATTCATAGTTTGCAAGAAAATCAGCCTGCACGCCCTTCATTTGCAATCCCTGCACAGAGACAAGAATCACCCAACTGGCTCATCCCTCCAGGCCAAGTCCTGCTGGGGGCATTACAGAGACTTTGCATAAAAACCATCTTTGGGATGCTCAGCTCATGCTTGGATTAGGATCCAGGATAAATGGCAAGCAGAAAGGTTTAGGTGCATTGCAAACAAATCATACACAAGTATTGAGTCTTCCTGAAAAAATAAGCTGGTTTTGCTGATAATGCACAAGAGCAGCAAACAAAGAGGGAAAACAGCAAGATCAGATGAAGGACTCGGAGTTCACATCCCAGGCGTGGTAAATGGGAACGTGAAAGGACTGGAATCTGCTTCCTCCTGGGAAGAAAAACCCTACAGATAAGAGTCAGCAGCAACACTGCTGGGGATTGCTAAGCCACACATTCTGCTCACATTTCCAGAGCAGCAGGTCCTGCCTCTCCCAGCTGTGGGACTGGGTCCCCTTCCAGCCCTGCAGATCGTGGCACAAGTCCCTGGGTCTCTGCTCCCTGCCCAGGCTCTGTCCCTCCTTCCTGCCTGGAAACTGCTCAGGGCAGGGACAGCTTTTCCCCAGTCTCACAGTGGCTCCTTCGTGCTGCTGTAAATGCAAGGTTGGCTTTCTCTCCTCAATTGCCTTCCCTCTCAAAGCACGAGGGAGCCCAGAGTTAGTCAAGGGGTGTTTTATATCCCTGCACTGATTTAAATGACCAAGATTCCTTGAAATGACTGAGGGCAAAATACAAACACTGAGATCTCTTGCACCTTTTAGTGGGTTTTAGTTTGCTTGGTTTGGTTTGTTGTTGTGGTGGGGTTTTTGTCCCATTTGTTTTCAAAGAAAGCAGATGCAAATGTAGATATAATTTTGGAATAATTGCATGCAATCCATTGGTCACAGAAGAATGAATCACACCAGTTTCTCTTTGAAGCTTCCTAACTGGGTTCCCAGCTGGGACTGGGAACTGATGTGAGCAGCACAGGACTTTGTATCACCTAAAAAAGGGCATCTGCCTCCTAGTTGTCCGTTATATGAACAAATGAACAAAATAATCAATTTATCAGTCACAAACTCATGCT
The DNA here is from genome assembly GCA_035222235.1 of Margarornis squamiger. Taxonomy (NCBI): domain Eukaryota; kingdom Metazoa; phylum Chordata; class Aves; order Passeriformes; family Furnariidae; genus Margarornis; species Margarornis squamiger. Next base: position 1,579,202 of record JAWWTY010000072.1, read on the forward strand.
TTTACTACAGTAAAATCCCACTTAGCTCATAATGCTTTAATTGTCACTCCACCTTCACTGAAACATCACAATCAGGTGCTGTTTATAGAAGGACTCTTGCTACAAAGACCCAGTTATTCTGCCTTTTTACTCTTTTCCTTGCTGGAATTCCTGCCAGGAAATATTTGATGCCGTTTTAGCACAGAAAGCAGAGGGAAAAGTCTCCCCAAATAACTGCAGCCTCCCTTTGTGCTGATGTGCTGTGCAGCCACTGCTGCTCTGTCAGGGCTCTGGCATCCTGGAAGGCTTGAAAGCAGAAAATAAGCAACTCTCACACTCTGATTGAAAATTATGGAAAGCAGGGCTTTGTTGTGGCACACGCCTGCCTGCCTGGATCTCATAGGCAGCCAGAGCGGAGCTCCACGTTTCATAATGGATGAGATGTAAAACTAATTTTAAAACAAACTATTAGCATGAAAGTGTTTCACTTTATCTCTGTATAAAGGCTGCTTTTCACTTCTCTTGCCTGGTGCGTGGCAGAGCTCAAAGTCCCAGCAAAGAACTCCTAAAGAATTTCTTAGCACCTGTACTAGAGGTCTAACCTAAAACTGCACTTAGTCATCATTTATTCAATCACTGCCCAACTGCTGGTTGTGCTCTTGTGACAGAGCTGGTGTCACCCTGAAAGCCCCTTTGAATTATTAAAATCTGAGAAGTTTCAAACTCACTGACAAATGGGACATGCTGTAAATCTCCCTGTGTGTGTCTGCATCAGCTTTTTAGGCCAAGATCACATGCCAGGGAAATGGCAGCATAGACAGAAGATAATTAGGCAGATATTAGTACTACAAGAGCAAGTCAGGCACCCACATTTCAAAACTCAGACTTCCACGGGCCAGGGCAATTTAAATCCCAAATCAAGGTGTCCCTGCCCATGGCAGGGGGTGGAACAAGATGAGCCTTAAAGTCCCTTCCAACCCAAACCATTCTGGAATTCTGATCCTGTGAAAAACCTCAAAGCAACAGGGAGGTTGAACAAGTGTCCACAGATGATCCCTGATACAACTCTCCTGAGAGGAGCTGGGTAGAGTATGTTTTCCTGTGCATTTGGGAAATAACACACCACTTTTCTCCATTCTGCATCAGAGTGGCCTGAAATGTCACAAAATCCATCAGGAAGGGAAAAGATTAAATAATAAATAACTCCACAAAGTTTCTGCCACCCAACAACGAGATTCTCTGGGCTACAGAAAAACACTTCTTTGAATTCCTGTTCCCAGCAATGCATAATTATTTATGTTTGGTTTATTGTTTTAGAAAAAGCAGGAATTCTCGTATAGATCTGTGTTTCATTATAACCAATTTGTTTTCAAGAACAGCTTTGATTTTTCACAAGAAGATATTCCCTGGAAAACACCTCCCCCCTCAAATCCTGACTCAGTTCAGTTGGGATTGCAGCAGTAAGGCAGTTCAGGGATGGGCTGCACAGGCACCTTGGTCTTGGCTCAAAGCAGGAGCAGCCTCACACTAAACTGATTCATTTCCACTTCCCGACCACTGCAGCCCCTCTGTTCAGGTGTGCCCAACTGAGAGCCTGGATTATCCAGTGAAGAATTCATTCCAGAAGCACAATTCCAGCATATAAACTGTGCTGCTTGTTTTCAGATGCCATCATTTAGAGAATGTTCAAGGGAATTGTAAAACAGGATTCACTTTATGATGCGGATGAAGTCGGCACTGAATTCTAAATGAGCTGGATACCACATGCTAAATTGTGTCAGCAACACCTCAGTGAACAGAAATATGAGCTTTTCTCTGTCTCTGAGACACCTCTCCTCGAGTGATCCATAGAGTGGCATCCTTATCAACCCAGACAGAACAGACTAGATTTTGTGACAAATCTGTCAGTTGTGCAGGGCTTGAGATACGTTTCCAGCTGGGTGCAGCCAGCAGGTGTAACAAGGATGTGGGCTCTCAGATCAGTACTTCTCAGAGTTGTGGTTTAGATAATATATTAAACCCATCTGAAACACCATTTCCCATTCCCTGCAGAGATCAATATCCAGTGGAGCTCTCAGACATGAGATGGTTTCACAGCCCAGTTTCCTCTTTGCAACACCTTCCACCTCCCATGCCAATGTTTCCTTGGGCTAGAAGTGACCTGCAGCATCCGTGACACAAACTGGGGGGGCAAAGTTGCAGTTCTGACACTAAAAGTTCGAAACCCAAGCGGGGACAAGAATGAAGACATGAAACCCCACTAACCCCACTCTTATGGCCCAACTATTCCCTTCCCCCAGGGCCATAATCTCCCAAGCACAGGCACACTCATGTGACCCTGGGAATCAGGTGCATAGAAAAACACATGGATTACAGTATTTTCCATATCATGGCATTTGCAATATTTCATATACTTAGAATAAGAGAATAAGTGCTAAAAATAGGATTAGCTCACAAGCACTGAGACTGTGTTTACTCAAACCACTCTCCTTCCAGCACCTCAGCATTTGTGCCCTGCTCAGCTGTGCAGAAATAATCAAAATGGTACCTTTGCAGCCACCAAGAGATCTGAGAGTGCAGCAAGTTTTGACTTTTGAAGTCTGTGCATCCAGCCATGGAAGGAACTAGGCGATTGCATCTGGCATGAAAGTGATAGATTTTCATAGGGAGGCTTCAACCTGAAGTACCTGGATACAAGCAATTGATAAAAGCAACGTGCTTTCATGTTGTTTCATCCCTGCCTCTCCTCGCTGCGGTTTGATGGAGCAGACCCAGGACAGAGATGTGAGGTGCTTAAATTTCACTGCCACACGCCTCATATGTCACTTGGGCTTTACCCATTGCAGGCTAGCATCTTAAAAGAGCATACTTTATTATCTCTCAATAAAAGGCAGCGTGGTCAAAATAGCAACTGCCAATTTGCAGGACAGTGTGGGTTCCAATCTGTCTGTTATTTATGTTAGAATGGAAATGGGATGGAAGAAATGACAAATCCGCTTCGCGGAGATGATGAGCATCCAGACGGAAAGGCATTATTAGCAAACACTCATTTAGCAGAGGCAACCACTGCTGCTACAGCCTGGGTACTGCATCGGGCAGAGCACGAGCTTGGAACAGGAATACCTCAAATGAACATGCAGGGAAGAAAAATGAGGGAGGGAAATAGCACTGGCGTGGCTGCATATGGCAGCGACACCGTGCCAGGACTGGGATTCCTCCACGCACCGAGTGGGCCCAGTGCTGCATCCAAACATCCCCATTAACCCTTTGTGTGTCCCTCTGGGAAATGGGAAGAGTCAGGGCAATGGGACTTCAGGCCTTGCCGGAGGTGGAGCATTGCTGAAAGCCACGGGTACCTGCCAGATGCAGCCAGCTGTGCACTGATCCTGCACAGCCCAGCTTAGATGGGAAGCAAGGGGCTCTGAATCCACAGCTGGGCTCCTCTGCTGCCACAGCCTGGGGCTGACACCACTGCGTTTATTTCTGATGCCTCTCCCATCTCCTGCTTTCTTGTTCCTGTAACAGCTGCTGAAATTTCTTGTCTAACAAAAACGTGAAGAAGAACCAAACAAGCCCCCAGCGAGGGATCTCATCCCTGCCCTGCTCTCCCTCCTCCAGCCCAATTCCCACAAACCCTGCACTAAAAGCCAAGGGATCCACCGGCTGACCCCCCAGGACAACCTGTGGCTGCCTCTCACACTGTTGCAGTGGCCTTTTTGGACTTTGGTTTTGCCTCTTTGGTGTGTCTACAGCCCTTTTGGCAGCCCTGCCCAAGCCACGTGCATCCCTGCAGCAGCTTTGCTGTTATCCACAGGAACATTATTTCCAGCAGGACTCTGAAAACCCGAGCTGGAGAGACAGGGAATATTTTAAACTTGTCACGTTCAAAAGCTTCGTTTTTGTCAAGAAATCTAATTTAGTGCAGGGTTTGCAGACTCTGGTGACAAGGCCCACTCTTTTCTAGGAAAAACACTGATGAAGAAAAGCATCTCCCGAACTTTCAGGGAGCTCACCGACTGCAGGCTCTTCCTCAAGGGAATGTCAGTCCCCAGGCATGTGCAGAGCTGTTACCATGACAGGGTTTTGATCTGCACAGAAATCTTTGAGTCTGCCTCCAACACAAGTGATAATAAAGTAAAACTTAACCTTTTCCATAGGAAAAGCCAAGCGGGTGCTTCTCGGAGCACAAGCTGCTCTTGGCTCTAAAATTCAGTGAAGGTGGAACAATGGGGACCCAGTCCTTTACACTTTCATCTCCCTTCAGGGTTCAAATCAGAGATTTGACAAGGAAGCAGCAGAAAAGACCACCAGCAGCTCAGCATCCCTGTTTTACCCCCGTGCCAGCCCTGTCCCACCACCTCCTGCCCTCGGACCAACAGCTGCCACTGCACACACAAAGCCTTCACCCCCAAGGCCAATCCCAAATTCTGCCAAGGCCGTCTGCCCTTCATTCACGTTCCTTCTCCTGTCAAAATGGTGACATTAATGAGCACACTCGGAGGGGGGCTTTGTGCCAATTAACAATTTCTCGTTAGCTTAATTAGAGGACACATGTTTTTAATCACAGCTAAGGATGTGGAGTGATTGAGGAATTGATTCGGAGCTTTTGAAAGCCACAGTGTCAGTGCAAGGGATTTAATTTGGCAGATGTGGTTAAAGAAAGAGCAAAGGTCTTAACTGACTTTGGCTAAATGGGCTCAGTAGTGGCTGAGGCACAAGGAAACAGTTCCATGGCCAATATTCCCCCACCAACACCAAGGAGAGTCTACTCTGAATTTTCAAGCCATTGAGAAATGTGTACAAACCCAGCACCAACACCACTGTTCAATGACTTCATCCCCTAAGGTACAAATATTGCTTCAGAACTGACCCTCTGAACACAAACCAGAGCAGTGCCACCTCCCTGGCACAAAGTTCAGCCACCTCAGACCTCCTCTAGTGTCAGTGTCATGCAGCTTCTTCTCCTAAGTTAACCCCAGCAGTTCTCAGAGGACAGGACAGCAAGGACAAGGGGCTTTGATGCCCTTTGTGCTAAAAGTTTCTGTCACCAGAACCTGAGGCAGAGCTGGTGCCAAAGGATCCAAGTGGTGACACCTGAACTGGATGTCTGGAAAAAGTAACTGCAGCTTCACTTGCTTTCTTGTCCCTTGTCACTGCAGGAGGAGACAAACATAGACCTGCTTAAAGGCTCTCACCACAAACACTCGAGGTGTGACATTCCTGCCTCCAAAACCCCTGGAATCTTTGCCTCTCCATTTTCTGGGTCAGCAGTTGGCATTCCCCCCGTTCACTGTAACTCCAGCTTTCATTTCATAGCATTACTGAACATATTCCTTTTGCCATCTTATTCTGACCTTGCCTTTGAAAGGCTGGAACACAAAGTGCTGGAGCATTTGCACAACCATGACATTTACCAGCAATCACATATACAGGAATAGAAGCCCCAAGGTCTTGGAAAGCAGTAACAGTATTTATGCAAGTGCTGAAATGAGAGGTTTCAGGCAACAAAAACCTATGAAATGAACAACTGACAGCGTGGGCTTGACAGAGGTCACCTCTGATGCAGCTGGGTCAGCAGATCCGAGCCTGCTCCTACACTCCATCTACAGACCAGGAGTCTGTAATCAGACATCACCTTATTTCTACCCAGTCTTGTGCTTCATAGACCACACTGCTGCCTTCTCTATAGAGAGGAGATTAAACAGCTACCCAGCTTGAAATTCACCTGAAAACTAATTACTCTACACACTTCCATCCCCTTGACCTTTGGGTTGGCATTTCCACTTGGCACCACTTTCACTTTAAACCACCATACAGGGCTTTGGGTAAGAGGTGTTTAAGAACTGCTCTCTGAGCTGCCACAAGCCAGGTCTGCTGCTTTAGTAGCCCCTCATCCTGCACCCTCGAGCCCATTCCCCTTGCAGGACACGGAGCTGAGCTGTTCTACAGGATCTCTTGTCTCCTGGTTTCATCCATAGACTTTGGAGAATCACAAGTTTTAATCCCTCCCGTATCAGCCACCTGCAAGGAATTTCCCTATCAGGTTGCAACAACAAATTCTGGTTGATTCCAAATCATCTCAGAGCTGTTTTTCACAGGCTTGTGCTGACCTTGTTAAAGCTTTGTTGTCTTAACAAATTTGGAATATGTCATCTAAAATGAGAGCCGAGCTCACTGTTTACTAAACGTGTAGAGATCTTGTTTCTCCCCTTGATTTGTTTTTCAATGTATTCTCTTTTTGCCCGCCCAAATATAATAAATATTGTAGAAAGGTTAAGGTCAGAAATAGATGGATTCTCTAAGCTAGTAGACTGGAAATATTCAAGGAATGAAATCAGCAGAACCCAAGCCAGCTCTAATAGCTTTCATCTGTTATGTTTGCCTTCTTTCACTAATCTAATGCCCATGTTTTTGTAAGAGAGGAGTTAAACATAACTTTTTTTCTTCCCAGATTTATGACTAATATGCAGCAAATCGGGCAGATCACTCATGCAAACAGTAGCTTTCCAATTCTCAGAAACATTCATCTTGGATAAAAATTGAATGTGGAATTTTTCAGAACTGTCTCAGCCCTTGTGCAGGCGTAGCTATTGATTTCACCTTTAGAGGAGCAATTAGAAGATATATATGCAATGTCAATGTTGTTGTTAATGAAACATATCTTTCCCTACTCAGTATTCTGCTTATTTTCTTAGATACAGAACTTGAAGGAAGTTAAAAATCATGCTGCAGTATGAGTTGGTGAGGTATTACAAAAAGATAATCACATTTTAGAGAGCATCACTCATCCTGAGAGATCTCAAACTGCCTGTGGAATGTTTGCATAGGCACACAATTTCTAAACCAGAAAAGAGACACCATGAGGCTCCTTCTGTCCTCTCAGCTTCTACACAAAATTCAGGAGGGAGGAGACATTGTAGGAGACAGGTCAGCTCGTGGAGCTGAACCAGGACAGAGCAGGTCACTCTTCCCTCCTGCACTAGAGGGGCTGGAGCAGGAGTGGGACAGGCACCTGAACCCCCTGTGTCACACAACACCTCACAGGACAGACTTGGATGGAGCACCCAAGGAGGAATCCCCAATTCTAATGGCAAACATAGCATTGACTGGACCTTACATCCTTTCTTACCTCCCAACATGAATCCCATGGTCACTGAGGTTGGAAAAGACCTCCCAGCCCATGGAGTCCACCCTGTGCCCCATCCCCACCCTGTCCCCCCTCCACCACCCTTCCAATGACTGACAACCCTTTCCATGAAGAAATTCTTCCTGGGAAGAATCTCTGTGGTATTTTTAGCCCTTCATTCTCTTCCTGAGAAGGGAGGGTTAGGCTGTCCTACAGGGACCTAATCTGTATTTCCAGCAGAATTACATTTATCATGTCTGTTGAGTCACCCAGCTGGATTTGGATGTCGTGCTCTTTCCTCTTTTCTATTTCTATTTATCTCTCTCCAGCTAACTTTTCAAAGTCAAATTGATGATGAATTATGGAAGGCAACTGCATTTTATACAGCATCATGATTTCTGAACATCTTTGTCACCCACACAGCAATTCCAGTTCTCTGGCAATATTAATGGATGCTTCCCTGCAGCAAAGCTCAAAGAGCCCAGAGAACCTTCTGATGGGGGCGAGGCACTTTATGGGGTGATCCATCAGAGCAGTGGCCTGAGACCACCAGGTTTGACAGGCTCCAGCAGCAGCTACACAGAGCCAGCAGTGCACAGCTGGAAGGGAACACGCTCCCATTGTCCCCTTCTCATTTTTCCAGGGGCCCACCCCACCAGGAGCCCTTTGGGAAGGGTGCACATGGCATTCAGTCATTTTGTTCCACCTGGAGACTCAACACTCCTCCCAATTGCTTCAGATTCTGATTACTACATTTCACAGAGACATTGGATTCTTACCTAGAGTAAAAGCTGGGGCACTTCTGAAATCATTTCCCCAAGACCACCAGGGAGGGTTAGAGAATTAGTTACATACATCCTTGGAGCAAACGGAAGACTTTCAACCACAACCACAGAATTCAGCCCTTGAAGGCACCATCCCATTGCTGGCTGCTGTGTATGCAGGCCATGAAATTATTTAGGTTGGAACATACCTTCCTCATCACTCTTCAGAGCTCTCTCTTCCTTTAGGACCATCTCCACAAGGAAAGCACTCCCTGAGCAGGACCACTCAGCACCACCTCAGCAGCATCACCCACTAATCCAGACCCCCAGATTTTGTAGCTCCACCACGGTGCTTTGGGACCCAGCTGTGACTCAATTGCCAACAGGTTCCATAAATTACAACAATGAACTGAGAACAGTAACTTTAAGCACCTGCACTTTTGAAAAAAATAAATAAACAATCATTTAGAGAAGCTCAGAATCACTTCTCTCCTGTTGTTTTCCTTCTTTGATAATCAAGTGGTGATTTTATCCAGAACTGATATTCAGACACTGCTTGGAATGATGTTGTCATTGTCAGTGTTCAATTCAGAGCACGAGGCCAAGAAGTCAATGGCCAAACTAGTCTATAAAAGCAGGTCAAGGAGAAACAAGGCATAAATAATTCTGGGGTTTGAATGTCAGCTGAGTGTTCTGGGAAACATCAGAACCAAGAATGATTGGTGGGATACCAGGCAGAGCTTCTTGGAAAGCAGCTGAAACTCACTGGAAAAAGGAAAGCTCTTCAAAACAGAGAATTAGAGTAATTTTTATGAAGAATTAAATTAAATATTTACAGAATATGAAATAATTACTGAAAAGATTAGGAAAAAGAGGGAAATTGCTAAACAAATAAAATGACTACAAACAAACACATTTCTTGATGAAATAAAAGGATTATGGCAAAGCTTGCCTGTGAAAATTGATAAAAAGCCTTATTCCCAATTTTCTCTCAATCCATTAAGAGCCAGCCATGTGGAGAAATTATTAGTAGCTGTAATATCTCAACCTGTATTTTTAATCAGGCATTCAAATTAATGCAAAGCAGATGGAGTGGACCATATTTTCCCAAATCACACACATTCAAATATGTCATTGAAGTTTTTGAGCTTAGAAACTCAAATGTACCAAACCCACTGTCCCAATTCCCACGTTTTCCACCCTGATTTACCAAGCCAGTGGAAGGAATAGCAGAATCAGAGAGTCACAGGTTCCCACAAGGGTTTGGGTGGGAAAGGACCTTAAAACTCATCCCATCCCACCCCCTGCCATGGGCAGGGACACCTCCCACTAGCCCAGGTTGCTCCAAGCCCCGTCCAACCTGGCCTTGGACACTTCCAGGGATGGGGCAGCCACAGCTTCTCTGGGCACCCTGTGCCAGGGTCTTCCCCATTCATGGCACATCTGGAGCATCTCCTGTGCCAGGCTGCAGACAAGCCCTGTTTTGGGACTCCTTGTTTGGAAATATTTGTAGAAAATACTGCTATTACAAGTGTCATCCATAATTTTTTTCCCCCCAAAAGAAGGACTGATCTGTCTAATCTATTTTGGGTAGATATTTGCATAACTGATTGCTAAAAATCAGCAGCAGCAGTTCAGATTAGAAAAGCTTTCTTCAGTGACAGAGTGGTCAGGCCCTGGAAGGGGCTGCCCAGGGCAGTGGTGGAGTCACCATCCCTGGAACTGTGCAGAAACCGAGCAGACATGGCACTTTGTGATAAGGTTGAGTGACCATGGTGGGATTTGTTCAGAGGTTGGACTAGATCTTGGAGCTCTTTTCCACCGCTAATGATTCTGTGATTCTATGAAACGTAGACTCGAGGCTGGTGTGAGATGGGGGATATTTTGCTGCTGATGGCATTGGAGCAGAGCCATGAATCCTTGATGGTCCCATCTCCCACCTTTAGCTCCCACTGCACCCACAGGGTCGTGGTCCAGGCTCGTGCCCTGTGCTGGGAACAGGTTGTGGGAACAACCCAGTGGGTCCTGCATCCCAGTGGGCTCCTGGGTCCCTGTGAGCCAGCAGCAGCACCCGGGATAAAAGCAGGAGCATATGGAGCACCAGGACAAACACGTCTCCTCGCGTCTGGCAAGAGACCGCGGAGAGGCGTGAAGGAAGTTGTAAGAAAGGAGGGGAGCAGACAGCTGGCCTTGGAGCACAAAGCACCATCTCTCACACACATGGCAAGGCCAACAAAGCCCTTCCTCCCCCGACGCCCCTTCTGCTCCTTCCCCATTCACGGGAATCTCGCCGAAAGCCTAACGAAGGTTTATGCAAACTGCTCCTGACATTTGGAGAGCAATTAAGCATATGGGCATCCACCTATGCAAAACGTGAGCGTGGGGAGCTGGGCAAGCAGGCCCCCTCTTTGCAAGGGGGGATTCTGGAATGTCCCCCAGTGATCAGGACATGGTTGGGCGTGCAAAAACCTCCACTGCTCCAGCGGGGTCGTGAAACATCAGCGGGTCAGAGTTGTGACTCCTTTCATAGGATTATTTGATATGCTGGGAAGGACCCACAGGGATCATCGAGGTCAAGTTCTGGCCCTGCACAGACACCCCAAAATCCCATCCTGTGCCTGAGAGTGTTGTCCAAACCCTCCTGGAGCTCTGGCAGCCTCAGGGCTGTGCCCACTGCCCTGCGAGCCTGTTCAGTGCCCACCGCCCTTCCCTCCACCCAAAGTGGTTAGGAAAAGATGTTGTATATTAACCTGGTCCATAGAATCGATGTGTAAGTTAGAAAATTTAATGATCATTACTCTTATCTCATGTGGGGGAGGTACAGGAACATGCCACCACTCATCCATAGCCCTTGATCCGAGTATTTCATTTGGAAGCTTTGGACTAAGGGAGAGGGAAGTTGTTTTTGCCAACATTTCCAAACACTTTAATGATCAGAAACTCAAAATTTCAGTTCCACTTCAAATGTTAATGGGTTTGCTTTCTGATTTGCAGAAATTGCCGTGTTTATACACTAAAATGGTAGAGCACTAAGTGATGATGGATGAAGATGTGCACTGCGAAAAAATGAACTGAGATGGGAAGACTGAGTTTAAAAAAAAAAAAAAACAGGTTTGAAGGAAAAACAAAATCTCCAGTGAAAACCAGAATCAAACATGCCACAGTATTTCCTGCTATTTCTATCAGGAGCCCCAGATAGACTCAAAAACTGGTTCAAAATTCACTGGAGGTCTCTGCAAGAAGAACCTTCTCAGTGAAGACAGGCCTGTTTTTCAGCACAGTGTTGCTCTTTAAATTATAACTTCATAGTTACAATCATTCAATAACTATAATTAAATATATATTATAACATAATATACCCAAAGCACTCTAATGGCCCTCGATTCAGTATCCCTTCCAGAGGAGTAACTGCTTTTCCCTTTCAAACCAAATACAGATTTTCCTCCCTATTAGAGTGGGTTTGATTTTCTTGTTTGTAGCTCTGTTTGTACCAACCTCTGCAAACAAAACAAAAGCTTTCTTTGCCTTTACAGTTCCTTTTGCTCCTCGTCACAGCTGGCAAAACCCCCAGAGCAGCAGCAGCGCTGCCGCCCCGGGTCGGGCTTGACCAGCATCCACCTCCCCTTGTTGTCGCAAACCTTGTGCTTCAATTCCAAATATTTCCCTCCTGGCAAAACCCTGTATTTTTTTCCAGGTGAGTCCAGGGAGGAAGGCAAGCCCTGACAGCCACAAAGGCTGTGATGAGAGTGGTTTGGTCAGTCTGGTTGTGTTTGGAACAGACCCTGAGATAACCCCCCCGGTTAATCCTGCAACCGCAGACTCCAGCCAGCGACAAGCAAGTCCCCTCTGCTGGGATAAATCCACGGGCAGGGAGCCAGTGGAGCTGTGAGAGCGAACACTGACTGAGAATCTGGTCTGCTGTTTCCAAATAAATAAAAAAACCCACCGACAGAAGGTTGGCTACGTGTGTGTGTGTGGAGAGGGAGGCTTCAAACAGAGAAACCGGGAGGAAAGCGCAAGGTCTGCAGGGGTTTTTGATGGATTACGTTGCATGTTTGAACATAATACACATTAAGGCTGGAGACACTGATGCTTTGAATGGTGTGAAATTCCATCTAATGTGGGTTGTTTGCCTGACACAAACATGTTTAACACGAGATGGAACAAAGGCGAGAAAATCACAGCAGAGTTTCTGAGTGATGCTTGAAAAATTGTTTGCTCTTCCTCCCACCTCCCAGTTTAAAAATGCAGCTTTTCTCCAGCAGCCCCATATCTCCCCCCCCCAGCAATGGGTTAGTAAATAATTCAGGGAAAAAAACAAGCACCAGAACTCAGAGTAATAAAAATGATGTCTCTATCCAGTGTTGAGGCTCATCGTGCCACTTAAGTAAGACAGATGGGAGGATGCGCCGTCCTTTGCTCAGTAAAACTGCACTGGGAGAAGCTGAATAAGCCTGAAATTAGAGCAGAGGGTGAGCTGGGGGTGGATGTACCCGGACCGTGTTGCCTGACAAAGATGCAGGGAAATGTAATTTACTCTGAAATGACAGTTTGAAGGGGGAAGAAAAATAAACACACAGGAGGGAGCTTAGACTCATTAGCGGCCCAGCCACAGTATTTCATCGTTAATAATAATAAAGGACCCGGCTGAACCGGTGACTCTCAGTAACACTCCGCTCTCCGGGTCTCCATTTTTAGTTAACACATAATGGCTGGCACTGCAGCAGGGACCTGGGATGAGGGATGGGGCACACAGGACGTGGGCAGGGATGGGCAGCCTCTTCGGGAAGCGACGCTGATTTACACCAGGCTGGGGCAAAGGCGTTAGGGCTGCAGCATTCCTCATCTCCAGCCCCAAGGACTTCTGGCAGCAAGGCAGGCTGCGGCTCCATCGCTCACACAACTTCCACTCGGTTTTGTAAATATTCCCCTTCGTGGGAAATACATTCCCAGCCTGTGGGAAACAGGGAGGAGCGGAGGCAAAGGGCCAGCGTGGTGGTGGGTTGTGTGCCACGAGCAGAGAGCACAGTGGGGGACAGACACATGGCTGGAGCTTAAACTGAGACATGAACAGCCAGAGCTGTTTGATCTAATCCAAATTTAAGGACCAGGGTTGGTCCAAATAACACTTTAACCCTTCAATATTTAAAGTCTTTGTCTCACTTAGAGACCTTCCCGATGAAAGACATTTTCACAGAATCACAGAATTGCAGGGCTGGAAGGGACCCCTGGAGATCACCCAGCCCAATCTCCCTGTCCTGGCAGGCTCACCTGGAGCAGGTGACACAGAGACGTGTCCAGGTGGGTTTGGAATGTCTCCAAAGAGGAAGACTCCAACCCCTCCCTGGGCAGCTGCTCTAGATCTCTGCCACCCTCCATGGAAAGAAGTTCTTCCTCATGCTGAGGTAGAACTTCTTGTGTTTTAGTTTATGGCCATGGCTCCTTTCCCATCACTCTTTCCATTTTGCCCTCTCCACATCACACCTGGCTATGGTCCTCTCACCATTGCAAGCTAAGCAAGCTCTGCCTGTATCAGCAATTTGATGGAAAACCAGACAGGGAAAGGGATGATGGACACGGTGTTGACATGACAGCAAATGGCCTCTTTTCCACAGTGAGTAACAAGCCAGGGTCTCACAAGGACAGCAGCTCTGTTTCCTGTGAAAGTCCTTTTTCTTTAGGTTATTGCCCTAATTCTGCAGTGCTGAAGTATCTCTGTGTGATTCAGTTGTAGAAAGAGCTGGAAGTCCCAATGGCCAGAGATCACCTAGCACTGAAAGAGCATTTGCAGTTAAGCCTCAGATCCAACGTACTGAGCCATTCTGGCAATCTGAACACTTATTTTAGTGCCAAAATGGAAGCTGAGCGATTTAGAAGGGCTTGTCTTTGAATCCTGAGTGTTGAAAACCTGGCTTTCAGTATCCCTCAGATTCTGGCCTTTGGTATTTTCCTTCTACTGGAAGCCAAATAAAGCCCAGCACCCCTGGAATGTTCCACGTTGCTTTAAAGTTAAAGAATAATTTATAAATATTGATTGTGTGCTGGAGGCTCAATCTTGGAAGGTGCTGAGTACACACACATCTTACTGCTGCCCTTTGGACAGCCTCAGGGGAAAGACACTTGATAAATGCACAATACAGTTATTCTGGCAAGAAGAAGTGCCAAGTGCTGTTGTTGTTATGTCCCTTCAAACACAAGTGCAGATTTATTTTGAAAGCACACATATAGTGGGAGTTGCAAGGTAGAGGTAAGACATTAATTATGCCTCAGCACGAGAGCTCCGACAGATTATGGGCAGACTAATTAAAGTCTTTAATTAAAATACATGGTCCTTGCAAAGCTCAGAGTAGATATGGAAGAGCTGGCTCAAGAAGGTTGGAAATTACCTTAGAGAAGGCTCCCAGGACTGAAAAGAGATCAGTGTCTTCACTCTGTTCCACACCAGCAGATCATCAGGATCTTGGGTGCCTGGGGGGGTGTCAGTGGGTGACTCCAGTGCCTAAAGGGGCTTACAAGGCTGGAGAAGGACCTTCCTCAAGGCATGGGGTGATAGGACAAGGAGGGATGGTTTCAAACTAAAAGACAGTAGGTTTAGATTGGATAATGGGAAGAAATTCCTCTTTGTGAGGGTGGGCAGGCCCTGGCACAGGTTGCCCAGAGAAGTTGTGGTTGCCCCATCCCTGGAAGTGTCCAAGGCCAGGTTGGAGCAACCTGGGCTAGTGGGAGGGAATTAAATGATCTTTAAGGTCCCTTCCAACCCAAACCATTCCAGAGTTCTGTGATTCCAGGGCTGGCAGATGGTACAAGTGCCAGCAGCAGACTGAGTGTTCACCCTCAGTCTCCACCAAAGTGATAAAGACTGCCCTCACCAAGAGGAGTTGCCTTTTTCTCTGCTGTGCTTCCCTCTCAGATTCTGCATGGATTGAGCCCAGGCTGCCTCACCCAGGGCAGGCTCACATCCCATTCCTGCCACTCCAAGCACTGGTCCCACATGCAAGGGAGAAGCACAGCCTGTCCCTTTGGCTTTTGTACAAGCCTACAAGGAGAGCAACAGCCCGGACCTTAATGCTGTGAAGTTTCTTCCAGAGACATGCAATCTGAAAGGGTGTGCTCATAACCCTGGAAAAGTGCCCCACTGCAGATCCTAAACTCAAAACTGGGAAATGTTTCACTTTTAATTAAGAGAAGCTTCTGTTTTTCCCTCCTTTGTTCTGAACCAGAAAGCACAACATTTGGGTTGTAAAGACTAAGTACCAATTTATGTTTTATCATGAAAACCTTGGCTTTTGGAATCTTTCTATAGGTTCAACTGACTCTTTTCAACTGAGTTATGGTTTGTATTTACATAAATTACCATATGAAACTTGTTAATATTTCCTGACTATCCTTTTTCATAGCACTATTAGACAAGGCTCTGCGCTTTTGTTTGGGACTCAATGTCAGCGAATCAGAATTCATGACTGTGATCAGTTAGGAACACAGCCCAATAATTTATTCCCTAACATAGTGTCTGGGTGTCAAATAATCCGTCCTGAGAAATGCTATCTGAAATCAGCAGAATTTTATCATGCAAATTACAGGAAGTGTTATCGTTGGGAACAGCGGGAAGTTCCTGATTCTCTGTCATTTACACATTAAATGAGCTCAGACTTGCTCTGTGCAAGGCACTGTGCTGGGAACGTGCCCTGGGCTCAGGATTTTTATAGACTCACCAATAGCAGGAAAGGGCAAGAAGAATTTCACCTATTCAGAAGTGTTCATTGTTGGATTTCATCTACAGCAAAGCTCCCTGCTGGTGAAGTTATTCATCCACGAGTGAGGCAGCAGGATCTGCATTTCTCCACCGGGGTGTGGCTGCACTGGGGATGGAAGGATACTCGGTTGGCTCTTGGATCTGGGAGCTGGGGAAAGACCCCCACCATCCCCACGCTGGTTCCAGGTGAGGGTGGGAACGTGCTCTGCTCCACACACGAGTCCTGCAGGGCCTGTCCTCCTCACACAGCACCCAGCCATCATCTCTGAGCACTTTATCCTATAAACTATCTCTGGGTAACAGAAGTACAGTGAAGGCAATGCTATTTGGTTTTTTCTTCCCAGTGTTGGTCTTGGCAAGTTGGCCAGGAAATGACAGGCACCCCTCAGCTGGTACTACCTGGTGGTTGTTATCACCCCCTGAGTGATGCTGACACAGAAGAAGTCAAGCCCTGCTGAGCAGACACTGCTGCCCAGGCAGGCTGTGCACTTAGACCTGCCTAACCTGGAGGAGAACCCCACACTGGGGGTGGGGGGATTCTGGCCAAGCCCTCCAGAACACAGCACATCCTGCAGCACACAGAGATATTAAAGCAGTCAAGATCAGCCCTCCTTTTCATGGAAAATCAAGAGGGAAATGCCCCCAGTGATCCACATTTCTTCAGCATTGTAGTTCTCCCACCCAGGGCACCAGGCTGGGCAGGACAGCAAATCTGGCCTGCAGATGCTTAATGACAAGGAGTGAAATTAGTTTCCATCCACAGCTGAGTCTCATTTCTCTGAAGACCATGAATCTGTCACTGAAAGGGTGCTCACAGGACTGGCTGGCAGTGCTTGCTCGGGGCACTGGTGCATTTCTGTGAGCCACCTTCCTCCACTCTCGGTCCTTCTCCTCTTGTGCAGATGAGAAACACCCAGGGCTTTCTGAGGCTGCTCCGTGTTTCAAACTTAATGGACCTAATACTGCAATTCTAGCAATAAGGACTCCTCCCCTTCCAGGCCCTGTTTATCTGAAATTAATTTTTGGTGCATTATATGTGGGGGTTGATTTTTTTTCAGGTTTTGGGTTTTTTCCGCTTGATAAAAGCACCCTCTTCCCAATCCAGGCCCTTTGGGAGAGTTGAGAGCCTGTTCCCATTTCCACTGCTCGATATTTTTCACTCCTTGTTAATCCCTTCCTCCTGATTTGCTGCTTCACCCTGTTTGCATTGGAACAGGGAGAACTGAAGATAAGCAAAACAGGCCACAGTCCCTAAAACAGCGAGGGGATGAGATCACCTGCCATCTGGAGCTTGTGGTCTTCCAAAGAGGAAACTCAGAAACTAATTAAAAATACTCTGTGTCATAAAGGCTAAACTGCCAGTGGGACTGAGAATAAATTGGAGATCATTAGACCTCTGCAGCATCTTCAGTAATTCCAGTTTTGTGAACCAGTTTGTGGCAGGGAGCAAAGCCAGCGTAACAGGATGAGGTTGCAGCAAGTCATGTTGCTCTGAGAGCGCAGAGTAGGAGCCCTTATCTCTCAAGATTTATTTATCAGCTCCCATCTGCCACCTTTGGACAGGTGAAAACCTCCCCATCACGGATCCTCCTCTCCCAAAACAGGGAAATATGGTTCAAAAGGAGTGCTGGGGAGGAGGTGTCCAGATCCCAGGAAAACCATCAGAAATCCCTCCTCATTTTTAGGCTCCTCCACACTTCCTATGCCTTCTCCAGCCTCTGATCCTTGACTCTGAGCTCACCCTTCCCAGAGAGGAGCAATTCCAAGTGGGAACACCCCCCTCTGCCACACACAGAACAGGATCATGTTTCACATTTCATTTCAGTGACAAAATCTCTGTAAGACATCACACACCGAGAGCAAAACCAAGTGACCTTCAAGGCTGCTAAATGCACTTATTTTTTTCATTTTTTTTAGCCCAAAAGGTATCTCAGCAATAATTACCCTCCTGCCTGTGCTGCCTCGTTGCCTGTTGAGGTCATGAGGCTCATTGTCAACAAACCTGTTAATGGCAATGCCACAAAAAGCAATTTCTCTTCCAGGGCCCATCACTCCATTAATGAGCCTCTGAGCTAAAGAACAGCAGTTTCCAAGATTTATGGGCAGTCTTTTGCTTGTTTTGGGGGCTATCAGCTCGAGAGAATAATTCCATTTTGCCACAATGACTTGGTTCAAGATGGACATCTACCTTGCAGAGGGGGTTTTCTTTCCCTAAATGGACTTTCCATGGTATTACAATAACAAATTAAAACCAGACTGTGTTGTTACTGGTAACTCCAGCAAGCAGACACTAATAACATGATCTCAATCTCCCCCTGCCATTTGATTTACCAAGGCTTGTCTGGTAGGAGCTGCAGAGTTATTTTTGCACCAGAGTTGCAATCAACCACTTCATTTTTTCAGTCCCTTCGCATCTGCTCTGTTGATTTCCCATTGATTTTTATCCCTGTGTAGCCTTTAGAAGCTGTTAGAGTGAAGCCCAAATAGTCAGCTTTCAGCCTCATAAATATGGGTTTGGGCTAAGAGCAACCTTTGGGCAAGTGGGAGAATTGTGGTGAAGTGCTGCAAAGCTGCTCACCATCAACTTAAAATGGCTCTTCCCAAGGAAAGGAAGGCAGAAAATGGAGCTGCTGCTTTTTGGGGTCATTGCCTGGCCTGCAGGAAGGCTGGCTCCTGGATTTCTACATTTATGTCTTCCTTAAAGATCTTTTTTTAATCACAGGACCATAAGATCGATGACAGAATCCCAGAGTGGTTTAGGTGGGAAGGGACCTTAAAGCTCATCTCGTTCTATCCTTTGCCATGGGCAGGGACACCTTCCACTTGCTCCATGCCCTGTCCAACCAGGGATGGGGCACATGGGGGAGAGTGGCTTCTTGATACTGGGCAGCTCCTTGCAGGTGAGGTCCTGATTTTGCTGGGGTTTCTTTCCCTTTCCTGGTCCTCAGACAGCAATTCCAAATGCTCTGTGGGAGACAACCAATTTATTGGAGGGAGAGACACGGAGTCTGAGACACAAGCATGGTGCCATAACCTCACCAAAGCTTTGTAGGAGAGATGATGAAAAGTGCTAATAGGAATCGGGCTTTTAAATTGATGACTCACTCAGGTTCATTCCAAATGATGGGCTGAAATTTGTTTTCCTCAGAAGCTGAAGCCTCTCCCAGGTCCGTGGAGGCCCAGAACAAACACTGGAGATGAGAGGAGTGGAAATTCTGCGTGACATTGCTCCTTCACCTTCAGGAAGATTGTTTTTATCTGCACAAAAATGAACAGGACTTTCGTTCCAGGGACTTTGCTATGCTTTAAGAGCTTTTCTTGTCTTGTTTGTAATGCCATTCAAAAATGGATCCACACAGTTTGGTTTTATTTTCCCTCCTTCCATTAGTGCTGCCCTTGCCACTGACTGAGCAGCTCCTGTCCCTGGAGCACTGGGGTGAGTCAGGGACTGGGATTTGCAGCGAGGCAAAAGGCAAGGAAGTTGTTCTAAACACAAATCCCATTTTTTTGTGAATTCCTGCCATTTGGGGACCGTATTAATCCAGCTACCATTCCTCTGTAATTTATGTTCAGGCATAATCTTGAACATCTAAAAGGGAGAAGTGTTTTATTTTCAAAGGAAAGCGAGCGATTCATAAAACATTATTTGTTGACACTTTCTGGAGAATATAAAGGGGCTCATTGCTCTGATTCAGACCCTATTTGCATAATTTTTCCTTCACTCACCACAGGTAAATCATGGTTAAATATTGAAGCATTTATCACCTGTGTATTTTCAAGCCAAACTTTATATGAGCATACAAGAGAGGGACACACTTTATCAAGAACATGCATCAAACTGCAAAAACATTTTGGCACTCCAGTTCTGCACTCACGAAATGAAGATCCTGGCCAGCTCTGGGCATGGACACCTCTTTTGGGAGGAAAATCACCCTTGGACTGTCTTTCACACGACTCTCAAGGAAAGTCCCAAAGCAGAGCTCACACAGGGCTGGAATGCTGCATGGATTGCATCTGCACAGACACTCATGGAAAGTAATATCAAAAATAGAGTATTTGGATGTTCAGTCACCCCCACAAAGGCCCTGCTCTGTCAGCTGACCTGTTGTTAGCCAGGTTTATTGCTCTTGTAATGGTGAGACATTTAATTTGGCTTCGAATTACTGGCTACATGCTCAGCTAATGGGAGCCGAGGTGACTTTCCAGCAGATGCTCACATGGGGATCACATCTTGTTGTTCAAGTTCCTGTTCAGCAACTCTGCAATATGTAAATGGCAGTCAATTAAAAATGCATATTGTGCACAACAGAGAAGCTTTCAGCCTTTCACAGGTGAAAACATGACAGGATAAAATGTGTCTGTTCTTCTGTCCACTTCCATTTCCACCCCAAAACTGTGGCTGGGGGACAAATAAATAAGTGAAAAGGAGAAACGCTGCTTTTTGTCACATAACATCAAATATTTCCCTTTGCCTCATCCTCCACTTTCCCTTCTGTTGTCCTAATAAATAAAATAATACTTTGGGGATTTGGATTTACAAACAAACCATCTCTGCATTTGGCCATATCTTCTGCAGCAGCGAGGGAGGAAGGTTCTGCTCCTCAATAACTGAGTGTACACAGAAAACGCATACAAATTATTGCAGCTGTCGCTATCACAACTTAGGAGTAAATGCAGATGGCATGAAATAATATTCACAAACAGCTAATAGAATTTTAATGGCTGTAGAAAGAAAATAAAATGAAAGACACTGTGTTTACTTGTGATATGAAGGGAATTTATAGTGTGCCAGTGCAAGTAACGAGTCACTTTGGACCTTGCATTTTCCCACATTCAGAAGTGGGCAAGTCCCCGTGGGTTTTATTTATGGGAAGTTTAAATAGCAATCATAATTTGTGAAATATTCAAGGATGCATCTGCATAAAGTATGATGTTCACATTATGCAAATGTCATGTATGATGAATGAAATGCATCAAATGTCTTGAGGACACCCAGATGTTAAGCCTACCAGGATGCCAGGAAACATGGAAGGAGGTGAAGAACATGATTTCTTCTTGAGTTAATTGATTTTCATGTTCCAGCATCACCTTCTAAATACTTCCAATCAAGAAGCAAGCTACAGTCACAGCTCACTTGTTGTGGTTGTCTTTTTCAATCATCATTCTCACTCTCCTTTTCCCAGCACTGTCCAAGAACCAACACAGCCTTTCAGATGGTTACATGAGATCATTTCCTTACACACACAGCACTCAAGAGTGAATGCTCACTAGTTAAACGCTACATTTGGAGCTTTGCTTTCTTCATATTGTTTGTTCTGTGGCCAACAGAAGGGGCAGCAAGGCCATGCTACAGCTCCCTGTAATGGGCAGTCATGTATGAGCTCTGTGGATGGAGGAATTCCAGTCCTGGCACAAAACTACAGCCCCACAACCAGAAGGCAGATGGGGCTTTGCAGGGTGGCACGACACTGCTGTGGTTTTTCCTTGTAGGTTTGGGAGTAGAGATCATAAAGATCCATATGTGCTGAGGAGTGAAATTTATGGCAGAGTAAAAGCCTGTCCTATTAAAATGATCAGAAGCTGTGCCTTTGAGTTAATTTAGATGCTATTTCATGCCCTACACTGAGCTCATCCACCACTGTGCCCCCTTGCCTTGAACCCTGGTGTATTTTGTGGAGCTTTCACTGTACAGACAGTCTGATACCCTCAGCCTTTTCCCACATGGAGCTGAGGGCTCTGCCTTGATGTCCCAGAGCTGGAAGGAATCGTCTCTTGCTCAGCATCAAACTCTGAACTCGTGGTGCAAATTAATTCTCAGATAAAAGGCTGTTCATTTCTTGTACCACACACGAGGCTGACCAACAGCACCCGGAGCTGGGCAGGGTAAGGGCAAGGGCTCATCATGGTTTTACTGATAGAACAGTGATGAATTAATAACTGCTAATTAAAACACAGATTAGAAAGCATCTCTACTGTTCTTCCTTTTCTTTGAACAAAGAGACAATGGCCATCCTTCTCTCCTCTTGCTGCTAAAGAAAAGAAGAAGATTTATTTAAATGAACAGGGACATGTCACTGCAGCTTTTCCATATGGCAGAGGAGGAGGAGGCTGCAGCAGGTGAGTCCCTGAGCAGATGTTAAGAATTCACAGACAATCAGGACCTGGCTCTGGCTGGATTTGCTAAAATCAGGAACATGCCAACAGTGGGAACTCTCCTGCTTTGACCCAGAGGGAAAAGATGTGGGGTAAAATGCTTAGAAGTATTTAAGCAACTGCCAAACCAGAGCTGTGATTTAGCCCTTTCTGGGCCCAGCAGCAGCACTTCACTGGAGGGCTGCAGTCATACCTGTCCCATCATGGGGTCCATCAGAGCAGGTACCCCTGCAGAGCATCACAGAACCCCTGAGTGGTTTGGGTGGGAAGGGACATTAAAGCTCATCCAGTTCCATCACCATCACCAAGACGTGCTATCCAAAGTTATTTACTTGTTAACTGAGGCTTCGAATAAAATTGAGCAAGCTCCTAATTAAGTTAGGAATGTAAATCTCAGTTAATTTCAATGATGCTGATCTTATTGATATGGCAAATCAGTAACTGTCTGGAAATGACAGATTAAAACTGATAAAAATAATTTTACTATTGAGCACATCATTTGATGCCGTAAAAATGGAATTGTGAAAGCCAGTTAAAATGATGACTATTGAATCGGCTCGCAGTGATAGATGGCTTTTAAATGCACCAAACTTGCCCACAATCTGAAATTCATAATAATTCTCCAAAACGTCCCTATTAAAGGAACACTCACACATAAATACACATTTTTGTCTGACAGGAAAAGTATTCTACTTTAAATATCAATAAATATTCCCACACCTTCAGCTCAGTGCAACTTTAGGAGAGGGATGTGTGTGTGCCTGCACCTCAGAGCTGACAGCAGGTTGCACCTAAGCTGGTCCCCACCCAGGTTTTCGACTCTTAGTCAGGGCTCTGCAATCCCTAGGGAAGAGTAAAGCCAGGAATGTAATTCCTCTTGCACCAGACACTATCAGACAAAGTGATTAAAACTCCATCAGTCACTTGGTGCAGTAGGGATAGTGCCTAAGGAGTGATGCTGTGCCGGATCAATAGTTGCTGGTTTAGAACAACCCCCAAATTCCTGGGCTTTGCTGGCGGCTTTGCTGGCAGTGAGGGGCTATTATCCAATGGCTGCACTCAATTCCATTGGCAGCTGCTCTTAAATATTATGGATTCCCAAAGAGTTCATGCAAATTCAAGTTACATCTGTCATTAAAACACTCGGCTCGAGTCTCTCTGGGAGCCGGAGCAATTGTAGGGGAGTGTGTAAAGTGAGCAAAGGGTTTTACATCCAGTTTTGGGTTCTAATCTTCCCTCTGCATAAACACCAGCCCAGGCTCCAGAGGGAGCCAGAGGGGCAGAGGGACCTGTGCATGGGTGGGACTGGGTGGGCTGGGTGCTCATGGACCAGCCTGACTCAGTTTCCCCAGCAGCACAGTGGGAATAATGACAATTATTTATTGTGCCACAGAACGAACCACAGATTCCAGAAAGGTTTGGGTTGGAAGGGACCTTAAAGCTCATCTCATCCCACCCCCTGCCATGGGCAGGGACACCTCCCACTAGCCCAGGTTGCTCCAAGCCCTGTCCAGCCTTGTCTTTGTCCCCCAGGAAATGCTGAGGATTGGGCAGTTCTTGTATTCAGGCCCTGGAGATGGAAATGCTGATCCAGGGGAAAGCAGGGTGATGAGCTGATCCCTCACCCCTGAGCAGGATTGCTCCCCACACTCCCTTGCCCAGCTCTCAGTTCCATCTGCCCTGAGAAAGCCCAAACCTCTTCCCATGGGACAGCAGTGCAGCTGAAGGGACATCACTGCTCAGAACCATTTCTGATACTAAACCTCAATATTCCTGACTTAATTCCAGCCCGTATTTCCTCTCTCCACCCTCACGTTTCGCACTTGCATTTTATTTGTCATTAATAAGTCATATCAGAATATATAGTGGTAATAACATAACAGCACATGATATTGTTCTTCCTTTGACTTGGGACTTCCTCGCTCTTTGCTGATTTGTGTTGCAGCTTCTCTTCGTGTATTTCATGTGTGTGAGGCTGAATTTACACTGCAGTGAACCCAGGCACTGCTGCTAATGCATCTTCTCCCCTCACCTCCTCTGAGTGCATGAATCTTCCACCTCCCCGACGCCACACAGATATTAAACACATTATTCTGCTTTGATTGAATACGAGTGGAATTAAATTTCTGCAGTGACTTACTCCTTTCTGAGGGAACCGAGCAGGGAATATTCATCCAGGAAAAGTAGCAAGGAAAGAGAGGAAAACAGGCAGGATCAAGCACTGAGCTAAGGAGTGACCATTTTCACCTCCATTAGCAGTTTTATACTAGATATGATAAATTTTAGCTTCAGTGGTGCAAATTCCAACATCTGCTCCATCTCTGCCTCACAGACGTGTTGACAGGTGTAGGCTCCTTCTCAGCATTGCTTGGGAGCTGACAGATGGACTGTCAGCAGTAAATAAAGGGTGAAGCCCACTGGCAGTGGCAAGGGGCTCCTGAACTTTTCCTTTGTTTTCACTCATTTGATTTCACATCTCCACACTCTCTGCTCACTCTCTTAACAGCATTTAGCAAGGAATTTCCTTCTCTTTAATCCTTTCTTATCTCCCTGGAGAAGATGAAAGCTAACTGATGTTAATCTGCCAAATATTTCTGATCATCGAGAGTGCAATATAAATTACCACCCTGACTGGAAATTAATTGCAAAATCAAATGAGGTTGCAGAGGAAAGTCAACACCTGAACATCATTTCTTCTCACACATGGAAGGACAGCACTGTGCAGGTCCAGAATTCAGTGTGCAACCAGAATTTGTGGAGCAGGGCATGGACCAGCCCTCTCCAGTGCCAAGCCATCTCAGGTGTTTGGCTCCAGGGCCTCACCACCCAGTTTTTCTGGTATTTCAGCAAGGCTGAGATGTCACCACCACTTTCCCTTCCCACCTTTGTCCCCACAGCCAGTTCACTGCAGAGTTTGGACCGATTCAGTTCAGTTTTTGGTGTGATTTATCCCCTGGGAAGAGGAAAAGGCTTTGGGTCCTTCCCAGGAACTGAAGAACAGCATTTAGGTGTGAGATGAATGAAGCTTTTGCATGAAGAGAGGTGACAAGTATCTTCCTGAGCCAGACCTTTCCAGGCAAGCATTCTTATTAATTCCAGAGGACAACCACCAAATCCCACAGATCCCTGCCCAGGTAAGGGTAATATGTGGCTTTCCAGAAAAGTCCAAATGCATGGCTGCTGGGACACTGACAGCCAAGATGTCCTGCAATCCTCTGTTTCTCCTTTTAAAAGCTTTCTGTGATTGTCAGTATTTAATGCTCAATAATAACTGCAACTATGGGATGCTCAGTAACTGAACACCCTCATAAAACCCACACATAAGATGGTTGGGGGATCACAGTTTTAATGGTTGGAGAATTTGGTTTAGTTCTATCAAGAATAAAGAAAGTCTGGCACTTTTCCTGCACCTGTCAGGAATACCAAAATTCACACTCGAAGAAAAGATCCAAAGCACTGGAGCCAGTGGGGAGAATCTCCTTTGCTCCTGAGTGCTTTCACTGGCTTGGAATGCATGGAAGAAAGCAGCAGGAGGCAAATCCTCATTTTTTTTATTCCCCTCTTATTCATGCAAAACTCCTGCTAATGTCAGCTGGAGCTCGAGGGGAACAAGGGCAGTGCCATGTGTGAATAAACTGATCTAACACCTCTTTATTCAAAGCTTTCCATCCCCCCAGACATCGAAAGACATCCCAGACAAAGAAAGGATCTATCTGTCCTCCGAGGGACCGAAGGGACATCCTTAGCATTTGGTCATAACTCTGCAGGAAAGTTTGTTGCTTCCTGATAGAGCAAGTTTTTCTTAGATTTCCTAATTCCTCTTGAGCTGCTCTTGGTATTTATAATACTGAGGCATTACAAGTAGAAAGGAGGAGAATCCTGGGCATTCCGTGGGAAGAGCTGGCCTCCCAATGGGAAACTTAAACAGGCCAAAGCCACTTTGCTCTTCCTATTTCTCTGATGAAAGAAGCTAAGTTAAGATACCAAGGACTTTGTGGGCTTTCCTGTTGGATACACCAGTCTTCCTGTGTTATAAATCACATTTTGTTCGTTTCTCTATTTCTTTTTTTAACATTCGTTATACAACTCCCCTTATCTTAAAATATCCCATGCTTATCATGGTTATGATAACCAGGCTCTGTCCCATAAGCAAGACCCTACAAAGGTGCTTTCTGGGTAATACAAACTGTTCTCACCAGGCAAACACAACCACTCAGGAGCTTGGGATTCAGAGGTAACAATAACCCACATGGCACAGGCACAGTCTGGCTCTAACCCTGCCATCAGGGGTGGCACAGGGGACCTGACCCAGCTGGGAGGAGGGACATGAAATCATAGAATTAAGGTTGGAAAGACCTCTAAGATCATTGAGTCCAACCATTAAGCCAACACTGCCAGGTCCAGCACTAACCCCTGTCCCCAGGCATCCCATCTACAGGTTTTTGAACATTTCCAGGTATGGGGATACCACAACAGAGCAAAAAGCCCAGAGCTGGCAGAGAAGTGCCTGGCATGTTCCCAAGCCATGTGAGGGACAGGGATCTCCTGGCACAGGGGGCATTTCAGTGGAGCTGAACTCAGTCCTGTGCCATCCAAACCAAGGAGAGGGACCAGCTGAGCCCCTGAGATCCCTCAGCACATCCCAGAGCTCCTGCAGCATCCCCTGTCCCAGGGGAGAACTGGCAGGGGGTGTCAGACTCCCAGGAGTTAATTTGTTCATGCAGAGCCGTGCTCAGGTGGAGCTGCTGACCAGAGCACTGCACTTCAGGCCTGAGCTGCTGCTCTGAACAGCCAGCAAACCCAAAATCCTGAGCCAGAGCCCCCTCACACCTCTGTGATGTGAAAGGATGAGGGCACAGACACTGCTTCAGCTTTCATATGCACACACATGTCAAAACCGAACTTATCAGGAAGGAAACACTCTGATGCAACTCAGACAAACACTCAGAACGGCTCATAACACAGAAGGAAATGACAGACCAGGGAAAAGCTGTCCCACATTTGAACTTCAAAGCCTTTCCTCTCCCTTATTTCCCAGCTCCTTGCCAAGACCTGGCGAGTCCACAGATCTGGGATTTCTCTGCAAGAGCTGGTGATAGTCAGTGGTGCTTAAAACTATTTAGGGAGACAGTCTTTGCAGTCATCAGACTCGCCAGGCTGCTTTTCAGCCTGAGCAGCAGCTTTCCAGAGCAAAACTCCTTGAACACAAAACTTAGAGGAGAAATTCTGTAATATTTGGCTTAAAAAATATTAATTTGGGGAATAGGGGGGTGAGGAGAGTTAATGAATTTCACACTCATGAAGTGTTATCAGATTTTGGTGCCATCTGCTTATGCTTAAGACAGTTTCCAAGGCAGCTTCCCTTGTGCTGCCTCGAGCCTCTGCTGGTGAGAGACCATGGACAAGAGAGAGGAGCAACCTCCATGCCTGCCCTCCCAGGGCAGCCTGTACCAAACCTTACAGTCTGACACTGAATATATGTGCAGAATATTTATAAATAGCAACGGCTTTTAACTGCTTTGTTGAAGGAAAGGGTGAAGTGAAATAATATCAGGGGAAAAAATGGTACATTTTGTGGCAGAACAGATTCACACTCTCACAATTTTGCACTTGTGTTCTGTGCTTGTTGCAATTTATTCCCAATTAATCCTAAAGAATGAAAAAGTCATCGAGGATTTACTTTGCCCACCACAGAGAAAGCAGTAGAACAAGCAGAATCCTACCACCATAAGGCAGAAGGAAGGAAAAGAACATAAGGCAAGTTGCTGCACATTTTGGAAGGAAGGAGAACAGAATTGCTCTTATTAGAGACTTCTCAGGACAACAGAACTGGCCTGAGTCCCTGCTTGTATAAAGGCATGGGACACGTGTCCTAGTTATTTGTCTGCATCAAAAGCACTGCAGCCCTTTGAATAAATAAAGCCCAGCTCAGGGGAGTTGTTTCCTCAATGGAAGGAATTACAAGAGAGCACCTCGGGGACCTTCAATGCAAATTGTCACCTCCCCTGACTCCCTTCAGCTCGGGACATCTGACAGGATCACACAGGGGCTGAACAGGGGGTAAAGACCTTTGAAGAGACCCGGCTGAAAACACCAGTTGGATGGCAAGAGAAAACCCAGGAATGGCACTTGCAACCCCACATTTCCTGGGATGAGGCTGGAATGCAAGAGATGTCTGTTTTGGGAGGGTTTCTGTCAGTTTTCCTACAGTCACAAGTGATGGCCAGATGACATCAGAGTCCACAGTCTGTCTGTGCCTGCTTCTGCTTGGGGGCATTTCTCCTGCTCTGGTCACTTCATACACACAGGGTTGGGTGCTCTGCAAGACTCTGTCTCAGCACTATATTCACACAAGGCAAGTTTCACATATTCACAGCACTAATAGCAGCTAAAAACATAAATTTTACTTAACTATTTATGACTTCAAACATCCCTCAAAAGTCAAAGATCCTGTCTGATCATTCACCTTTCCCTAAGTCCCCAGGAACCTGAGCCTGGAGACCATCAAGGCTGTTTAAGTACAAGTGTCAGTGGGGTCCAGTACTGGCCAGTTCAAGAAGTAAACCAGCAATCCTTGCCCTACACAGCTCAGAGCTCGTGGAATTTTGCTAAAAACAGGGCCTTGGCTCATGCAAAAGGACAACACAAAGAGCTTGTGGGGCCCTGCAGCAGTGGGGCACAGGCACCACACACAATGTCATGTCCTTCAAGTACTTTTGGAAAGGGGGAGTGAGAGAGTCCCTTTTTGGAAGAAATGGAAAAGAAGCCACAGTTCTGCCGAGATTTGCTTGAAATACTGTACACGATGATTTCACAGAGAGCTTTCTGCTGTTGACCCCAGGTGGTACATACATAACTCCTCCAGCACAGAATACACACAAACCTTATCTAGAGACATTAAAGAAAGCTGCTTGACATTGAAAATCAAATTGATTTCTTGCCAAGATTTCACAAGGGCATGTGTGACAGCAAATGACATGCTTAAGCCTTGCAAGAAGAAAATAAACATGTCCAATGCAAAACCCATCAGTTTGTGTGCCAGCTTGAATTATGCACATCTGTACTGATTTGACACCCAGCTTGCTTGGCAGCACAGGCAAAGTGTGTGTTGCCACAAGCTGAAATAGATAAATAGGGTAGAACAGAGCTCGCTGTCTTATATAAGGCTGCAGAGAAAGCAACTCAGAGATTTAAGGAAATAGTGTCCAGTCTCCTCAGTCCTCTCTTATTTAGCAAGAGTTGCTTGGAAAGCCTCTGCTGCTGCCCTTGGACTTTGTTTTTTTAACTTTTCTTTTTATGCTGTATATGAACAATTAGCCTTCAGAAAATTGTTGGCTTTCTTATAACCAGGATAGAATTCCAAGTCAGGCAGAATGAGCCTTTTTTCCCCAAATAAAGCAATTTACTGCGTTGAGGATGGACAGAATACCTGGAGCTCCCTCCCTGGCTCCAAACCTGGCTAGGCAGGCACTGGGACACAAGGCTACCATTCCCAGGGTGACTTCCCACCATTAAACTCTGGGAATCTGGGGGTCCAAAATTCCACAAAAAATGCCTTTTTCTATTGCTGTATGAAATGAGGTCAGCTGTCTGAACTCCAGCTTTTAAACAACAGCAATGGGAGCAGAATTGCCCACGACCGCCCTGCTGGGTATCACAAGCTCTCTGATCCCTCTGAGGTAATTTCTCTTGGATTATTTGTCAAACCAGAGCGTGGACTCTTCAGGCCAAGCTCCATCCTTACCAGGAGTGTGTTCACTGGGACCACTGCCCTCTGGGGTGCTATAAATAACCCTTCCCATCTCACTCCTGGGGAACACACGCAAATGGTGAAATCCCTGGGTACTTCCAAGCACCAGAGATTAATGGAACTGCCACCTCCCACCATGCATTTTGCTATATTAACATAAAGTTTCTATTGCACAGCAGTTTGATCCATTTGTGTTTATTTAACTCCTGTGTTCTGACAGAAGAAGATGGAGAATCTGCATAATTAATAATGACCCAAGCAATCTCACTTAATGCCTGTTCTGAACCCCCTGACTACCCCTGTTAACTAACAACATCTCTAATAGTGCCAGACAGGTAAAAGACTCCTTCAGTCTGCTGAGATATTATTCACCTGGGATTATCAATGGGGGTTTTTCAGCTCTAGCCATTAGCTGGAATTGCTCAGGTCATTCATAAAACTTCTTTTACTTTTCACAAAGGGAGCACGAAAGCAGGGCTGGAGCAAAAAGCTATGCATGAGGATTAATCTCTTTTATATATATATATAAATATATATATATATATATATCCATAGTGCTCCTGCCATCACCAAGGCAGAAAAAGGGATATTAGGAGTTTTTCTGTTCTCCCAACAGCTCTGGCAAAGCCAATGACTCGTTAATGACCACAACAAGCCATGCTTGCTGCAGAGAGTCACCTGCATCCTCAGGACCCCCCTCTGCCCCTCCAAAAGCAGACAAACAATTTTGGCAGCCAGCTGGGTGCAGGTGCTGGCACCTTCAAATGCCTAAGGAGCACCCATGGCACGTCCAGACTTCTAGAGGTCAAGCCCAAGCTCAAAGTTCAGTTCACATGATCTTAGCACAGAGTGCCCATCAAACCTCCTGCTTTGGGTCACCTTCCCTTTGAATTAAAATCCTCTGCAGCACAAAAGCCAAGCCCCTTGCCAGGCTGTCCCCAGGCTGTAGCTGCTGTGTGACAATCAGGGATGCCTTAACTGTTGTCCCAGCTTATTCTACAGGGAGTCTTAGATGCTCCAAGTGCTTGGTCTGTACTGACACGGTTTTTATTTTCATTTACCAGCAGTTTTGAAGGGATTCAAAGACCATGATCCTTGTGTGTCTCTATCACAGAGCATCAAAAAACAGAGGAACTGTGAATTTGAAGGTCAGAAGGCTGGAGGAGATGAGGTTTAGCTTCATTTGCTCAAGTAACAGATTTAGTCCAGTTCATGGAAGAAGTTTCCCAGGTTTTTCCTCACTGAGATGCTCCTGGCCTGAGCAGATCTGGGGGTGCATGGATGGTGGCTTTGGGTTTTTGACCCCTGTGGCAGCCCAGGTCATCAGGCCACCAGCACCACTTCTTGCCACCTCTCCCAGCACTGCTGCAAGCTGAGCAGCTGCCAAAAAGAGAATCCCTGTGCTACAGACAGCCAGGACCACAGGCAGGAGTGGCACCTCCAAATTTAACTTTAAACAGCTCCCTGGCCACAAGGTGCTTTTGAAAGAGGCCATGGGAGATGTGAAGCTCTCAGCAGGCAAAGGCTTTATTTCCTGCAACGAAGTAAACTTGTAATTCCTAATATCAGAACAATGCCGTTTGCCAAATCAGATGAAATGCTTGTAACAGGGGCTAATCAGATTCTACATTAATGAGAGAAAATATGAAGCTAATCAACACCCAGGCAGGTCTCTAGGCTGCAGGCCTATTAAACTTCATAAAAAATTAATGACTGAAAGAGCAAAATCGTTTGTAAGGGGTCTCCAGTGGCAGTGGAAGTGTCTGGAGGACTGTTCACCTCTCATTACACTGCATTAGCCTCACTTTCCAGCCCCAGCCACACCTACGGAGCAGCAGCCTCTGCTCAGCCCTGGATTGCTCCATTCCAAGGCAGTCCTGACATATTTATCCATCCTCCTTCCCTCCCTCACACATCCTGCTCCAGTTTCATGGGGGTTTTTTCATTTTAATTAAGGACATTGGCCAACCCATCAGTGCAAACCCATCAGTGCATGGGAAGTACCTTCGTTCCTCGCCGTCTGGGGGTGCCCACGGCGAGCAGGGAATGGGGCTGCTCCACGGGGGTGGCACCTGAAAAACAGGGATGAGCCAGTGTGGGAAAAGAGGTGGCAAAAAAATTTGTCACCACTCCACCAGTTGTTTTATCTTCCAGACATTTTCCTGTTTGGAAGAGTATTTTCCTTAGGAAAAATGAATCGGAGAAACCCAGAAGCAAAGGCTCACAGGATGGTTTGGGTTGGGAGGGACCTTAAAGCCCATCCAGTCCCATCCCCTGCCATGGGCAGGGACACCTTCCACTAGCCCAGGTAGCTCCAGCCTGGCCTTGGACACTTCCAGGGATGAAAAGGGGAAAGCTTCTTGGGGATGTCTGCAAGATGGATTTGCAGACATTGGACTCCCATTGGAGCTACTAAATTCCTGTTGGAATTTAATCTCGGTGCTGCCAGTTTCCCTGTGCCACCTCCAGCAGGTGATGAATTACTAATAAGACACAAAAATGAAGACCATAATACAATGAACTCTACAAGAATGGAAACAAGGCAGGTTCTTCTGGCTCACATCTGTGGAACAAAAAGGAGTCTCCACTGCTTTTGGCTGTTCCAGTCAAATATAAATAAGACAGGCTCAACCTGCCCGGTCCAGTCCTTTTTCTCACAGGCATTGTTAAGCTCTCACTTAATTGCAAGGTTGTGCACAACAGATCACTTTAAGTGATCCTCTGTTTTCAGTGTTGTGGAGGTAAAACAATCATTTCTTAGGTATTTTGGCTGGCAAAATAAAAGACCATCAGAGCAAATCTTCAATATTTAATGCACTATGGAAATCAGCTGTTTAAGTACATATCTAGTTCGGCGAAAGCAAAGTAGAGGAGGTACATTAAAAAGTCTGAGAAAGACATCTGGAGGATTCAGTAATCACTGTTTCAGTACATGGGTCTCAGAAGACCCCGAGGTTTTGATCTGAAATATCTTCATGCCTGAATGGTTGTCAGGGGTGTAGTCCCAGGCCCATTTATAACCTGGTGCAGCTGAATTAAGCCCCTCTTGTTTCTTAATCAGGTTACAGGAGACTGTCAGTGATGTCTTCAGTATTGAGATGTTTCATTTTCTCTCCTGATGTGGGGTTGCAGGCCATTAGTGGGAACTCATTGCCGGTAATGAACCTGCTTGGAGGATGGAAGTCCCACAGCTAATCAAGGCTTCATCTTTGCACGCTGCTCTGGGGACAAGGCCACGTTCTCTCCTGCCTTGGACTTCAAGAAATCCTTTACCTCTGCACAAATAAGTGCATGGTTGTGCCATTTGGGGGTAGCAGCAGCTGAGATCAGCTTTGTTCTCAGCTCACAACCATGCACGGAACTGCACGACCTGCAGGGCAAGGCAAAGTGTGTTTTCTCTGACCCAGTCCCACCAAAATCACACCAATCTGCTTCAGGATGGCTCTGCAGAGCAGGGAGTGTTATGGTAGCTTGAGCTGTAGGATCCACACTGTGTTCCTGGATATTTATACCCACAAACAAGCTGTGGTTGCAGTTTGAGCAATGCCTGGGTGAGATATGAACCACTGGAGTTATGGATACCCTTCCTCTTCCTTCCCCTAAAAGTTTGGGGCCAAATTCTCACCTTGTAGATGAATTCTCAACTACACAGTTCAGATTTTGGCAGTCCAGAGAGTTGAATTTCACAGATGAAAGGAAGCAACAGCAAGGACAGATCTAAAATTCATCTTTCTGACTAACAGCTTCAAGTGCCTCTGTTTAAAAAAACATGCAGGCCCTTTGGAGATGCAGCTTTATCTCTGTAAGACCTTCCTCCTACAGAAGATAAACCCCAGATGAAAAATTTATTTGAATGCAAACTGTGTAGGTAAAATGCTGGCTACAGCTCCAAAGCAATAAAACTGCTCTTAATGTCTTCATCATCTGTTCCAGCTCCCTCAAAGAAAATGGGCCAGGATATTGAGCAGCCATCAGTCTGACTTACCTGAGCCCTGATGGCTCCAAGCTCTGCAGAACAACTGGAGCTTTTGGAAAGAATAATTCTTGATTTAGTTGTTTTTTTTTCTTTGCTGCATAAAAGAGGAGGAAGTGATAAAGCTGCCCCTGACTTCAATACAAAGTTGTGATCCCCACTGCCAGATAGTCTCACCTTGCAAAAATTTGCAATGTGACAAAAAAAGGGCAAGAATAAATAGAAAGGAGCTGGTCTGACACCTCAGGGCTCTTTAGGACTCCAAGACCATCGAGTCCAACCTGTGACAGATCCTCACCTTGTCCCCCAGCCCAGAGCTCTGAGTGCCACCTCCAGCCCTTCCTTGGGCACCTCCAGGGCTGGGCACTCCAAACCTCCCTGGGCAGCCCCTTCCAA
>JAWWTY010000072.1:1613195-1630583 GCA_035222235.1 Margarornis squamiger
CTGAGTGCCACCTCCAGCCCTTCCTTGGGCACCTCCAGGGCTGGGCACTCCAAACCTCCCTGGGCAGCCCCTTCCAAGGCTTTCCATGAAGAAATTCCCCCTGATGTCCAACCTGCCCCTGCCCTGTCCCAGCCTGAGGCCGTTCCCTCTCCTCCTGTCCCTGTTCCCTGGGAGCAGATCCCAACCCCTCCAGCCACAACCTATTCCAAGGAGTTGCAGAGAACCAGAAGGTGCCCCCTGAGCCTCCTTTTCTGCAGGCTGAGCCCCCCCAGCTCCCTCAGCTGCTCCTCTAGTTGGCATTTGTGAGCCATCATTGGAATTTCCCTGGCTCCTTCACCAACTTTAACTGCACTGCTGTATAAAACCATTATATATTTGTGTCACTGATGTGCTCCCCCAGCTCTCATTTGCATTAAAATTATATTATTAGTACATTATTAAGCAACAGAGGTGGGATCCACCTGCCCACTGAAACACTCAGAAACCTGTCCTTTTAAAAAAATCTAACTGATATTTATCATCTGTTGTCGCTGGAGGTTGGGAAGGTGGATGTGCTGGATACAAAAAGGAGAGAACAAAGCAGGTGGGAACAGGTGGTGGGAGCTTTTGATGACCACACAGAGAATACAACATCATTAGGAAGATAGATGCAGCTCTGCCTCTAATTTATTACCCAAGTTGTCTCTTCCAGGATCACATTGTCTGCAGGGCACAGGAAGGGGCTGTGTGATCCTGCATGAAGTAAGAAGGCAGGAGCTGCAAAGAGCCCTGAATAAAAGGAAGTAAATCAACTGGTCCCTTGGATTCTGAACTTTTCCAGGCAGAGAGTATTTACTGCTGCATCTCATCTTGTTGCTAATATTCACTTGGAATGCAATAAGTGAAATCAGCAATCCAAGCAATGTATTCATGTGGGTTTTTTTCTTCTCTTTTGGGAATCCTCTCCTGTGTAAATAAGACACATAATAACCCTTCTCTACATTTTACATGTGTGAGTTGCTTTTCAGCCATAAATGTCACAGTGCTGCCGTAATTATGCCCATTTTCCAGGATTAAAGAAGGAGCACGGGAGGGGCTGATCCACAAACATTAGATGTGACAGCTAAATTTGGAAGCCTGTGTACAGGGCAATTTCCAGTCCTTCCACCATCTCCTCTGAAACAAGGAGGGTTCAGGAAGAGCATCCAAACCCTCAGCCCTGACAGCCAGGGTCAGGCTGAGCTCAAAGGAGGGTGTAGTGGGGTGGGGGTCCATCTCTTCTCCTGGGTAACAAGTGACATCCTGGAATCTCCAGCTCCCACCACGGAGCCACCTCCCCTTTGCACCTGGACAGACCCAACCAGAGCTGGGCATGGGTGAAAATCAGGCTTTGGAGAAGATACAGGGACCAAAACACTCATTTTGCACTGGGAAACCTGGGGTTTTTTACTAAATGGACTGTTGAGAATCTACTAAAAACACAGGAAATGTGTTTTTTAAAAATGTACAGGGACACGGAGAAGCAAGACCCAGCAGAGTCCAAAAACTACTCAGCAAGATACAATCAGTCTGTGTTCTATCCATCCATCCCTCAAGGACCTGCCCATTTCCAGCTGACACTGCCAGAGATTTAGCTCCATTTAATTTCAGAGTTTACACAAAGACCCTGTAAGTGATTGTGATTTTCCAGGGGAAAACCAGGGTCTCGCTGTATCTAACCCTGGGAGTATTTTAATCTTTAGATCAATAAAATCCATTAAACAAATTGCTCTCCCCCCCGTGTCCCCCTCCCCTTCTCCATGCATCCTATCCAAACCGGAGGGGTTGCCCATTATTTATTTATTTTGGAGCACGTTTCCCAGCTCTGATGATGGATTGAGCACTTCTGCTGCTGCAGTTCAGCTGTCGAAGGGTTGCAGCAAAAAAAAAATCCCAGTTTCAAACTTTGAATGGAAACAAATGGCCTGTAAATGCAGTGCTCGAGGAGGAAAAGCCACTCCACAAAAAGCCTGGAATGTTTATAGATTTGAGGCTTCATGCTCTGTATGTGCAAATCAGAAGTAATGATTAAAAACAGCTCTTCTCTTTGGAAAGGTTAAGTGTCTCCTCTCATACAAAGGAACTCTGTGTACCAGCTCTCTTAAATCCTGGAGTGAGATCAAGTGCGTGGAGTCTTGATAGCAGAATATTTAGTGATAAAGAATGAATATCAGGGAGGATTGAAAATATGGAAAGCAGGCAGATGTGCTGCAGCACTTGGAGCTGTATTGACAAGACTGAGTTGGAAATTCACCCAACAGAGGAACAGAAAAAAAAGAGAGAAAAAGAGTTGGAGAATGATGTGTTTATGTGAGGGTGGATCTTTACCATGCTGGGGAAATAAAGGGATGAAAAGATTTCCCACCTCCTCTCACTAGGAATTCCTGCTCAGTGTGGGTACAGACCAACCAACAGGCAAAATCTCTTGGAAAACTACATATTAATGTAACGGTGGTTCATTTAATTTCATTTTTCCTGGGGTTTGGGAACACAGCAGGAGCCCCTTGGTTTGTCAGGGTGAGGGTGAAGCTCAGGGCTGGCTTTCTCAGGCTCAGCCTTCAGAGCCAGGCTTACTGATGAACTTTGCCACAGCTTAAGGGGCTGGCAAACCACAACCTGAAGATTTGCTGATGTATTTTAAAAGGGTTGTGGGTGTGACAGAGTCGCTGGGACTGCAGAGAGAGACCCTGTGCCCAAGTTTAGGGCTGGAGCAGGGAGAGATTTGCCTGGGTGTGCATGAGCCCATTTCCCATCAGCAACAACTCCCTGGGCAGAGCTGCTCTGCTGAGGGAGATTTTCCTCACTGCTCTGCTGCAGCTAATGAGAGAGTTTTCTATCTTAAGTCTCTAAATATGACATTAAGCAGAATGGGGAGGAGAGGAAAGGGGCTGGCAAGAGGCCATAATTAATTTTCTGACATTTGGAGAACTGTGACATTGGGTCTTATCTGTCTGTGATGAAATACTCCTCAGCCCTAAGGCAACTGGTAGTATTTAACCAGGCTTCTGATATCCAGACAAATAACAACTTATTATGTCTCTGACTCAACAGAAGGACAAAAAAAGAAGAAGAAGAAAAAAAAAAAGTAGTTGAAGGCTTAAAATTAAAGCACTGAAGTATTGTTATGACTGAGCTTCTCAAGCAATGAAAACTCATTCCTGGTGTATTGGCAATATAAAAGCAGGGTTAAAACATTGAGTTCTGCTCATTTACAGGCCAGAACTCCGTGTCTTCTGCTTCAGATTGTAGGGATATGGAAGAAGAGATTCTCTTGGCATGGGAAGGTGATGGGAAGGAAGCCCAAGGGATGTGAAGGGAGCCTGGGGCTGTGGCTCACTGCTGTTTGCTGCTGGGAGGGGAATTTCTGTCTGCTGGCTGCATTTTTAGGGTCTCCTGCAATGAAGGGCACGGCCAAGCAGGTCTCTTGTCCAGCATTCCCAGCAGAGATCTCACACACACAGGAATTCCTGCCAGGGGAACTGGCCTTGCCCCTTCATTTTTCTGTTTCCTGGGCAGAGGAGAGGAGTGAGAGGATAATGCCCCCCTTGTCAGTCTTGCCTACACAGATCAGGGACTCTGAGCTCCTCTTAATGAGTTTAACACAAAGGCACCTTGCCCCAGCAGTCATGTTAAAGCACACAGGGTCTGTTTGGGTCCATATTTAACAGAAAAAACTGCAGGTGCCAAGAGTTTGGGCAGTCAGAGAGTGATTGGTACCAGCCAGGGGCAATTTCCCTCCTCTGGCCACAGGACAGAGAGAAACAAGGAGAGGTTTGGGGAAGGATCCTCCCCCTGCCTTCCTGACCATGCAAAAAGCACAAAACCCAGCAGTGCAGTGAACACATCCAAACAGTGCTCAGCAAGATAACTGCAGCAGCTAATTGCCAAATAATAATAATAAAGCATCTTGAAGTTTGCTAATGGAGGGGTTGAAATAGTGTAATTCTTAACAGATAGCAATTAATCCAGGCTGAGTATCCAATAAATTAAGAAACCTCATCTCTTCTGTTCTGGAACCACATGATGACATATTATACGATGACAGCTCTGGCTTAGAAATCAGATATGTCTGGAATTCCTTTATTTTTATGGGGACAGACAGACATTCTCTAGTGGAAAGTAAATGAAGTTAAAGCCCTTCTGTAAACAGCTTGCAATCCCTGTATTCATTAGAGTCAAAAGAAACTGTGCTGTTAATCAAGTCTTCATTTTAAAAGGATCAGAACTGGACCTGCCCTGTAGCCCTTCCCTCTCCCCCTCCTCTTCCCATAATCACAGGAAAACCTTGTGTAAATTAAAGCCTAATTTTGGCTTTCTGCTTAATTTAGTTCTGGTCAGTTCTGGCCTTTGAGCCACAGTATCATTTGCAAAGTGTGGCCAGGAGATTTGGGGGTACATTTTTGACTGGTTTTCCTTTGGTCTGGGGTGCAGGATAGAAATCTTCTCACAAAGCCCTATTTGCATAAAATATATACTTTTTCCTGCACCATCTGAAGCTGCCAGTGTACGAGCACATTCCACACTCTGAAATCACTTCATTGCAAGCTGAAAATCTGGAATATCTCCGGGGGTGGGGAGTGTTGGGTTTTCAAGGCCATTGTTTGAGGCAGTGGATAAAACAGTGGCTTCTTCCCCAGGAAACAAAATGGGCCAAAACAGTTCCATATTTCTGAAATGTCTGTCTCAGGGCCCTCAACATCACAATGTGTTAGAACTGACATGATCTCACATGGCACAGCACTTGAAAACATCTGCTCAAGGTTCTTTTTTCAGAGTGTAACATTTCCTCTCCTCAGAGAGGAGAAGGCAGAGACAGAAATGGCTCATGGACGTGGCTCGGAAGGGAACCAGCAGTGTTTGAATCCCGAAGAGCAGAGCTGTGCCATCAGCCTGCTTCTCTTCCCTGCCTGCAGACACACACATATGCCTTCCCCAGGATGCAGAATGAACAGGGAAAAAACCCAAGGAAACTTATGAATGAGCTTGGAACTGTCACTGCTCTCGTTTCTGTGCCGTCACTGCTCTTAAAAAGGAGTGTTTTCCTCCTGAAGCCAAAGGAGGGGGGGGATTTGTGAAGAGCTGGGCACAGAAGTTTAGCCCTCGCTCTGCTGCTAAAGTGGCCTCTGTCACCTCAGCCCTGTGGGCACCACGAGGGCCAAGAAATGGCACATCCCTGGTTCTGGAAGGCAGAATTCCTGCCTGCTCTTGCTTGGGTCTCGTTGGCTCAGATGCCCCATTTATTTTTCGATGGCATTTCTATGCGAACACTCCAGCAAAGGTCCACGTGGAGGGAGGCAGCTGCAGCCACAGCCTTGAAATGCTTTCAGCATATTTGCATCTCTGTCTGAAATGTCTCATTTGAGCTGCTCCAAGTTTATAAGCTCAAACACACCTGTGTTTGACAAGAATCTCAATCCAATCTCTGCACTACTGGGCAGCATTAAGTTGTTGGGGGGTTTTAATTTCAAAGAAGTGCGGCGTGGCGAGAGATTTTCAAAGAGCTAGCTCTCTCTGAAAGGTTAGAGCAAGCTCAGTTGCTGCCACTCTCTGAAATTAAAGGTTAAATTTAGCCAAAAAAGGGGAAGTGGTGTCTTCCATCAGTGAGCATTCGATTGCAGTGACATAACAATGCCACAAGAGCAATTTAATTCTTGGCATATTTAGAGGTGGCATTAGGGAGTCTACCAAGGTAGCAATTTTCTAGATAATCAACTTAATGTCTTCATTCTAAGTGCATTTATATGTGTAAGTTAATTAGGGGAGTTAATTTTCACAAATGGCAGAAAATCTGCATTTTTTCCAGTAAGCTTTGCTTCGTGCCAGTTCAGGATTCGAGGGAGCTGAGGGAGAGAACCTGAGGTTCCTGTCACAACAACCAGCCCATCAGGCTGGCACTTCCCCTCGTGGGCTTTTGGTGCCCCTGCTGCCAAATCCAAGAGCTCCTGGGTGCAAAGGGACACAGCTTGGATAGTTGTAGAGAGGACTTCAGCCCCTAAAGCCCTGCAGTGTCCTCCACGTGCCTCGGCACAGACTGCAGGGAGAAACGTGATGGTGAGAAGAAAATGGAAACAGGAGTTAAGTGATAGAACCACAGAATGGTCTGGATTGGAAGGGACCTCAAAGATCATCTGATGCCACCCCCTGCCATGGGCAGGGACACCTTCCACCAGCCCAGGTTGCTCCAAGCCCCGTCCAACCTGGCCTTGGACACTTCCAGGGATGGGCAATCCACAACTTCTCTAGGCAACCTCTTCCAGTGCCTTCTGCTCGTGTCATTTCACAGCAGTTCAGAGCACCACATTTCTGCAAGCCCAGTGCAAATCACCAGGGAACAGGGATGAATATGGATCAAAATTCCTGGCAGGAAACATGGAATTGCAAAAATGCATCTCAAGGGGTGACAAAGTCTCTGTTGCTTCCATAGAAGTTCCCCACCACAACACCATTCCACTGAGCTGGAGGGGAAAAATGCAGGAAAGGAACTCGGTGAATGACTACACAATGGTCTCAAACCTTTATGCTAAAATTGTGCAAAAGAGATAAAAGCAGGCAGTGATATCTGGCCTCAGTGAAGCAAAAGAGAATTTTACCACACGCTTTAAAAAGCCTGGAATTTCAAATAGAGTCTGTAAAAGTGAAATTGCTCTGAATAGCCATGCTGTATGTCCAAATTTAGCAGGGCTATGTGAGTCCACAGCAAGTGCACATGCATTAAAATAATGACTGCTTTCCACTTTTGAAAGTGTTAATGCCTTGGGTTGAAAAAGAAAGCATTTTTGGTGATTGCCTTTACACATGCCCCTCTGAGGATCTCTCAGCATCGCTCCCTCCCATCCTCCTTTCAGCTGGCCTTCTTCATATTTTCCTCCATGTGTCCCCTTTGGCCCCATTTTCATATTCATTTTTATCTTACTGAGTTCAAGCCAACTCGGAGCAAAGACAGAGGGCATGTGAGAACAGGCCACTGGCACTTTGGATGTTATATGAGAGCAAATATGGATTTAAAAGCACAGCTTCAATATGAGCCATTTTCCACCACTGCTGTGGGGCCAAAAATCCACCCCTTTTCTCCCCAAATCCATCCAGGATTCAGAGACTGCAAAGTTGAGGAAATTGGGGTGTTCAGCCTGGAAAAGAGGGAGACCTGAGAACTCCTTCCTGTACCTAAAGGAGCTCCAGGAGAGCTGGAGAGGGACTCTGGGCAAGGGATTGAGTGACAGGACATGGTGAATGGCCTTAAGCTGAAGGAGGGAAGATTTAGATTGGATATTAAGAATAAATTCTTCCCTGTGAGGGTGGGCAGGCCCTGGCACAGGTTGCTCTGTGGCTGCCCCATCCCTGGAAGTGTCCAAGGCCAGGTTGGACAGGGCTTGGAGCAACCTGGGCTGGTGGAAGGTGTCCCTGCCCATGGCAGGGGATAGGATGGGTTGGGCTTTAAGGTCCTTTCCAACCCAAACCACTCCATGACCCACCCAAAGAGGCTGAAACCCAGAGCAGGGGGGAAGGAGTTTGCTCTTACAGCACCAGCTGAAGGATGCAAATGTGCAAACTCAGAGAGAGGCAGGAGGAGCAGGGAGCAAATCTGCATTTCTCCCTGCTTTGTGTGAAGGGAAACTGCTGGTCCCTCGGTGGCAGCACAGCCACGGTGGGCTTTGTGTTGTGACACGGCTGATCTGCCAGCATGCTTTGTGGAGGCAATAGTGGAAGAAGGGAACATATGGGAACTTTGATTTCCACGTTTATGCTGCTCCTGCCATCACGGGTTTACAGCCAGCTATTATTTTCAACATGAAATTTCCTTCTCTAATCCAGCCACCGCTGCAGGACCCAGGTGCCAAACACAACCATTAAAGGAAGGATTGCTCCCCACCAAAAGGGCCACGGTCCTGGGGCTTCTCAGGAGGAGCTGCTCTTGCTGTGGGCACAGGAGGGGAAGGATTTACAGGAAGGGAGCTTGGCTGGAATGCAAACACGGGTGACACGGGAATGGCACCAGCTCAGTGTAACATATTTCTGGTGGAGAAATGGTGGGAAAGGGTCTGCACCCAGAAAGCAAATATCTCCCTGGGAAAGGATGGGTCTGGAAGGGACTTGTTGCAAAATGGTGATAAAATGGTTTGAACTTACTTGAGCTGCCCAATCACGACCTTGGGACAGAAGCCAACACCTGTGACAGAAGGAAAGAAGAGGGATTTTAGATTTTGCTGGATTGTGGGGCACAATTTCATGTGCTTTGGCAACTCTAAATAACAAATTTGCCATGTAATGAGTCAGCTACTGCCTGTGTGCAGCAACAGCCTGATGGATTTGGAGAAGAAGAGTCTGGGCAGAGCAGCCAGCCCTGGGTTTTGAAGAATTTCTTACATCTTAGGAGGAGGGGATGGGAGCTGGGACAGCTTTCCAAACCCTTCTACCCCTTTGGCTTTTCTAGTGTGGTTTCCCATCAAATCAAATGGAAACCATGACAAGAGGGGAAATAAAAGCAAGAGCCTGACACATTGAGAAGATACTGAGAGGGGCTGCTCTTTACAGGGATGTAAAACAGGAGGGACTGAAGTACAGGCTATTTTCTATAGGAAATAAACACTATTAAGGTATCTATTAACCTATGTGAGCCTTCAATTAGATCAGTAATGCTTTGAGGGAAGAACTGTTTCTGATGTATGCTTAGACTGACTAATGAAAGATTGGCCCCCAGGTACTACAGCACCATCAATAATAAACATTATTACTAAATAATAGGAATGAAGGCTTGGAGTTAATATTTAAAATGGGCATGAGACCAAGAGCATGCCCAAGCACATTTCACGCTTATTTTAATTGCCACAAGACAAATAGAATGAGGATGGATGTTCACTCAAAAGGGTGTGATTCTGTTTTGCTGAAGCACTCAGATTTTAGTGGGCTATTGTCAAGCCTATTTGGACTAAATTGTGGGTAGAATTGCAATGAGAGATGTAGTTGCCTAGCAAAGGTCTAAGATTTCCATTTAAAATTAATGTGAACTGTTTCTCTGAATCTGACATATGGGCTTTGAGAACCCCTGCCAAGATGTCAAGAGCTAGACTGCTCCCCCTCTAACTCTGAAAAAACGCTGGAGGCAACTTTCTCCTGGTATTTTGGCATTTGGCTCAAATGCAAAACAAAGAGACACAGAAAGGCTCCTGCAGAGGAGCTGCATGGCTGGGCCAGCTCCCCAGTCACAAACAATGCGGCTGCTCACATGGAACAGCAGCTCTGCTCCCTCCTGGGCCACAGGCTGGACCTGCCCACCCCTGGCCTCTCACCTCAGAGAGCTGCTCTGGGGAGGCTTTGCATCCTCTGCCCTCCAGGGCATCACCCCCATCACCCCCAGACCATCTCCAGTGCAAGAAGACTATGGGCAAACCTCCTTGCCCCGTCAGGTCAGGGAACTGGAGACTCAGCCACGCTAAGAGCCCTTTGACACTCCACAAAGGCACCCAGTCACCAGTTTCTGTGAGCAAAGCCCCAGTGTGAGGGGTGGTGGCCAGAGAACTCCAGACAGATCAGAGGAACGAGCCCTTCAGAGCTTTTGGCTCGTCTAAAATTCACATCCCACTCATTGCCCGACTCTGTGACCAGCAAAGAAAGGAGGAACAACTGCTGTGGGGGTGTGACAGATGCGTGACCTGTGGTGAAAGTCCTGGCATAAAACTGGAGCCAAAAGGAGATTTGGGAAGGGCTCAGTTCTTACAGCAGTGGCAGCCACTCAGTACCCTCTGGGGCAGATGGGTGGAGGAAAATTATATTCCCATTGAAACCCTTTCCAGATCTCTCAGGATTTTTAAAAAAGCTTTTTATTTTGGCTTTTTGGAGACCCCAGGTTTTATTCTGAACATGGGCTTGGCTGCAAGGGGATGTTCTCCTGGACCAGGCAAGCTGGTCTAGTCCCCAGTCAGCTCCTGCTGCAGCTGCATCACTGCTCCCATCATCATCCTCAGTCCTTCATCCTGCTCCTCCCTGGGCACAGCAAAGGCCTTTTCCAAGTCCTCCAGCTCCCCATCTCCCTCATTCACCTCCCCCTCCATCAGATCAGCTTCTGGTCTACACTTCCTTGGATACCCAAGCTTGCTCTGCACTTGAGAAAGTTCATTTCCCTTTAAATAAATTCTCCTTCTACTCTACTAAAAAGAATACACATTTTGCTTTGGTTTGTTGTCTTCTTTTTTTCCCATTTCCCAAATTATACCCTTTCAGATAAGTGGGAAACTCTTTGTAGTGAAACACGGGGGCAACAAGGGTGAAATCTGCCAAGGGTTCTACAGAATCAAAGATTAAACCAGCTCAGAAGGCAGTGTGGGGAAGGGGAACTGCAGAGGAGGGGGAAAGGGAGAAAATAAGGTGCCCGATGGATAAACAAAAGGTTCTAAAATGCAGGGGGAAAAAGACAAATATGCTAAAAGTGGCTACAGAAATACAGAAATGAATGCTCAGCTTCCCACACCATCTTTAGGCTGCTGAAGGAAGCTCACAGATGAGAAAAGATTGTCTCTGGAGGAAGAAACCACCTGCAAGATACAGAACAGGCTGCTCTGGGCTGCTTCCCTGTCCCTGAGCATGACATTCCCCTGGAGTTCT
Source organism: Margarornis squamiger (assembly GCA_035222235.1). Taxonomy (NCBI): domain Eukaryota; kingdom Metazoa; phylum Chordata; class Aves; order Passeriformes; family Furnariidae; genus Margarornis; species Margarornis squamiger. The sequence goes on from JAWWTY010000072.1 coordinate 1,623,813, forward strand.
TGGACAAAGCCCAGTCCTCCTTCCTGGCTGGAGAGGATCCCTGCTCAGCTGTGCACAAGGACAGGCAGTTTGGTCCAGCTGCAGCTGTAAACTGACCCCCTGATGTGGATTCTAAACTGTTTGGAACAAGAACTGTTTCCATTCTCTTCTCTATGATTTCAGCTTGACATAGCCCTGATGTTCAGAGGAACCTTCTCAGTACTGGGCAAGAGCAGCAAACCACGAGCAGAAACACCTCTGGATTCCACCCACCCCTCCTCCTGAGATGCCAGCATTGCCCTTCACAGCTGAATCCTCTGTAGAAGTGGGAGGACAGAGACAACTGAATTATACCAAAAGATGACTCAGAAGAAGAAAATCCCAGAAATGCTCCTGCTGTGCACTTACAGCAGCCCTTCCCTGGAGGCTGAAGGGCAGAGCACAGCCTTTGTAAACAGCAAGGTGTAGATACAGGTCCTGGAGAAGGGAACTGTCATAGAATCATAGAATCATAGAAAGGACCTTAAAGCCCATCCTGTCCCACCCCCTGCCATGGGCAGGGACACCTTCCATAGCCCAGACTGCTCAGAGCTCCATCCAACCTGGCCTTGAACTCTTCCAGGGGTGGGGAGCCCCCAACAGAAGAGTTTCATACTCTTGTGAGGCAGGATAGCATCTAACCCGGGATTTCTTTGGCACCATCTGGCACCTGCAGGAAGAGAAGGAGCTGAGCCACCAGCTCTCACCTCAGTTTTCAGCCCCAGTTTTCTCAAACCCTCCCCTTTTGCTCCCTCCTCTTGCACTCAGAGCCACTGAGAGGTGCAATAGAAAGGGGCCTCTTGCCAAGGCTGGGTGTTGCTTCCCCTGTATGTCCATTACCCTGTGGAGCTCTGGGCTCACATTCCCTGGCTCCCACCCAGGCACGTGCAGCCCAGTGACTCAAGACTGCACTGGAGACAACATTGCCTGTTGTGGCCACACCAGGGAAATGTTTTCCGGTGATGGAAATAGTCTGGAAGGAGAAACAAAACATGCAGGCACACAAAAAGACGTTGGCTGGGTTTTTTTGGTTTTTTTTTGTTTAATCTGACTTGGACTATGTTGAATTGGTTCATTGTTTGTGGAGGAATCTGAGCAGAATTAATGATTCGCAGGCAGGAAGAGGCACTGTTTGCAAATGCAGTGGCCAGACATTCTCCAAGATCTGTAATCTAATTTAGCTTGGAGAGTTAATGATTTTAATGATTTGTTGTGATCTCCAAACAACTGTTAGGAGATAAATCTACATCATTAAACCTATTATGGTGTTTTGCTTCATTTAGCAAATGGTGTTTTTTTGTTCTGAAGACGCCCACATTTTAAACAAGCAGAGAGGTCAGCTGCTGATGGTAAGGAACAATTTATTCCCAGCTCCCTTGGAGACTGAAATGAAAGGTGTCCTTGGGAAAAAAACCTAATTCTTCACAAATGTTATTGACTATTTTATAAACAGAAAGTTTTGCCCGTGCTGTGCTGTGTGTCACTGTGAGTGCCTGGCACAAAGCACACAAGATTTCTGCAAAGAGCCACCGAGCTGATGGTTCAGGATCACTTGATTTAAAACCCAGTTACTTCTCAAGGAATCACACGGGGCTGCCGAGCCCTGGGAGCAGAGCTTGAAGTCTGAGGCAGTTGGCAATAGCAAGAGAAAGATGTCAACATCAAGAAGCCTTTTAGCAGCTGTTCAGCTCTGGATGGAGCGTTTCACTTCTACTTTTGGAGAGACAGGTCCAGCCCCAAAGCACGGCAGGTGATGAACTGTCCTCTTGCAGGACATCTCCATGGGGCAAGCAAAGTGCCACTAACAAAGCCCATGTCCCCCAGCTGCCATTCCAGCTGGTGCCCTGCACCTATGAAGATCCACTTCAAAGAATCATGGAATGGTTTGGGTTGGAAGGGACCTTAAAGTTCATCTCATTCCAACCTCCTTGTCATGGGTAGGAACACCTTCCACTAGACCAGGTTGCTCCAAGCCCCATCCAATGTGGCCTGGGGCACTTCCAGGGATGGCAAGTCCACTTCTGCAGGAAGGTTTACTTCCTCTTCAAGAAGGAAAATTTTATGTAAGACTGATACATGCATTTAATTCAAAATTAATTCTAAATCTGACTAACCACAGCATGACTTTCCTATAAACAAGGTGCACAATCCCTCCCTCCAGGTAATCAAACAGTAAAGCTGATACCTCGCACGTGAACAAATCAACTTGGATCATGTTCCATTTTTCACAAGGGCAAAGAAACGAGGCTCTGAGAAGGAATTTCATCCCATGAGTAAGATGGAGAGAGTGTGTTCCCTGAGGCAGCAGTGGGAGTCCAGCCATGGTGACATCCCAGCACACGGAGATGCTGATGCAGCATCGCTAAAGGGATGGATTTCAACGATGGTTTCATTGTGTTCCTCCATCACAAACTCCCTCCAGTCTGTTCTATCCCAAAGCTTTCCATGCTGACTGCAATGAGCATGGAAGGAAGGGCAGAGGAGAATGTTTGTTTTCTTACTTTTTGTGTCAGCTGTTTACACAGGAGAGAGCAAACAATCAACCCCTTCTCCCTGCAACTTGGAGAAGTCTATTACAATTTTTACTGCATTTGCCTAAGCTAAATATTTTATAAATTCCAAATATGATATAAAGGAAAAAAAAAAACACCCAATCCTGTAAACAGCAATAACTATTTTCTTGCCCAGCTCTTTTTTTTAATCCCTGGGCAGGGAGGAATATTTCATTTTTTCAGATGTCACTCAGCATTCACTACCATGAGTCCACACTTTCAGCCTGGCACAGAACAAACTGAGAGATGAGGAGGGAGAGGAAAGGATTTGTTTGCTAGGGAAGAAAAGCACCCACTGGAGTCTGAGCTCTGCCCGTGGAGCCTTTATGATCCCCCACACTGCATGGATAGCACAGACCTGGCACTTTAATAACCCAAAGTAAATAAAAACCAAAGAAAATTTCTTTCAGTTGTGTTTGTTTTGGGGAAGCTTCTTTCTTCAGCTCTGAATAGAGGGAATATATTTTATTACCCACTGTGACATCTCCAAATATAGCAATTGAACTTAAGTGGAAAAGAAAGTCATGTCCTGCCCTTCTGCATCGCTTTCATCCCCGGAGATTCCTGTTTCTTATCAAAGGAGAAGGCAGGAGGCTCTGGGGCTCTGCAGACACACACACTGTACTCCAAAGACACTTTGAAAAAGCTCTGAAGAGCTGCAGACAGTCTTTGTTTTGCTCTGCCACTGTCTCAGGTAAGCCAGGCTCTACACTGCCTCTAAACCAGGCCTTCATTTGCACTCCTGCTTAGTCAGTCACATAAATCAAGATATTCACGTCTCCAATGACCAAATCATCACCTGGAATTTCTTACTGAGTTGGTCGCAGTGGTAGCAATAAGAATGGTCCAAAGGAAATGCAGCCCCTCCAAACTCCCACCCCTCCAAACTCCTCCTGTGTTCTGCATTGGAGAGAGAAGAAATGGACCTTTTCAAACTTCAGTGGGAAAAATAGACACAGAAAATAGTTACATTAGGGGATTTTTTCCAATTTAAAGATTAAATGAAGGTTCAGAGTAATTTTGTTGTATTCATCCTGTTCAGCTTTTCCTCAGCACTAAGACTTTACTCTCTGTGAGTGTTTAGGTCCAGAAAACCTCTGGCATCACACTCTAAATCAACACATGCAAACAACACTGATGCTGCTGAAAATGTGATGGCTTCATGCTGACTGTGCCTGGCCAGGGCGGTCCCAGCTGACGTCGTGGTGCTTGATTTTGTGGGGATACTCCCAGGCTTTTACATTTTCCTGTCTGAAATAAGACCCCCTGTTCATCATTTTGGCCTCAATTCCCGTGCCAACTGTTGCAGCCGTGCCTGGCTGTGCCGTGATAGTTGGAAACCACCCTCCAGGTAGAACAAATGTTGGTTTATGTGCCGGGTGGAAATTTGTTAAATAAATCATAGATTCATAGTGGCAGAGGAAATTAGCAATAAGCTGTGCCTGGAAGGTTGGACATATTGTAGTTCAAAATAAGCAGGAGGCCACTTTGCAATTCAAAAGAGATCTGTCGGGAAATGGGAAGGCACATCTGGCAATCATTTCTCCCCATGCCCCACAGGTTGCTGCAGCAGTCCCAGCAGAGCCCTGGCCCCGCACCGAGTGCCTCTTTTACAGCAGCTTCAGTCCCCTCTGTGCCTGCAGCAGGGCTGGGCAGCTTTTCCTCGGGAAGCTCCCTGTCCTTGGCTGCGTGGCCGTGTTTCACGAGTGGGCTCTGCCTTGCGAGGCTGGGAGCCCCGTGTTATTATTGCATTACACTTTCTATTCCGAAGCACCGCGGGGCGTTATTAGTCTGGAAGGGTTTGACATTTCGCAGGGGCTGCGGCCTGGGGTGCTCTTTATTTGACGATTCCTTACGAGTTCCTCTTAGAAAAGCACACCTCGAAAGGCTGTTTCTCAAAGCTTCCTTCAAAGTGCCATTCTGGTGAATTGAAATCACGGGGTTTTAGCACCGCTAACGCTCCAAACATTTTTACATGTATTCTAACCTTTACAAACCCTTTGTTCCTCTTCCCGATCGTTTTATAAGCCCCAACTACCTGGGAATGTTTCAAGCAAGCATTTGAAAAAGATGCTGAAAGCCCCGACATCTCTTTGCTGTGTTTTGAGTTGCTGTTCGTATCAAATGTGCTTTTCAACAAGAGCTTCGGGATATGAACTGTTTCCTGAACAGCTTTGGGGTCAGGCAATGGATTTGCATTTTCTCACCTCCAATAACCAATGAAATCAGAAAAACTTCAGCTCCTCGGCTTTTATTTGCACAGAATCATGGAATACTTTGGGTTGGAAGAGAATCTCATTCCAAGCTCCTGCCGTGGGCAAGGAACATTCAACCAGACCGTTTTATAGAGAGAAAGAGTTCAACAACTTCAATAATTTTTTAGCTCTTAATATTCTGACATTTTTCTGTTTCCACAAAATTTCCCATTGAGCTGTAAATGACTTTTTTTTTTTCCCCTACAATAAATGTATGTCTACCTTAAAAAACTCTCTCCCTGCAGGCCAAAGCTTCTCATAGGGGCTGTGGAGTAGAGACCTTCAGGGACAATTTCACTCACCACGACCAGAGATAAGCAACTGGATGTCATTTTCAAAGAGAAAGAGACATCCCAAGCACCACCAAACCTTCATCTTCCTGGCAGCAGGGCAGGCTCCCAGCTGGAGACCCTCACCCCTCTCCCCCACAGCCCCACAGAACAAGGACCTGCTCATGCAGCCAGAGATCTGGAGACACCATTCCCTATATCCCTCTGGAGATACCATTCCCTATGTCCCTCTGGAGATGTTCCTTCAGGGGGTTTCCAGGGTTCCAGGACAGATCTGGGCATCGAATCCTCCCTCCTCAGCCCCAGTGCAGGGCTCACACAGGGTTTGTCAGCCCTCCTGCAGTCACAGGGCTCCTTCCCACATGACAGCCAGCAGCCATCCTTATTTTTTTCACTTTTAAGCTACCCAGAGAAGAAAAAAGCAGTGAAAGAAAGGCCAACAAAAGTTCAGATGAAGCAGAAGTGATGCTTGTTGCTGCAGGGCAGTTTAAACTGAACTCCAGTGTAGTTTAGATAAACAAGGATTAATTATCTTTCTGTTAGTCTGTGAGGCAACATATAATTAAATTATTTTGCAGTTATTATTTTCTGCGTGTTTAACCAAGAAGCAGCACAAAGGTAGGACTCTTTGTTTAACATCTTGCAGAGTAGTTTCATGTTCAGAATATTTTGTTTTACTGTATTAGCCTCTCTAAACTGTGGCACTGCATGTTTCCCTTTTCTTTGCCCACTGGGTTGTTCACTTATTGGAATCAAAGTCAGAAGTGCTTTGCTCTCACAAACAGCACTGAATTTCTAATAAATATGTAAATAATATATCTCTGAGCTGTTGCCTTTGGCATTTGTTCATACATTGTCCTCTGCAGTGGCTACTCTGCTGTGAACACACACTTGTTTTAGTTGGAAGAAACATCCATGATCTAAACATTGTCCTCACCCAGTGCATGGGAGGCACAACTCAAAACTGATTCTGAGAGAGCAGGGGAGCTAGAGAACAGCAGAGGGCAAAGCCAAGGGCTCCCCACCCTGGCATTTACCTGGGCAGAGGGTCAGCACAGGGCACTGCATCCCTCCTGTGCCACACGGCTACTCCAGCAAGCTGGGAAACCTGCCCCTGAAATGGTGTTGCCACGGGCTGAAGGGGCATTCAAGCAAACCCTGGGTCTTCTCTGGTGTCTGCCCTTGCAGTCCCTTCAGCCCCCCAGGTACAGACCCCAGCAGGGGCTCCCCAGCTTTGCTGGGACTGGGAGCACTGGGAGCACTGGTGGGTGAGGGCAGTGAGGACCAGGCTGGAGCTCAGCACTGGGGAGGGAGCAAAGCCAAGCCTAAAGAGGGACAGAGGATGTGACAGAGCAGGGATTAGGAAAATCAGCAGCAGGGTCTTGGGGGAAGAAGCTGATCCTTCAGGGCACGGTGGGACCTCAGGATGAATGAGATGTCTGGAGATTAAAGCTGTGCCATGCAGGAATTGTCCCCAGAGAGAGGGAGGGAGAGCATCCTGTGTAAGGCAGCAGCACCAGGGCTCCAACCAACCCTCAGTGCAGGAATTGTCCCCAGAGAGAGGGAGGGAGAGCATCCCGTGTAAGGCAGCAGCACCAGGGCTCCAACCAACCCTCAGTGCAGGAATTGTCCCCAGAGAGAGGGAGGGAGAGCATC
>JAWWTY010000072.1:1630683-1698072 GCA_035222235.1 Margarornis squamiger
CCGTGTAAGGCAGCAGCACCAGGGCTCCAACCAACCCTCACTGCAGGAACTGACTGCAGATGCTGAGGCAAAAGCACAAAGGGGAGACTCCAGTCAGCTCCTGCCTTGGAGGCTCCTTTCTATTTCCATAAGTCTCCCCAGGCTCCTGGCACTGGGACAAGAGCTCTGTGAGGGGGCACAGGGTAGAGGAGATGGCTCTGGGGACTGTCACTGCCGAGTGTGTCCTTCAAGAGACAGGACCTTGAGGAGCTGCTGCCCCTGAGTTCGGGGCTGGAACCCGACCCCGAGTGCAAAGCTGAAACTGCCTTTGCTGAGCTCCACTTCTGCCAAATTCTTCTCCATCTCTGCTGCTTTTCTCCCTTCCTGCTGGCTGCCTCCACGTCTCCAAGTGGGAAGCCAGGGAGGGTGGGCTCTGGGCCTCCCTAAGGTTTGGAAATCCCAGTGGCTACAGAAAGACCTGGCTGTTTTCTATTCACCTTTGCCCAACAGATCAGAGGGGCCATAAATTTGTCCCTTCACACCTTCCCAGAGTGGAGAAATCCCTCTGTGCCAGCTGAGCAAGGTGCACGGCCCTGCAGACATAAATAGATGCTTAATTGCTTTCCTGGGCTGAGGCTTAAATAGATGGGACAAAGAGGATGGAGAAAAGAAAGTGTTATTTATTTTGGGCCGAGCAGGTCATGAAATTCCCTTGCATTTAACCAATGAGATAATGAATCTTTTAGCTCACAAAGTGCAGTGGATCCATAGGTACTTAGGGCATAATGTAATTCCACCCCATAAGCACTTCCACATCTAATGGTAGAAGAATGTTTGGTGCTCCCGGTGCTCTATCAACAAAATGCCCTCCTGTAGCCACTTGGCCTTTGGAGATTATTTTCTCAGGGAAGCTGTCATCACATAGCTGATTAATTACTCTAATAATCATAATTTTTTTTCTAATAAAACACTCTCTTCCCATTCATTAACTACATTGCAGGTAGGTGACAGTGGTAATTATTCTCTGGGAGTACTTCTGAATTATCTTTTCTAATCCAGCCTGTGCTGACATTTTTGAGAGAAAAAAACATTTTGTCTTTCTTTCATGAGCAGGGTAACATTTGAATATGCAAACAGTGTCAAAGCATGCCCTCTGGATGTTTTCCTGAACTATGATTTATGAGGTTTGGCTATTGTATTTGCTATCATAGACCTAGAAAGGTCATTAGACAAAGAGGTTTTCCCTGCAGGGGTCCCTTGCCATCTTTATCTTCTGATATTTTAATTTTTTTCTCGAGCATCAAGCAGGAGAAGTGCTGTGAGTTCCCCCATATGCCTCTGCTCTTTATTATTTATTTATTCAGGAGTATAAAAGTCCTGTGTGATGCTTTAGGCACAGAAAGCCACACAAACATCCTGCCAGAGCATCAGGGTCAAACAGTTGCTGTTTGGGCTCCCAGGTGTGCAGGTCTGTGGGCTCTTTTGTCTTTTGGGATGGGAATTTCCACCTCAGGGCCAGCCTTCCAAGCCCTCCCTGCATGAGGGATATAAGGGGGGAGCTCACCCAGCTCTCCCATCCCCACTCAGGCTCCCAGACAGGATCAGATCACCGTGTCCAACTGCTCATATTTGATAATTAGGGACAGAATTGTAAAATATCTCAAGTTCCCCCTTCCTGCACAGCCCTTGGACCAACTCAGATTCACAGAGTGATTCACTGTGAGCAACAGGGGCAGGTTCTGGCCCATAATTAGCAAAGCTGGGTAAACAGAGCAACAGCTGTTCTGTAAATATTAGTCTGCGTGTTTAAATTAACTTTTCCTCGCTCTTGCCCTTTCCCCTTTTGTCCTTCATTCCCTGCAAGTGGTTCTTGGGGTTGGGTTTACTTGTGCAAACATTTCCAAAAAAAGCTGCTTTAAGTCTCAGGTAGAAATATTCAGGGGAAAAAAAACCCAAAACCATATCCATGAGCAGGCTCGAGCACAATGGACAAGTCAGTGAGTGTTTCATGGAATCATGAAAAAATCAGCTTGGAAGGGCCCTCTGGGATTATCTGCTCCAACCACCTGCTCCAAGAGGGGGAAACTTCAGAGTTACACCAGCTTTGTCCAATTATATTTTATTAAAACGTCGTGAAATGGAAGCAGCCAGCTTCCAGTGAAGGGGAACAGCTGCCAAGACGATCCAAATGGAGGACTTTGGCCACTGAAATAACTTTCTCTAGTCTGTTTTGATGGGTGTTTCCTGCAGCTGTCTCTCCCACACATTCCTTGTCCTGCCCATCCCCTGACACCTCCTTCCCTCACCACAATGCTGTGTTATTATCGGATGTACTTGACAAAATATGACAACATGACGTGGTTTTGGTCCAACCGGAGGGTGAAAACGCTGAAGGATGTGGTGGATGCTGGTCACCATAAACAAAAAGCTGTTTTGCAATACCTGCCCTGGCTGGTACAGCGTTCCAGGAGCTCCCCAAATGTAATGGAAGTGCCTAAAGACACAACAGCACTGCTCTTGTGTTTATTAAAGCTACAAGTTCGGAGCTAGCCTAGGGAAAATGAGGCTAAATGGATACCTTTATGTTAAAGCTGGGAGCCAGCCTAGGATCTCATAATTCCTCCACTGTGCTTTGAATCAGGCTCCCAACCTTCCCTGACTGTATCACGCCAGCACAGACCTCACCTAAGGCTTGATTCTGCACAAGGTGCTCAAGGAATAGCAACTCCTCCATCATTTCAGTGCAGGAAAGGACAAGAAGAATGATAAAACAAGAAACCCCTATGTAGCTGTGCCCAAAGAGTGGGATGGCTTTGCTGCTGCTGCACTAACAGGCTGCTAAGGAGGCACAGCACTGGTGGGTAAAGGCAAAACCCTCAGAATCAAAGTTAATCCTTTTTCTTAAGGACCTTGGGAGTCAGTGCTCTCTGATACTGGCTTTATTTCATCAGAGATCCATGGTTTGGGGTGGAAGGAACTTTAAAGCTCATCTCATTCCACGCCCTGCCATGGGCAGGGACACCTTCTACTTGACCAGGTTGCTCCAAGCCCTGTCCAACATTAAATCTACAAGTAAGATTTATCTGGCAACTTTGAAACCTGTTCCTAAGTAAGACACTTCACATGTCTTTTTAGATGTACCTTAATAACTAGTCATTGGTTGTCATAATATTAAAAGGTCATATTTTATCAAAATATTGCCCCTGTGAAAATGTCACTTTGTGATACTCCTGTTGAGGTAACAATTTTCTGGTACATTTACTCTTCTATTGTCATTGCAGCTGAGCTTAACAGTCAGAAGAAGCACAAATCCACATATAACCTTCCTTAGAACTTAGAGAGAAAACCCCAACTGCACAATTACTCTCAGTTCTACTGCCAAAACCAGCCATTTTTGGGAAAGCTGGGTGTCTGTTTTGCCACTGACAACTGCACAGAGAGAGCTCAGGCAGGGACGTTTCTCTGTTCTGGTGCTGAATGTTGTCAGTGCACCAAGTCCCATTTGCACTGGTGACAGCTGCCCCCGGCCTCTGCTGGGTTTGGATTAATGAAGGTGGCATGGAGGGAAGGAAAAGACAAAGTTATTTTATAGAAAGAGCTCTGAAAGAATGGGATCACTTGGGGTTACCTCAGCTTTAGCCCTGCCCTTTGAGAGGGCCACCTTCGCACCAGCCGAGCATCCCAATTCCCCACTCAATTTTCAGCCACTTATTACTTACATCTGTTGGAACTGAGAGTGGAATGCTCAAAACACCTTTTCTCTGTTTCTTTTCGCTCTCCTACCCCCTGCAGTGTCCCTGTGCACACAGTGCCTGTGTGCTCCCAGGTAATGGCTTTGGTGGGGATTGTTTGCCCAGGAAAAGCCCCAGTGGTTCTGGGCTCCTTAACACAACAGCAGTGTGCCAGCATTGCAAATCCAAGGCATATGCAGCCCCTGCAGTATCATCACCACAATTTCAGCTTTCACTCAGCACAAGCCTAAGGGCAAATTCAAAAGTTGAGAACTTATTTGAACTTGAGAAGGATTTCTGCATCTGGAGAGCTGAGCCGAGACACACGATAACAGACAACTGCTACAGAGCAGCCTGACCTCCTTAGCAGCTCATTTTGCACTCCTGGGGTAATGTAGGATGGCTGGTGCCCTCCTGACAGCTTGAGCATGAATTTCCATTATTAGGTTTGCAATTTGTACATATTTTGTCAGCATTTGACTTCATCAGTCTGACTTTCCGCCTGCAGTCTCATCTCACCAGTTCTACCTGGTTCCCCTGCTTAATTGAGATCATTACTGCATCCAGTTGGACTTGATGGTCCTTGTAGGTCCCTTCCAGCTCAGGATATTCTGTGATTCCTGCCTGATGTCCTTACTGGGGGTGGTCACAGCCCCTGGCCTGGGATTCTGAACACCATCAATTATCACATGTGTTCCCTTTGCCACCAGTGCCAACCAGGACCATTTGGCCACAGGAACTGGCCAAGCTGACATGACTTCAAGCAGATTTGGTAATTCATATATACATATACAGAACCCCCTGTACTGAAGGGTGTGCTGAAGTGATTATCAGATTTCCAGGATTACTAAGGACAGAGCTGTATGTCTGTAAAGATACAGAATCACAGAGGCATTGAGGTTGGAAAAGGTCACCGAGTCCACCCTGTGCCCAGTGCCCACCTTATCACCCAGCCCAGAGCACTGAGTGGCACAGCCAGTCCTTCCTTGGACTCCAAACCTCCCTGGGCAGCCCCTTCCAAGGCCTGACCACCCCTTCCATGAGGAAATTCCTCCTCATGTCCAACCTGACCCTTCCCTGTCCCAGCCTGAGGCTGTTCCCTCTCCTCCTGTCCCTGTTCCCTGGAGCAGAGCCCGACCCTCTCCGGCTCCCCCCTCCTGTCAGGGAATCCTGGAGAGCCAGAAGGTCCCCCCTGAGCCTCCTTTTCTCCAGGCTGAGCCCCCCCAGCTCCTCCTGCTGCTCCAGCCCCTTCCCCAGCTCCATTCTTTTCTCTAGACCTCCAGCCCCTCAATGTCTTTCTTGCAGTGAAGGCTCCAGAACTGAACACTCTTTCTTAGTAGAGGAAGAACACAGCTTGAATCAGTCTTGCCTCAGTGATTAAGAAGAATTAATGAGCTTTGTGTATATTTTAGCATAACTAGGAATGTTTACACAACATGTGTATGTGCAGCAAATATGATCTATAGGCACCCTTGGCATGCACAGCTGGCTGAGCGTCAGCACACATATGTGCGAGCTCGCAGAGAGAGCAGCCATGGGAATTGAGGCACAGCCGTTTCCAGCAATGCTTGCACGTGGATCTTTACTCCAAAACACCCAGTCCAGACCCCTGAGAGTCAACTGGAAACACCCAAATACGAAAATAACTGAAAAGAACAGTGGATGTGAGTGGGCTTGAGGGCAGTGCTCATCCATTCAACCCTTCCAGGCGCTTTTGTTCCAACTCATCTTTCTTTTCCAGTGGATCAGTAACCTCTAACAAAAGATCTGTCCCCTTTAATCATGCTCTTCCCTCCTCCTTCCATCCCCTCTACATACACAAGCCTGTTTCGTTTGTTGAGCCCAGCACAGAAGCCCCAGGGCTTTAGAAAAGTCTTTTTCAGCATGATTTTATACATCTCCAACCTCTCCTGCCCCTTTCCTTTGGACTGCCATTCACCATCACAGAGCTCCAGCACACTGCAAATTGAATGTGACAACAATGGTCTCTATGTGTTTATGCAGTTACATAAAAAATAACATGGGTAAAATATATATATATATATATCTATCTTAGGTGTTTATTTTTAAAATCATAATGAAGGATGCTGTTGTTTACACAGTTCTTGTTGTAATTGATTCCTTTGCTTGCTTTATTCTGGATGAGCAGAACAGAGAAAGCTACAAATATTTGGTATGGCAGATGATTTTCTGGAAAAGCTGGGAGTCGACTGACCTGCAAAGCTTCCTGGCTGCAAATTGATGCTAAAATCTGGTTTTTGATTGTTCAATCTGAATGTTCAGGCAGGTAAAGCCTCACAGAGAAAATCTACTGGCTGTAAAAAATATCTTTTGCTTTCTTCTACTCTTTCTTTTCTTTTCCTTGAGTTCAGGACACCCTTTACTCACTTTGTTTTCTCTTTTGCTACAAACTCTGGCTCCAATAAAGTCAATAAGAACTTTCCCACTGAGGTCAAAGATGCTATTTTTACACTAAATTTAGGCCAAAAGCAATTAAACCCCTTTTGATGAAAACAAAATATGCATCAGGTTTGAATTCCAAATGTGACAGGCAGCTGACCCCCCCGTGTGATATATATATATATATTTATATATAAAAGACATATATATATATGACACAGATATGTCTCTATTAGATATATCTAAGCCCACATAACTGTTAATTCATAAGTACTGTCCTTACACTCCTAAACCCATGACTGGGATGTTATTTATGCTCACACCTCTGAAAATGAATCAGATCAATAACTGAACAATTAAACACAACAGTGCAGATGACAGATGCTATAATAAGTATCTAATAGCTATATATTAAGTTGTGAAATACTACACCATTTGTAAAATGAGAACTACATGTGAAGCCAATAAACCCCCAGATGCTGTTGCGGTTCTGTATCTCTGTCCCTTCACCCCAAAGTCCTTTGCAACTTTGAAAGAGCCCTCTGAGGTTTTCTTTGCCATATTTAGAAAGGCCTTGGGAAGCAGAGAACCCAGTGCTGCTCCTTTCCCTGCCAAGCTGCAGTGACACGGGAGAGGAGGTCTGTAATTAGCAGGATGACCCTGTGCACTGAGATGGAGCATCATCCATGGGAGCAGCTCAGGGCCACGCTCCTCTGAGATCCAAGCCCTGTGTGCCCTCCTTTGCCTTGATACGCTGCCCCAGGCAGGGCCTCTCACATCACACAACCCCAAACAAGCACCTTTGGAGCAGCCCTGCAAGGAGCCCACAGGGGGATGGGTTGCCTGGGCACACAGTGGCTATTTTTGCTCTTTGCCTTCGTGGCAAAAATACAGGGGGGGGAATTAAAACTTCTTCCTGAATTGAGAAATAAATTGTCCATGGAACCAGCACGTTATACATTTATGATATAGACTGTTTCCAAGAGCATGTAGGCACAGCACAAGGGGGGATGGCTTCAGTCTGAAAGAGGGTATTAGGAAGGAATTCTTCCCTGTGAGGCTGGGCTGGCAAACTTCATCTAGATGGATGCTGTAAGGCTGTCATCTGGGAATGCTGCCCCTGCCGTAATTAATGCACAGCCATGGATGTCTCCTGTGCCAGAGCTCTCCATCTGTCGGTGCAGAGAGGAGCGGGCCAGGAGGATAACAAGGTGTTGTCCCAGCCCTGGGGAGCTGAGGGCATTTTGGAGCACCCAGCCTAACTGGGAAACCTGGCAGGAGCTGATCTCCACTTTCTGCTGTCTCCCCTCCCACACTGGTTGTTTTTTTCACTGAGAGAAAATACTAATTAAATGTGTGGTCACTGTACTTTCAGTCAGGGCTGTTTGGAGGCAGCAAGTGCTTGGGGGCTGTATTTATATTGCCTAAACCCTCTGCAGGGAGGTGGGAAACGTGGCAGATGGGCAGGTCCAGGCACCAGAGAGCAAGGTATTGGTGTCAACTGGACAAGAACAGCATATTTTTGTAGCAGAAGGGAATTCTGCTTGGCCTGATACTCTGAGCCCATCTGCCTCAGCAGGATATGCCCCTCCTGATGCTCCAGGCATCCGTGAGGTTTGGGGAAATTCATTCTTTGGCCCTTCTGATCCCTTGGGTGCTGGAAGCAAGGAGATCAGGATGCCAAATTTTATTAGGCTGTGTTTAAGGCACTGATTTCTACCACCTCACCCAGCTGATCTCAGATAGAGCCACCCTACTCTCCACATAGTAGGAAGTTCTCAGAGTGCCTTTCCTGTTCCCTCTGCTGAGGGATAGCTGCTACCTGGGCAGGTACAAAGGCACAAAAGGTGTTGCAACATCAGCAAACAAACACCAGTTATCTCATCATTAACATAAACCGAATGTATAAACTGACAAGCTTCACGTAGGGAAGTGGGAGACTGGAATTGTGTCCCTGTTGCATCCCTAACTGTGATGTCACAGAATCACAGAATGCTTTCTCTGTGTGAACAGTCCCATTAGAATGAATAATCATGATCCCTGCACAGCCCTCTATGAGGCAACGTCAGGGCAAAGCAGAGGCACCTCCCTCGTGGTTAGAACCAGGCAGATCCCACCTTTCCCCCTCTCCAGGGCCACCATCAAACATCACTCCAGCAAACGATGGTTCCAAAGGTGCACAGCAAACAGTAAAGGGTTCAGTAGGTTTACAGAGATTGGGAAGAGTTCCAGCTCCCTGGGGAGGAGGGGGAGGATGATATGGAGTCCCTGGATTATGATAAACCCCGTTTGGTTGTGTGTCAGACCCAACAGTCACACAGAGGTCAGGACAGCAGGGCAGACAGGGTTGCACCACTCCCCTCTCTGGGCCCTGTTCCAGCCCACAAAAGACTTCTCTCCACCACATTTTACTGCCTGCACATTTACTATTAAATCTTGACTTTTTGCACCTGCCAGAGCAATAATTACTCCACATTAAAGTGCTTTTCCCAACCTTTGACCTCCCTCCTTTGGGCTGGCTCTGAGCTGGAGCATCCCTCCCTCTCCAGGCTGGGGTGCAACAGGGAGGACCAGAGCAGAAACACAAAGCAGGACCACCAGAAACTTATTTCCTCCTACTTTAAAGCCAAGAAAATATTGGGTGCCAAAGGGCACCTCCCAAAGCACAATCAGGGCATTTGCTACAAGATTTTTTGTCCAGGCAGGGATTTCTCACGTGATTTCCCCCAGCACTGGGGCTGTCCCATTCTGCCCAGTAACAACAGCAGAGATCAGCAGGTGTTATGCTGAAATTAAGGGTTAGAGAGATTCACAACTTCCTTCCTAAATGTGTGTTTCTCTCACTAATGAAAGGTTATTGTAAGAAGTCAAATAAAAATGTATTTGTGTTTAACAATTAAATGTAATTGGCAAGTGCTAATGGCTCTGTGATCGCAAAACTGGGGGAAAAGCAAAGAGGAAGAAACTAGTTTGAAGGGACTTTATCTAATTTCATTTTAATTAGATCCTTTTTCTAACTGAGTTTCTAATTTTTCAATTAGCAATTAGCAGCTGCAACTCATTCTGAGCGTCACGAGGTGCCAGAGACACTAATTACACCACAGGAGTAGGAGGCTGAAAATGAGAAATAAAATTATCCATGAATGTTATTAGAAGAAAGGAATGATTACATTCTGTAATAATATACTGATGTGAGCCTAATTAGATTGAAGGATTGGGGGGAAAATAGGAGATTTAAAAATGGATTCCACTTAGAAGCTTACAGGTCACCTTTTTGTCATTAATAATGATTAGGTGTATTCCTTGGAAAAGGGCCACTTGGGGAGGGATTGTGTGTCTCTGTCATCACCCAGCAAAGGTCTCAGTGATGCAGAGGAGGGGACAGGACCTTGCTGCAGATCTTCAGACCTCCATGAGCACAAAGCTATCCCCTGTACAAACGGCCAAGGATAACTTACACACCTTACTGTGGTGGGGTTTGAGATCCACAGTGAAAAGAAACACAAAAGTTCACTTATTTTCATAATTTACAGGCTACAGCAGCTCCCCACTTGCCTGCTAGCAAACCTCTCCCCAGGCCCTGAACTTCACTCCAGGAAAAGTGGAGTCTCTGGGGGACAAAACTATTTAATCACAGCAATGGGGCACCTCAGGGAACCAAGTGCAAACCTATAAAGAGCCACTTGATAGCAAAGAGGGAACACTGCGCTGAGTCCATTTATTTCCACTTTTAAAACACACCCATTTTTCTTTATGAATCAATAATCTCTTACACTTGATTTAATAATGGGAGTGACCTCTCTCCGGCTCCAGTGTGCACAACCTGCAGTTTGGAATCACTTCAAGGGACCCCAGTAATGAATGATTACATCCAAATGTGGTTCTTAATAAAATTTATGAGCTCCCATTCATCCCACTCCCCTATTTGTCTTTATATATCTCACAGCATTTGCCACTAATTATATTCCTCTTTATAATCTGGGCTCCCCAGTTAAGGGATGTAATTGATAGCTTCTGAAAATCATTAATTCCAAACTGGACCACAAGGGTTTTGTCACACTCTTCCCCACCCATTCCTTCTTTTCCTCCCAGCATCCCCAGTCCTAAGACTCTTCAGAGCTTATAGAACATCCAATAATGAGTCCATAATAAGACAGGGGAAAGAAGAGTGAATTAAACCCAAATTCTCCCCCATGAGTTGATAGTAAAGGGGACACACTAAGAAGAGGGGAGTGCCACAGGGAACCAGCCCAAGGTGCAGCAAAGCTGCCTGCCCTTTTAGCCTCCCCACGAACTCTTTGTGATGACTCCCTGCCGGGGTGCAAGATTAGTGCAGAATGACAACAGAAGTTGGGGGATAAAACCCCTGCCTTTGAAATTCAGCTGTTGCAGCATATGGTCCTCGGGGGCTGGAAATTCTCCTTGTGAGCAGCTCTGCTTTGTTGTGTGTGAGAGGAGAGGCGGGTGAGTTAGGGGCAGTGGGGAGCAGCCCTGAAGAAATAATACAGACTTTTATTGCAGGAGAACAGAGGCAGAGAGGCAACAAAGGTAAATAAGGAAGTCTGCACTAACTGGGGGTTCAGTTCTGCTGAACAATCTGAGCTGGTCCAGCTGGACAGGGAACTGGAGGATGAGGGGACCTTGTTTGCTCCACACTCGTCCTGCTCCGACCTGGCCCATTCCCCTCTGAGCAGGCTCTGGGTCCCCAGTTCTGCTGCCAAATCTGCAAAGCTAAAGTTGTTTTACTAATCCAAAACCCAACCTTGTCCTTCCCTCTCCTTATGTCCCTCTTGCTCCTACCACACAGTCCCAGTCCTGCGGGATGATGCACGGTGGGGTGGAGCAGCTTCTCCTGCTGCTGAGCAAGGTAAACCTGGGCAGCTTCACCTTCTTTCCACACTAAATGTTCCCTGCAAAGCAGGGTCCTGCTGTCAGTGGTGGTGTGGCCTTCACTGGGATGTCCCAACAGCAGAAGTTCTGCTCAATGAAAGCTCTGCTCAGTAAAGGTAACACTGAGCACCAGCTGTGCTCCAAAAGGGACCCTTTTCCACACACCAGGCGGGGCTGAGCCAGTTCTCCCACACCGTGGGTCCCATAAACTCTGCTCACAGCTGGCTCAGGACATTTCTTCATGTCTCCCAGCCTGTGAACTCCCACAGAAATCCAGCCAGGATCCCTGCTCGGGCAGCTGACACCCTAACCCTAACCCAATCCAAGCCATCCAGCCCCGTCCTGCTGACACTTGGACAATCCCACCGTGCCCACGGACCACACGGGGCTCTGCAACCACAGCCAAGGTTTGGCTCAAACCCTGATGCCCAGCAAGGCTGTTCTGCAGTTTCCTGAGCAGTGACATGTAGAGAACCAACCTATAAATTAATCTTGCATTTAGAAGCTGCTTAATAATTCTGGCCCATCATCTCCTGCCAGAAAACTGCTGCATCTGCAGAGCTTCAGGGAGTAAAAAGGAAATAAAAAGGAGGAATGGAGTACTTGAAGCACTCTGCTCCTGCCTGGAGCTGCACTGGCAGTATTTCCAAGAGCACCACCATAAATCTGAAGGCCTAACTTTCAAAATAAAAATAAAAAAAATGCCTGTCAATCACTTTAGGCCCTTTCAACATTTTTACTCCGGAGGAATTCAAGACCTTTTTTAAAAAAGGCAGAAGTGCCAGATGTTAAGTATACAAAGCAAGGCTATTTTGTTCCCTGTTCAGACCTTATTCCTCTACCAGAAGGCCAATTATTTATCCAAGGTCCTTCTCACTCATGGCCACCAGAACCTCTCACAGAATGACTTTCTTACTTTGCTGCTTGCAAACCCTGTGGGCTTTGGCACGTGTGCCAATAAAAGCTTGGGAGCTGGTGTTTATTCCTGGGAGCATCACAAGGGCTGGTGCCTACAGAGCCAGTGCAGGAGCCTATTTTAAGAAAAATCATCACTTCACATACAATTCAAATGGCCTCCAAATCTCCAGGAGGCTTTGCTTGTCACACAGATAAAACATGTAAATAAACAGATGCTCGCCTGGGCTGCTTTGCAAAATAAACAAGTGCTTTTAGAGAAATGCTCTTCAGAAGTCAATATTGTCATGAATTTGGGTCGGATCCAGCCCATGGAACCACCACAGTGCACCCACTGAGAGGCCATTCCAGACAAGCAGAGCCCTCACTTGATGCTCCACTCCCCTCCCAAGACATCTTCCACTCACCAGCCCTGGGCCTGTTTTTCCTCCTCCAAAGCTTTCGAAGAACCCCACATTTTCAACCAATATTTCCACCATCTCATTTGACACCAAACAAGCAGGAAAAATATGGCCCATCACCAGAAATATCAGCATAATGCTCCAATTTTCCACCATTTGACAGCAATCAAGTGGAGACTAATGGCTTTCCTCTGTGACTAAATCATTTAGCGACCAAGGTATTCTGTCTCGTTCTCATTAGGAAAAAAAAAAATATTCCAATAATCTCATTATCCTGATGTGAATAACAGTAAAAATACACCAAGACTAATGGCTCCTTCAGTGCTCTGGCTCGCTGGGATCACTCAGGCAGGTTTATGGCTCCTGCCACAGCATCTGCACCACGTTCCAGCACCAAGGACCCACCTCCCCTCCAGCTCCTCGGGCTTTGTTTCAAGCCAGCCTTACTTATGATGCTCTCCCTGCACACTGAGGACTTTTATGTACTATTTTTAACTAACTTCAATAGAAAAAGAATGTGTCATGGAGTGTTAAACTTTATGGAAATTCTCCTGGAGAATAACATAATTTCACGGTGCATTACTCTACAATGACCTGGTACTTGAACAATTAATTTTTAAGGTACAGCCTTTTTCTGCCTGTGCTCTATTTAGCTTTTCCCTAAACCATCAACAAGACCAGGATTCCTTTATATATATATTCCTTTCTCTTTATGATCTAAGGAGACAGTTAAAACCTCCCAGCATGTGCTGCATTTTCACAATTCATCATGCAGAATATTCTGTTTGAAAACAGAGTGAGGAAGGGGAACCAAAGTGCTCCAGGATTTACCTTAATTATTTCTACCTCATGAATCTATTGCCATTTCTCAGCCCACCTTATTTTCTGCTGAAAGTCTTCCAGAGTTTCCCAGAATGCACTGAAGCCAATCTCTTTAGCACACAGTGGCAATATGCTGTGAATATTCACTTTTAGGGCTGGCAACCAGTACCTGAGATATTCCCACTGAAGCTGCTGTGTCAGCCCCAAACGGAGAACCCACGATCACCAAAGGAATATGAACCAGGACAACATTTTTTGGAAGCATTAATGGCTCATCCCTGCCAGATGCAGCACCCAAAGCAGGATTTGTTCCCTGTTTTCTGTCAGGAAACAGACCCTCTCATGGGCATCTCCTGGGGTTTGTACTCAACCTTCCAGTGGTGCCCTCACACAGATTTCTTGGGTTTGAAACCTCTTCCCCTGGCCCACAACCTTGGCAGACAACTGCCTTCAAAGCCATTGCATTTCCAAGGGTGTCAGCTGTGCCAGGACCTGTGTAAACCTACTTTCCACCTCAGAAAATTGCCATTTTTGACTTTTTTTTGGGGGGGAGGCTTTTTGTTACCTAATAACACTTTCTAATTTGTGCATATCTGCAGTTTGTGTGAAACTCTGCAAAACAAGGATCAGCAAGTCATCAGAGCACGTCTCTTCCAGCCCATGTGCTTTCATGGGAAAATTAATCAGGCTAAGAAATAATTCCCTTAATGTTGGACATTATTCTCTTCTGCTACACTAATCTAGTGGATTAACTCTGCCATCTGCATATTAAACATAGATGGTTTGGTCTTTATTCCCTTCAGTGCCCGCTTGCCATCCTTCCTTTGCAAGAAGTTAGCTCTCTGATGGGTTTCAAAAGTTTTGGTGACCACTTTTACACATCCCAGGCTGGGTGGCAGGAGCTTCTCAGGGCCAGACCCTGCATCAGTAAAACTGGCTTTGCTGTTTCTTCTCCAAAAAGCAGCTCCAGATTTGCCCTTGGCCAGATGGAGCAGAAAAAGGGACAACCCTGGGCCACAAGGGGTGGGCAGAGCCAGGATCTTCCCTGTCCCTGAGGGCTCTGTTCCCATGAGGGATGAGAAGACTTTTTCCAGGGATAGCCAGCAATATTCCCTGTCCCCAAGGGCTCTGTTCCCATGAGAAATGAGAAGACTTTTTCCAGGGATAGCCAGCAATATTCCCTGTCCCTGAGGGCTCTGCTCCAGTGAGACTTTTTCCAGGGAAAGCCAGGGATCTCCCCTGCCCCTGAGAGCTCTGCTCCTGCCAGGGATGAGGTTTTTTCCGGGGCTGGGGAAGAGCTGGGTGATTTTCAGCCTCTCAGCATGTGCAGTGAAGAGGAGCCAGCGGAGACTGGGAGCATCCCAGAGCGTCACTGTCACCGCAGGGACACGGCTGTTAGTGGCAGTGACAGTCACACCAAGGAAATTAGAGGATCTGACAGAGCTGTCGAGCTCCTTCCTTCCCCTGCAGGTCACCCTGAGCCACACAGGGATGTGGGATGTGGCAGCTCTTTGCAGCAGGCGTTGCACTGGGAAATGTAAGGAGACTGGGAGATGTGTTAACAGGGCTCCAGAGGCACACACACCAGGCTGGAGCTCCTGGGGACACCTCAAGCCATTCCTGGCCTGGCAAAGTTATGTCCAGGGCTACAACAAATGCCAGGGAGTGCAGAGAAACGAGAGGTGGTAAATATCCCATTCTGGAAAGAGAGAAGAGTCAGGAGGGAAAGTGTCTTCGAGCAACTTGGCCTGTAAAATGAAGCTGTTGTCTGTCACCCAAGAAACGTGTTAGTCGATGTAATTATTCCCAGGCTATTCTCTGGCTCCACCAGCCAAAACATTCCCATCAAACTGGAACACAGAAAGCCTGTCAGTCACAAGTGATTTTTCAGTCTCACTGAGCCTTGATGGAAAATGCAATTTACAAAAAGGAATCAACATTTTCCTTGCAAGACATCAATAAGTGACACTTCTCTGAGATGCTCTGGTACCTTATAAGCACTGGAGCTTAGATCCCTTAAGCATTTTCCTCCTCTCCTGGGATTTTGGCTAGAACACAATTTCCTGCTCTCCCCAGAGCAGTCACAGGATGGAGTTCATGTACAAGGGAATTGTTTCTATCCAAGAGACCTCCTGGCACGAGGAGTTTTAACTTGAATTAAATTGGCTGTTTCAGTTCTAGAGCTGCTGAATTTCTTCTCTCCTCTACACTGGGTGCTTGGAAAAACTGGAAGTTTGGACCTAAAAGACACCAAAACAAACCCCTGCCCATCGACTCCCTTGGATGGATTGGCCTGGTTTGTTTTGTTGAGTTGGGCAGCTGTTTGGAATCAATACAGTCCTTCTTCCTATGCAATCCCAGCTGTCCCAGAGAGCCCCTGGAAATGAAGGTGGTAGGAACAGCATTATTTGGAGCTCCTGGACACGAGAGACCTAAATATCTCTGTTTGAGAACTTGGGGCTGAGGGTGCCAGCAGGGACCTGGATCTGCTGGCAATGGCCACTGTTTAACAGGAGCTTTGGATTCAATGAACTTCATGAGCCAACTTCCCAAGGTAATTATGTTTCCACGAGACTGTGACATGCACAGACAGGCAAAAAGGAACTGTCACAGGACTCAGATTAAATTATGAAGGAAGTGAATGACTAAACAGCACGCTGCACTCAGGAAAAAAATTAGATTCACTCAGGAATTTTTACCCCCCTTCTGAACATCTTATCAATGTATATAAATATTTATGTTGCTAAATAACAGGGAATGATTAGAAGCAGGTGTTTAACACTGAGAAACGGGTCCATTATTATAAAATGAGAACTTGGAAACAAACAAAAAAAAATCAAGAACAAACTTGAATGTGAAAGAAGCTGTTCATGCAGAGATTCAGCACAGGAAAAGTAGCAAAAGCAGGTGTGGCAATAAGAAAAAGTGCTTGAAAATCATTCGTGGCAGAAAGAGAAGATATTCAGGAATTTAGTAGGTATTAAAAATGAAAATTGAACATAATCTGCAAAAGGCCAGGGAGGAGTTTCTCTTAAATTCTGGCGAAAAAATCTAGATAAACCCAGTAATAATAATGTGAAATTCCATGGCCAGTCCATTAATTACCACAGAGAGACTGATTTCTACCCACCCTACACTGGGCCATTGCCCTTTACACGAGGGCATTATTTGCCTCTAGGAAATCCACAGGCTAAGAAAGTTGGAAAACACCAAAACAAAACATTGCAAAGTTTCAGGCCCAAAAAGCTCCAGGAAAGGATAAAGCCCATTTGTCCTCTTGCTGTCCCTGCAAGGCGTGAGTGCCACTGGCAGTCGTGTCATTTGTCACCACGTCCCAGCGCCTGTTCTGGCTATTTACAGACCCCCTCCCCTCGTGTGATGCAGCAGGATGGGGTGGCAGCCAGGTTTGTGTGCAAGGGTCAGGTCACACCAGGACTTGATGCCTGAGAGGAGTTTTCCCTGCCTCTGAAAAGGAGATGAGAATGAAACTGCACTTTTACCAGCTCGTAAAGAAACAGTGGACAAATTACCCAGCTCTGCTCTGTGCGTTGGGGCTCTTAGTTAAAAGTGACAGCCAGCAGTGTAATTTACTCACACACTCTGGATTTAAGCAAAGGCCCCAGCACTAAATCTCACATCGTAAGCTTTCTTTTGTATTTCTGCCTCATTTTGTGCTGGGAATCGTTTAACCATCGACTTTAACTGCTAATACAGTGCCACGAAATGCAAAGGATAAATCAAAATTACTGGATCATTCAAACTCTGTCTGAGTAGTTGTTTATATGGCATTTTTCTTCTACTGCTTTTGTATGGCTACAGAGAGAACATCAAATTATGATATACTGCAGACATCTCACTAACATCTTGGCAAACTCTTGCAAATAAAACCCAGCGCGTTTAATTATTTTCTTAGTTATACAAAGCTTAAACGCTAATGGAAATAAAAGACACTAAGAAGGGACAAATACAGTTACTCATCAGATGAAGGATGAGTAAATGAAATCTGTTGTAATTAAATTAAGGAAAAACATCTCAGAAAGTCCTTTGTCTCTGTGCAGGTGATCAGTCTCCACTTGAACAACACGTGAGGAAGAGCTGGGGGATTTTGACCTGGAATTCGAGCAGCAAAGGTTGCCTGGGGTGCAGGACAGCAGGAATAAACATTTCCTCCCTGCTGGATGCTTGGAGGGGGAGCTGCAAGTGAAGCTGCTCTGCCAGGACTGGTGTGATAACAGGTCAGAAAGGAGACACTTTGACATCCTCATCACCATTAATTGGAAAATGTTTTTCTTCGCTTTCCACTGAAGACCTCAACAATTCAACGAAAGAGCTGAGGATCTTTTTCAGTCAAAACCACTTTAAAACAGGCTATATTTGAAGATTATATTTTCAGCCAATCAGTCATGAGATTTTCTGTTAAGACTAAAAGAAACCCAGGTCATTTAAGACCATTAAAACAAGAAATAAACACAATTATGGAAAAGAAAACCTTCCATACAAAGGACAAAAAGCTTCCCACTGGGAAACAATCCTAATGAAGCTTTTCACCAGGTCTGACCCAGGCTCAGACTGAACTCCCATCAGCAGCACATTGTGCTCAAAGGAACAGAGATGCTTCCTGAGAGAAATAACAAATATTTAATAGCAACCAAAAGGCCTCAGTCAGGAGCTGCAATCTGCCTGCACTTCTGTGGCAGAGGAAAATGGAAGGGAAGCTACAATGGAAGCCACAAATCAAAGACCTCTCTGCAAATCAAGCCTTTCTGTTCATTAATCCCGAATTAGCACATTAAAATAAAGCAGCAGTTGATTAATATCCCTAAGTAACACTTAGAGCTGAGTGAGAACTCGTTGCTAATATACTTGATATTACAGTGCATTAATAAAGACACAGTCTCCCTTCACCAGGGAGGCTCTTGGAATTCAGCTCTCCAAACCAAACAGGAGCAAGCAGGAACACATGGCAGAGAGGGATAAAGCTGTGCCCCTCTTGGGTCCCTGGCAGCAGGGAAAGCACAAAGGAATGGTTCTTCTGGAGGAAAACATAAGCACTGGATGAAAGGCAATTGGGACTTCTACAGGGAAATGGTTCCCCTTCCAGAACACACCAGTGTTCTCACCATAATTATTTTTTAAATGGGAAACAGAGGTTTTCAGTCACCTACGTAAAGTGGCTTAAGTAACACTGTTAATTTTTTACCAACCACTGCCATTGACCTCATCTGAAAATACTAATATGCCAATAATGTAGTTCAACATCTATAAGACACACCATTAAATTTTATGTAGTTATCCCTCCACTGGACTTGCAGAGCATAATTTCTGGACAGCATCTAGTACTGAATAAATAGAATGTCGTAGCAATGTATATATTGGGAAGCAAAGATGTTGGGATAAATGAGGACACACGTGGTTATTAAAGATCCACCACCAGAGAATCAGGTCGTGTGAGAGAAGTAGAAAAGGAAATCACAAGAATTGCTGCTTTGGAGTGGTCTGAGGGAAAAAAAAAAAAGAAAATTCACACCAATATGTCATCATTAGTTTGGAATTTCTGCCTTTTTCTTCCTATATAGATTTCCCAGTGCCAATATTCCTCGTGTTGAACAAATTAAAGTGACAAAACTCAATATGGAAATTAAGATCATTAACATATTAACCAAACTGTCGATACTCGAAAAACCAGCACGAGCTGCCAAATAATCATCTGATTAACGACTTGAGGCCCTGGCTCGTGTCAATTAGCACTGCAGCCACCCCGCTGCCCCTTGCCCACAGCCAGATGTCCTGACGGAAGAAACGGGCTCACTGTGGCAAAGCCCATCCTGTTATCTTCGTGGGATGATTGCTCTGGTATTTAATTGCTTTGTTTCTTCAGGAATATTCTGTTCCTTAATTACACTGAGTTGGTAATTAGTGCAGTAGTGAAATCTTGGATTGCAGTTTTCCAGTTCTGGGTTCTTAATTATAGGATCACAGAATGGTTTGGGTTGGAAGGGACCTTAAAGATCATCTCGTTTCACCCCCTGCCATGGGCAGTGATTGCACCCAGTGAAGGTTTTTTGTTTTGCAAGTGTTCTGTGCTCCATGGTTATACTTCATTACAACCATCACATCTGTGCAAGCCTGCTTTTTCCCTGAAAAAGGCTCTTCCACAAATTTTTGGGTGTCAAAGTTCATTACAATCAGCATTTTTAAATTATTTTTCCTGTTTCTGAATGATATGATTTCAAAATCTCTGACTAAGCTTTAGTGATCAAAACAAAACCTCAGGAAATGTGATGGTGTGCAAGAATCTGACAGTGATTCTAACAAAAGATGATCATTAAGCATTTCCAATAACAATATAATAAAACATTTTCTTGTGAAATGTGTACCAGAAAATTTGAAGCAACTTTTACGTGACAAAGGCAAACAGAAGGATCGCCACGTGCTCCTCTATCCATTGATATTTATTCGTTTATTTGTGAGATGCTTTTACAAGGGGGGCAATAACTTATTCATTAACTGCACAAACACTGATTTAGCATTTGCATGCCCAGCTCCTGACCTAGAGATGTTTGTCTTTTACTTTTATGGCTGAGCTATAAAAGCTTGGAAAATAAGGGGTTTGACTGGAGAGTGACAAGCCCTGGCAGCGAGGATGGCACAGCACTAAGTACACATTCTTTATCACTGACATTTCCTCCACTGACACAAGGTCATGCAAGCAATGAATGGCAAAGCAGAGCCATGAAAAATGGATATTAATGAACTGTGGCTCTGAGTAATAATGCCATAAGCAACCTCTGATAACAAACACATTCTCCTAATAACATCTTCAATTATCTTCATTAATGCCTGTCCGTGGCAAAATGTGCAATGCAGCCCTTCAGGACCACAGACCCAGCAGGATTGGAACAGGCTTTAACTGCTTCCTTCAGCTTATCCACCAAAGTGCTTGTTGATGGATAGCTTAAAGGATGATAATATGCATTTATCATAATTTTTCAGTAGCATATGCCTTCGTCCTGTCACCAGGAGCTTGAGATCTCAATGGGCTTGCCTGCATTCCCTGCGAGATGTATGGGCAGCAAAGACTGCCTGTCAAAATGTGCTGCCTTGCCTCCTGCTCCTCTGCCAAGGCTCCAGTGCTCCTGGGATCAGCACTGGGGGGGTGTTCCTAAACCTGGGAACCGCAGGAGAACCAAGAAAGCCACCAGGAACCTGTGGCAGCAGCTGACAAGACCTGTGCAAGGTCAGGAGCAACAGCAGCCAAGCCCCTCTCGTCTATAAAAGAAGCCCCTGGCGAGCACTGACAGCCTCAGGTTGCACCAGGGGGAGGGGTTTGGATATTAGGGTAAATTTCTTGACCAAAAGTGTTGTTCAGCACTGGGACAGCTCCCCAGGGCAGTGGTGGAGTCACCATCCCTGGAGGGGTTTAAAAGATGTGCAGATGTGGCACTTGGGGCCATGGTTTAGGGCTGGGCTTGGCACTGGTTGGACTTGATGATCTTAAGGGTCTTCTCCCACTTTACCATGTCTGTAGTTCTATGATTCTTTCCTTAATGACATTTCCAGCTTGGCCCTGCCACACTCTGGAGTTCAGTTCAGGTCCAGTTGTCTCTGGCAAATTATTCACATCCCATCCCATCCCATCCCATCCCATCCCATCCCATCCCATCCCATCCCATCCCATCCCTGCCCTTTCTTTTCCAAACGAGCTGCTGAAAGATGCCAGGCAGCAGCTCTAGGAAAGGAAATGCTTTCTTCAGGATTTAGCTCAGCATGGCACTGACATCCTCCTCAAACTGCCTCACAAGTATTTGAGTCCTATTTTGGAAAAGCAAATTTCCAAGGAGAGGGGAGGTTATCAGTCAGCAAACCCTGGTGAGGCTTGTGACAAAGAAGGGATAATTAGTGCTTTCTGTAAAAGCATCTTTTAGGATGTGGCCATTATCTCTATTGGAAGAATGAAATTGAGACTAGAATTTCTGATAATACTTTGAGCTATTCACTGTGAGTGAAAGATCCTGAAGTACCAACAATCTACTCCCTTCTCAGCAACAGCTCTGGGCTATTTATGGCTCGCTCAGGATGATATGAAAGACAGCACAAAACTAATTATTTTATGTATTTGCCAACAATTGTGTCAGTTCTAGATTTTTGTTGACTTGAACTTCAGGGTTAGGACATTCCAAGTGCAGGAGCTGACATGAGAAAAGCTTCCTAGGAAGTCCCTTACTGGCTATTTTCAAAAGCTATTTTTCTTCTTCATTGTTGCACATAAAATTTGAATCATTTTAATGATTAAAAATTCAAATAAAAATTGTGTAAAAACATGCCCAAGTATGAAAGGAGGGAAACTGTGCAAGCAATTCTCTCCTCACAGGCCTTGCTGAAATCCTGGGTAATGGGAAGGAAAAGCTGAAAGAGATTTTCATGTCACCACTGAAGCCTTGCCTGGATATTTTTATAGTAATTTAAATTTAATAAAGTCATCATCTGGAAATTTGCTCTCCTCTCCTTTGAATTGGAAAACATTTAGTCTCAACCCCTGCAGCCCTCCTGTGATCACAGAGAGATGCTAATGAGGTTATGTCTCAATCTCGTCCTCCCTGGTGCAAACAGAGTAAGTGAGTCTTTTCAGCTCAGGAACCTCATTTATCTTCAGCAAGTTATTCTGTTGTTATCATTGCTGGCCAGAGCAGGGACAGCTGAGGAGGAGGGTGGAGGGGAGGAAGGTGGAGAGGAGGAGGAAGGTCAAAGGAAAGCAGGTGATTGTCCTGCTCTGCGCTGGTGCAGCTTCACCTCAAGTTCTATGGTTGTTTTGGGTGCCACAATATAAGAAAGTTATAAAGGTGCTGGAGAGTGTCCAAATGAGAGATGTGAGGATAGGGAAGAGTCTGGAGGGCCTTATGAGGAGCAGCTGAGGGTCTGTTCAGCTGGAGAAGAGGAGACTGAGGTCACACCTCACCAGGGGCAGCTCCAATCTCTGCTCTCTGTGAGCAGGGACAGGACCCATTTAGGGTCAGGTGGGATCTCAGGAAAAGGTTCTTCCCCCAGAGGGTGGTGGGCACTGACCAGGCTCCCCAGGGCAGTGGGAACAGCCCCAAGAGCTCCAGGAACATTTGGACAACACCCTCATGGACAGGGTGGGATTTTGGGGTGTCTGTGCAGGGCCAGGAGTTGGGCTGATGACCCTTGTGGGTCCCTTCCAGCTCAGGATATCCTGTGATTCCATGAGAATGGATTTAGTGCTTTCATGGCAAGGGAGTCATTGGTACAGTTTCAAAGTTTACCCACGTACTGAGCCTATAGGAATGATAAATAAAGACCGTAAGGATAATCAAGGTGGAAAACAAGAGGGCACCAAAGAAATAGAAGGCTTTGTGAGTGGAGGGGTAAACCCTGCACTTAGGCCAGATCAGAGGAAGATGTGAGGAATTAAAACAGCAATCACAGCTTTATGGGATCAGGATTTAAAGGTCTAGCTGTAGTAGGGGAAATAGGAAGAAAACTAAGCACTTTCTAATAGTAGAACATAATACAACAGGAGTTAAACCATATTTATGTGTATCATAATAATTTACACCTTTCACCTTTGAACTCAGAGCACTTACTGAACTTGATTTCACAGCTCTGGCACTCAGGAGGTGCTGCAAATACCCTGAGCAGAGCAAGAGCAGCTGGACTGAGGCTGCCCAGCCCCAGAGGCATTCCCACACCTCCCAGCCCCATTCAGCAATGCTCAGTAAAGTTTCCCAGCCTTCACTGTGAGGAACAAGACATGGATCATTTCTGGGAAACCCCAGGCAAGTAGCAAACCCAGTGAAGGAAGGAGGGATGCCTTCACATCCAAGGTCTTGGCCTTTGATCATGCTTGGGTTTGGGCTTCTCTTTAGAAAAACCTACTTGGCATGTTAATGATTATCTTCCCTTTCTTTTCATTAACTATCTCACATAAGTTTTGGGTGCCTGGAAACGTTTTTCTCCTGATATTTCACTTGTGCAGACTGCAAAGCACAGAAACCACAATGATGATGTGCAGCAGCCCCGCTCTCAGCTGAAATGACAGCCTTGAAACTGAGACCTTGTTAGCACAGCCTCACTACAAATCTGCCCAGAACAGGCTCCAGAATAAGGTCTCATCTTTGTCAGAGAGATGAAAAAGGTGGAAAACAGCAGAAGAGAAAGTCGTAGTTATTTGGGTAGAGAAAGAAAGGGCAAAATCAGTAATTCCACAGGGCTGCTCGAGTGCGTCATCCACGTGCCTTTAACGTTCCCTAAGAGGCAGCTTTTAAACTTGACCACATTCAACCTCTCCTGAAAGGTTTGCATATGAAGAGAAGAAATGGTAGGAGTATTTTATGGGCTGTGACTCTCCAGCCCTTCAGATCCCAGCTCCCCAGCAGTGGGATACTGGGAACAGCTCCATGGACGTGCAGGTACCCCCACACTGCTGGGGTGTCCTTGCTGCACATGCACAAGGAGCAGAGACATCAGGAACACACAGGCTTGCCCAAAATGTTTCCTGCAGAAGCAGGATTAGCTCCCTGAGCTGCCTTCAGCCTCCAGAGGGATGGCAGCAACCAGCAGGGAGAGACCCAGAGCCTGGGGGAAAAGGGACCACAGTTCCAGGGGGGCAGCTTTGCCTTGAGGGCTGAGGAAACAAAGAGAGCCCCTGCAGAAACACCATGAGCCCTGGTGCCCACTGCAGCCTGACAGCTCCCAAAAAGGGGATTTCATCCACATGCTGCAGAACAGGAGGGCACAAGGGGTGAGGGCTGCAAGGCAGCTCCCTAGGCCAGGCTGCTTTCCCAGCTTCACAAAGGCACTTCCACAGAATAAGGAACAAAAGGATTAGGAAAAGGTGTGAATAATGCACTTCTACCCTGTCTATCCCCTCTTGCTGTAACAGATTGGTAAAATAACTTCATCCACCAGTTTATTAACAGCTTGCCCTCTCTTGTATCTCACCTCCATAATGAGATAGAGCAGATATGATGGATTACATTTTGCCTCCTGCTCCCATCCCGAATGAATTATCATTTCACTCTGCTCACAGCCTCGTGCTTTGGCTGCCTACAGCCCATTAAGCCTTGTGAAGTAGGAGGGGGAGGGGGAAACTCTGGCATGTGAAAGGGAAAGGTCCCTCTGAGAAAGCACTTTTAATTTTCAGACTGGAGGAGATGAAATTAAAAGAGAATGAGGAGATTCTCTTATATTTCACCTAAAAACCTAACAGAACAACCTTTCTGCAGGAGGGTCTGGGTGTTCAGTGTCCCCAGCAAAGTGCTGGTGGAGGGTTTGGCTCCCACACACCGTCACTCACACCGAGCCAGGCTGGGCTTTTTCCTCCCTCACCAAAGTCCCTTCTTCTGCAGCTCAGCCCCAGCAAAAGCCCTCAGAGAGACAAGTGTTCCCAGAGCCATAATTCCTACCCTGCTCTGACAAGGAGTACTTTATACCATCTCTCTTCACAAGAGTGTAGGAGTTTAACTCACACGTCAGAGCAGATCATCTAAAATCAAACACACACTTTTGTGCATCTGAATAACAGAAATCAAGAGCTTTCTCAAGCACATTGAAGGCTTCAACTGTTTTAGACAAAATCAAGATGCTTCGAGATTCTGGATGTACCACAATGCCACTAAATACCTGCTTTCTTTGCCACAGAACTAAGCTACTGCCTGACCCCAATTATTATCTCATCAGTCTTGGTACATCAAGGAAACAACACTCAGAGTTCTTGCTTTGGCTACTGCTTTAAAAAATCGTTCAGGGTGCTCACAGAGAGCTGTGCTGGAGCTCAAGGCATTCTGTGTGTCCCTCTCCATGGAGTAAATGTTGGTTTGAAACCTGCCAGGAGCAGAACCAAGCAGTTGCCAGCAGAAGAAAAGAGTTGCACAACCCAGCTCTGAGCAGTTTGTTGTGTTGGTCAGCAGGAAGTTTGTGTAATTATAAAGCCATGACAACTGCCTTTGCACTTTAAAGTCAGTTGAGCACCATGAAAATTCAAGAAGCAAAAATTAAGCAGCTTTATGCAGCTTCAGCACTGACCTCTGGTTTTTCTTTCTCCCCTCCCACCATATTTCCATACAGGGCTTGTTTTAAAGCATATTTTAATCTCATGAGGACGATGGATCCGGCCACCATTAGCAAAATACTGTAAGTTTATATGTGAGGGGTGGTGGCAACCCTACCTACATGGGCAAATTTAATCCTACAACTGTTTTAACTTTAGATAAACTTGATGAGTCGCTCGCTACAAGCAAGTTGAAAAAGAGAGGAGAGGCTGGGCTGACCCAGCAGCTTATCAGACACCTTTAATTTCCATCTTCAGAATTTCATGCTGCGCTGAGAATATGAAAGATATTGATTTTGCTCGTACCTACGGTGCAGGACAAGCTCTAAATTTGATTTCCAGTTACCCTGTGTTCCGTGCAGTAAAGACAAATGAAAAGCAGCAGAAAAGCCTGGCCGTGGGGCAGGTGACCTTCCTGGCAGACACACAGTGACACCTGAGGGCACTGGCTGTCCCAGGGCTGGGTGGGTACAGCACCTTCCAGGCACATTTCCACACAGGGCCCAGGGGGACAGGCTGTGGGCTTGCTCCCAAAATTCCCCCTGGCAAGATAAACACACCCTGCAGAGGTGGGGTGACCTCTTTTGAGGAGTATGTTTTATTTCCCAGACTAAAACCTGAGCCCTGTCCTGCTGTTCAGGACAATTATCAGGGGTTCTATGAGAGAGGGTCCCAAGGAGGGACACAGAGATGGTGATGGGTCTGGAGGGGCCATCAAGGACCAGCTGAGGGCACTTGGTCTTTTCAGCTGGAGAAGAGGAGACTGAGGTCACACCTCACCAGGGGCAGCTCCAATCTCTGCTCTGTGTGAGCAGGGACAGGACCCAGGGAAGGGCTGGAGCTGTGTCAGGGAGGGTCAGGTTGGGTATCAGGGAAAGGTTCTTCCCCCAGAGGGTGGTGGGCACTGCCCAGGCTCCCCAGGACAGGGGGCACGGCCCCAAGGCTGCCAGAGCTCCAGGAGGGTTTGGACAACAGGACAGGGTGGGATTGTTGGGATGTCTGTGCAGGGCCAGGGGTTGGACTGGATGATCCTGGTGGGTCTTTTCCAGGATGCTCTGTGATTCCCTGACTCTGCTGGCACGATGTTGCTTTCCTCCAAGCCCACCCTTCCCCTTGGCCATGCCCTGGGGCACAGAGCCATCCCCATCACACACTGGACACCCTGTGCTCCACCAGCACAGCCACCACTCGCCTCCCACACTGCCAAGAGCCAGCCCAGGTGCTGCTCCTGGGTGATGCTGAACTCCCCTCTGTTAGATATCAAATGATTCCCAATGTCATGAACCCAGCTTTGTAGCCAGGGCTTTGGCTTACAAGGATTAAAGCTTAAACACCCAGATCCTGTGTTCTGTGTCTAATAATCCTGTAATAATACCTCCCTGAGACTCAGAAGAGAGAAAATAAAGGGGTGGAAACAAAACAAAACAAAACAAGAAAAGAATAAAAGGGGAAAAAAGATAGATTTTTTTGTTGTATGTTCCTGAAAAACAGGGGTGGGCTGGAAAAGTCTGCTCCAAACTCGCCCCCATGAGCAGAGCCTGGGATGAAACACGAGCAGAGGAACTCTGAAAAGACAAGGAACTGACTTTGACAGATGGATGTAAATGTGCCTTTCAGTGCAGGAGAACAGTTGATTCTAAGGCATGAAATCAAATTAGTGCATCTGCAGCTGCCTATGTGTCATCCAGCTTCATATTTTACACACTAAAGACATTTTTTAACCTCATGTTAGCTACACTTCCTTTTTTTTTTCAGTGTTACACTCCAGGATTTGCAAAATGGTATTGGCAGGTATTAAAATGAAAGCAGAAGCAACAGTGCAATCTGTCTCGTTTTCTATTGTAACATGACAGAAATCTCTCTTGGACTCATTCTCTAGCAGGTAGCAGCCTTGGAAAAAACAAAATCCCAGCCTCAACTTCATCAAGAAATGCAAAACTCTTCAAAAACTGGCAGCCAATAGGATGATTCTGCATTTCATAGAATCACAGAGTGCTTTGGGCTGGAAGGGAGCTTAAAAATCCCTCAGTTCCAACCCAGGCACTGAGCAGGCTCCCCAGGGCAGTGGGCACAGCCCCAAGGCTGCCAGAGCTCCAGGAGGGTTTGGACAATGCTCTGAGGGACAGGGTGGGATTTTGAGGTGTCTGTGCAGGGCCAGGGGTTGGACTTTGAGCATCCCTGTGGGTCCCTTCCAGCTCAGGATATTCCATGAGTGACACTGCCCCAAGAGTTGTGCAGCACTGGGGATGCAGCAGGAAAAGGTAGAGACCCAAAGCACCCCGACTTACTGAAGAAAGGTCCCCTGTCCTCACAGATCTGCTCTTCTTCTGCCACTTCTCTAGGCCCAGAAAGGAAGTTTGGGAAGAGTTATGGGAGACAAACTGGTCACAGCTCATCCCTCCAGCCCAGATCCTCTCCCTCCTCAATGTCACTGCTCCAGGCAGGTTTTATGCCTTTACAATCACAGCAGTTTGCAAGACTGGGGATGAAGGACATTCTTCTGCAGAGAATCAAAGCCTGGCATGAGCTGTGGAATATCTAAGCTGGCTGAGTTTTTATTCTAATGTGGTTAGAGGAGCAATACAGGATCATGTGTCTGTACACACAGAAAAAAAAAAGCCTTTTCCTTGTTAAAGACCAATTAAAGTTATTTGCTGTCCATATATAATGTAGCTTATTGCACCAGAGCCATATGGAAGTTAAATGATAAATGAATTTAAAATGAATATTTTAAAATAAGAGTCTTGCTTGCAGTCTTGAAAACTTTCATTCTCAGAGCTTTTAACTTACAAGTTACTTGGGATTTCAAAAATTGAGAACAATTCAGACAGCAGGGATGATTCAAAACTTGTTGTCTGATTTACATCACAAGCACTCCAGTGTTATATTTCAGCTTTCCATGAGCAATGATTACATTACAGAATACCTGCCTACAGCCCTCAGAATTGATCCAAATAAAAAGCTGAACTTGTACAGCTTTTATAAGCAATTCCTGAGGGTTTGGTCAGAATCAGTACAGGATAAAATTAAGCAGAGATTGATTTATGTAGAAGGAACTGGGGTTGCAAGGCTGCTGGATTGTATATCCTCTAAGTGGGAATGGCTCTTGCCTGAACACAAATCAGATTAATTGTAACAGAAATAGGAAGACAGGAGGGACAACTTTTTTCCTGTTTTCTTTCCAGTGCAAGCACCAGACTAATCTGTGCTCCAAAAACCAAAAAAGAAGTACAGGCAGGGTGATTGTTTTCTTGTAGCACAATGAGATGGCAAAACAAAATGAGGGCTTCACAACTCCTGATGATTTGATTCCCAGCCCTGATGCTTCATTTGTCATCTCCTGTACAGCACAAAATCAAGGCCTAATATGTTACCAAGAGCAGAGTTGTAGCAAATGAAAGGACCCAAGTGCTGGATCCTGCCCTGGAATGGGTTTTTTCATGCCTTCCTTAAAAACTACAATCCCTGCTGAGTGAGTCAGGAAAAAAACAGGGGATAGCTTTTGCTCTCTGCCATGGAGGATTAATCTGCTACTTTGGCACTTTTCTATTATTTCCTCTAGTACAGAAGTGGCATAAACTTTTCCAGAAGGTGCCTCAGAGCCCAATATAGGCATGGGTGAGTGAGAAAGTACAAGGGAAAAGCTGTTTACTGCAGGATGCTCTGAGAGGACAGACCCTTAGTCAGGACAGGAGGTGTGAACTCTGGGGGAGGCTCTCAGTGCACTCTCCTAACCTGTAAAGGCCTCTGAAGAGTCAGAATAAAAACCCAAGAAGAAAGTCATGACAGTTTGTTTGAGCTCCAGGTCCTTGGATATGAGTACTGCATCCTAACCCATGCTGAAAAATCAGGGCCCATCTTGGTGTTTATTTCTATCGTAGTGGAAATCCCAGTGGGGCACTGAGAACCCTCAGTGAAAACATGTTAGTGCTGCAAAGACTTCACACCTGAGATGATTTCACCATCGTGTTCCCCACCTGAACCTCTGTAGCCTCATAGTGGGGTTGCTTGAGCAGCAGGAAAAAAACCTAGCAGGGAATGTCTGCATTAAGACGTGATCCAAAAGCTGCTTTTTTTATGTAGGTCTTTCTTCTCTGACTCAGCAACACCACTGATGAATAATCCTGCTGGCAAAGCACCTCTCAAGCCTTCAGCCTACTGCAGCACTGGATTATTTCCCCCAGCCCAGCCCACTTGCCTTTCCCTTGGAAGCCTCGTGATGCCTCTGTCATGTTCCCATGTCAAATCCCCTGTTCTTGCACATGTGTTACATCTGTGATGCCTGCTGTGGTTGCACCCTGAAAGCAAAGTGCCAAACAATGCAGGGAGAAGGAGGGGGAAATCAAAGCATTGTACAAATCTTAAGCTTGGCAAAAGCTGTGTATAATTTTGCTTAGGCTGCAAGTTGGCTTGAGAAAACAGTATCAAAGCACCATCTCTTCCAATTGCTTGAGATTTACTTTTTAAGTTTATTTTTACTGCCTATCGTAGATCCCAAACTGACAGCTCTGAAAACTCTGTCTTTCCCATTTATGCAAGGATAAGAAGCAACAACTCAGCCACAAGAGAGGCATCTGATCTGTCTTTCCCTAATAATAAACTCAAACTGTAGCCTAGGAGAGCTCCTGGAAGGGCTGTGAACCCACAGGCCAGGCCTGCCCTTGCTTTGCTCCAGCCTCACTACTTGTGAACATGTCTGTGGAAGACTCAGCCAGAACTATAAACTGACAATCCACTAATGACCAATTGACGAAAATTTCACAGCCAATCCTCTCAGAGGCCATGAGGCTGCATACAAATGGAAACAGAATATAATAAACACTTCAGGCTCTTGGAAAACCAAGCCCTCCAAAAGCCACTGCTCTGCTGTAAAAGCTCCTCCAATGCAAATCCACAAT
The DNA here is from genome assembly GCA_035222235.1 of Margarornis squamiger. Lineage (NCBI taxonomy): Eukaryota > Metazoa > Chordata > Aves > Passeriformes > Furnariidae > Margarornis > Margarornis squamiger. The sequence continues at coordinate 1,660,787 of JAWWTY010000072.1, forward strand.
ATATTGGTGTTTGTATGCCAATGCAGAATTGCCATCTGAGCTGATTTCACAGTGCTCTGACTCCAGTCACTGGTGGCAAAGAGACCTTTGTTATATATTCCAGGAGATGATGAAGATAAAGCTGGAAAACTCATCACTACTCTGTGATCCCATGTCTGCTGTTGGACCATCCTCCTGTTTACCAGCAGCTCCAACAGAACCATTTGAAACTCCCAGTGTTCTTAACTCACAGCCTGAAGCAGAAACCCACTATTTCCACAGCAATCTTTTAAACTAAAAGCACTTGTGGCTGTAAATCTGTTGGTCTCAGTGATTTCTGCAGGTTCAGCCCTGATAATGATAAGATGTTCTCAGAACGCATCACTTCCTGATACCTGGATGCAAATTACAGGAGCCATATTTCCTGAAATCAGCATAAAAAAGTGGCAAATGCATTAGGTGGGAGAGCAAGCTTGGCTGTCAGGATAATATTTCTATTACAGCAGCCCATCCAATTGGAAAAAACCAGCTCATCCTCACTAGGATAAAACCAAGCAGATAAATTTGCTTGCTGTGATTTTGGGAACTCTGGACATTTGCAATATTTGCCTGGCACACAGAGTTTATTACAAGATAGCAATTAAAAGTCTTCTTTTCCTATATGAATGAAGTCAGTTTGGACTGTGTGATATGAAGGGCTGTGAGCACAGCCCAGATGAGCAAGAGAGGTGCAACCTCTGCCTCCCAAACCACCTGGGTCTCCCCTCTCTGCTCCAATTTGCCATTTTACCCGTAGTCTTTGCCAGAAATCTTCATTCCCCATTTCCCTGCCCCTTTCCCAAGCCCCAAAACCCCATTTCTATTGAGCTGATGGTGTTGGGGTTTTTGCACAGCTCACAGTGAAACACCATCCCCTCTCCCCATGACTCAGGCACTGCAAAGTGGGTTGAAGAACAATCTGAGGAGTGGATGGACCTTTTTGATCTGTGCCTTGTGATGTGCTGTCAGGCAGTGAATGCTCCTCAAGACGTGCAAGCACGTGGGAACAGTGATGAGCAAGGTTTGGTGCAGCCCTGTGTGCCCTCAAAGCAAACCCTCTGGTGGAGAACCAGCCCCAAACTGGCTCTGTCCCCTTGGACCAAAGAGCAGGACTAAGAACAGAGTGAATTCACTGCCCGAGTCACATTGGTGCAGCCAGGTGAGCTGAGAGGGCTCAAGGTCAGAGTGCTGTCACCGTGAGAAGGAGGAAGCATTTCCATCCACCCCCAGGCTCCTGGAGAAATCCCACCCCAAATGCTGCCCGTGCTCTCCACCAGCCCCAGCACTGCTGCTCCCCAAGGCTCTAACACACTCCTGGGCTCTGCACTGCTGCAAACACAGCTTGGTTCTCATCTCATCATGGAGCACATCATTTACATTTACTTGCATTTTCACATCTGGGAGGTGGGTTAGGGCCCCACATGATGAAAGGCTGCCAGGAAGCATCTCCATTAGTTTTAATGACTATTGCAACTAAATTACTGTAATCTCCCAACAAAAACCCGACCTCTTCAAACCCACGGGGACTGCTCAGAACACCCCTGGAATGGACACAAACAGCACTGAACCACACGGTACCCCTGGGGGAAACTCATCAGAACTTGTGGGTTTTTACCAGTGGCTGTGTGAAAACGAGAAGAAAAGGAGGTTTTAACTTTAATCTTAAAATCCCAAAGCCTGGATGGCAGCGTTTCACACGGGGGAATGAAATGTGCTGTCGGAGAGCCCCCTCTAGTGCGATCCACACCCACACCCCGCACGCAGCTCCTTCTCTCCTGCTGGCCAAGTGAGCCCTGGGCAGCCCTCTTATTAGTTAGGAAATAATCAGGAAACATCAGGAAAAGGGGGGGGGAAATGAGATAAGGATCTTTGCTGTCATCATTCGGATTAAATCTCATTGGGAGAGGCTGCAGAGAGAACTGTAAAGATTCCACTCAGTGTCGGTAAACAAGTTTATATCCTTAATTTTCCTGTGCTGGTCTGTTAGACTAGACATGGAGCTCTGCAGTGCAAAGGCAGGGTAATCAAAGGGCTTTAAAAACGTAAATAAAATGCTGCAAGGAATAATATTTGGAGATAGACTGATGTAAATATTTTCAAGTAAGAGAAATGACTTAGAAGTATTTCTGTTATCTGATTGCAGTTTCATATTCTCATACAGCTGTGAGGGGGGGGTTGAGTCTCTGTATATTCAGCTCTTAAAATCCACAGCACCTCTGCAAGAGAGGAAAAAAGGCATGCAGATCCAATTTATCAACTCTCTCTCAGTTCTACCAATAAGCAATGAAATGCAAATAAATAATTGAAATAATGAGGGAAATTTTGTTTTCCAGGGTCTGTCTCCAAGACCTGTTTCCCTGATACACCTCCCTGGCAGGTTGAACAAGCACCTCACTTGCTGCACCCCAGGGCAGCTCTAGCTCTGCTTCCCCAATTTCTCTACTAATTACACCAAACTCTATCTAACAAATCATCAGGCAGAGACCTGAGCTCCTCATCACACGAGTGGGGGCTGCACTCCGTGTCCTTCACAATAATAGTTGGAATCCACATCTTAAAGTCAATCAAGACACTCCCAAGAGAGGGCAGAGGTTCTCCATGCAAGGACAGCAGGGAATGGCTCCGTGACTTGGTGGGACAGTGACCAAAAACCACCCCAGTCTTCTGCTCCTCATTTTAGGCCCTGTTTTTTATGCTCCACAGCAGGGATGTAAGAGCTGACACTCCTGCAAGTAGTGAGAGATGCCTTAAGAGGGCTGTCTAACCAAAAAACTCGCCTGTGCTTTTCGAGGAGAGCTAATGAAAAATGTTACCTTTCCTTCCTCAGGACTTTCTGAGACGCTCTTCAGCCGAGAAGAGCTGGTCCCAAGAGGCTTCTCCATCACTGTCCTCATCACAGCACACACAAAAACCTCCCCATGAACTCAGACAGACTGTCCTTTTGATTTGTGAGGCTCACTAAAGGATCCCGGCTCCGAGCTGCTGCAGAGGGCACGATCAGGTTCTCATTTCTGCTCTTCTGCTGCTGCTGGAAGGAAATGTTTTATTCTCCTCTGAGCCTCACATCCAATCCTTTCCCTTTTTTACCATTATGCCCATGAATAACTGTTAATTTCCCGCAGCCACCTGAGACCCCCAGAGGTCACTGGGACAAATGGCTTGTGCAGTCACAGCTCTGCCGTCTCCTCTCTATCTTTTCTCCTTCTTTTTATGGCACTTTATTTACTTGCTACCTGTTGTCTACATACTAAACCACAATCTCTCAGCAGCAGAAGCTTTAGTGTTTTGCTTTAACAGCCTAAAAGGCCCTGAGACATGACATGACTGCACTAAACTCACACCATCAGAGGGATGAATCATGGAATCATTAAGGCTGGAAAAGACCTCCAAGATCAACAAGTCCAATCTTTTACCAATGCCCACTAAATCATATCATGAAGTTTCTTGTCTACACCCACTTTTTGAACACTTCCAGTGATGATGACTCCACCAGTTCCCTGGAGAGCTTGTTCCAATGCTTAGCCACTCCTCCACTGAAGAAATTTTTCCTTGGCATAACTTGAGGTCATTTCCCCTTGTCCCATCACCAGTTGCCTGGGAAAAGTAGGTATTTCTGCATCTGAAATAGGGTTGGAATGCTGGGCCTTCCACCAGATCCATACCCTGTCACATCCACCTTGCAGGGAACAACACAGAGCTTAGGAGCAAAGAGGTCACTGACCTGCCAAAATGCAGACAGGGCTGGTCACCTTTGCTGATGGCCCCTACAGGTGCACACACAGACTGTCAGCAGCCTGAGATCCAACCTGCACCAAACTCTATTAACATCACTATCTTCATGTCACAGCTTATCAGCTCTACAGATAAGCTGCACTGGAACCAACCACGTGTTGGCTTACCCTCAAAGGAGGACCTAAACATTCCAGTGCCAGGGATCCTCTTCCAGGGCTTGGAATTGTCCACGAGGACACAGATGCCAAATCTGCAATTTAGAGCTGTCCCTCAGCCAGACTTTCAGGCCTCTGGTGTGATGTTTGTTGGTTTGTGGGTTTTTTAATTCTAGTAAGGATTTATGTGTATAATAAAGACCCAGATCCACTTTCTGTACCTGGAATCATCCACCCTCCTGGAAGATCCATTGGTACACCTGTTACAGGAGTCACATGAACGATTTGTACCCCCCCCATCAGCTCCAGAAGCCAGAGAGGAAGGTGACTGTGTACCTTCTTCAACAAAGTAAATACTGGGATTTGTTTGACACTTTGCCACAGGGACCTGAAGAGGAATTCCCTTTCTGTTCCCATTTGTTCCAGGCACTTTGCATTCACATCTCATGTGGAAAGTTACAGACTTCAGAGTCTGTGGCCACAGATCAGAAGTCAAAAAAGGAGACAGAAAAAGGTGATGGAGTACAAAGTAGGAGACATTGAAAAGCTGGTTAAAGAAAAAGTCTTTTTTCTTTCTTTTTTCCTTTTCTAACACCTCTGTATAGTGCAAATGTGAAAAAAAAAACCACCCACAGCAAGTTGGGTTAAGGCACATTTGTCAATAAGAAAGAGAATAAAAGCAGGCACTAAAACAACAGAAATAATGACTCTGCTCTCCAGATTTTGATTCCAAAACGTCTGGTGCCTCGGGCAGTTATCTGAAGAACTCTTCCTCAGCACAGAACCTCACTGTTTCGCCTCAAATAGTTGTAGTTAACAAATATTCCATGTGTGTGAGAGAGAGGCACTGACAGACAGCCCATAGCTACATGGAGAGATGGAACTGCCAAGAGGGAATAGCAACAGAAGCACAAGAAAGATTAGAGCAATATATCTTCAGCTTGGAAAAAAAGAATAGTTCCACTCCCTTTGTCTTTCCCTCCATGTCCGAGGGAGCCATAACCTTGAACTGCACCTAAACCACTGCACTGTGCTGGGAACAGCCTGGGAATTGCCTCCTGCATGGGAATTGTCTCATCACTCCCAGAACTTCCCATCCAGCCTGCCCAGCTGTACCTGCTGGAGCACAAAACACACTGAGGTTGTTCTCAGTGCTCGTCCCTGAACTGCTGTGACAGTCACTACGTGTCTCCCAGGAGAGAACACGACCAAGAGACGTGGGAACATGTCACTCCCCTTCTGAGGAAAGGCACATCCAACTGGGGTGGCTGCAGCCTTTTGCTTTCCTCTTGCTGCTCCTGGTTTTCCCACTCTGCCTGAGCCAAAGGCCCAGGTAAAGCTCCAAACTCCATCTGTGTCTTTTAACTGGGATGGTTACAGAACCAGATCATCAATATTTAAAGAATAACTGTCTCACAGCCTGTTTCCAGATGTTCTTCCTTCCATTATTGCCCTATTACTTAAAAAGACAATCGTATGTGATCTATTGAATGTATCATCGACTCTGCCACTCGTGTTGGTGTCTGGTGGGAGTATCCTGGGAGAAACAACGTCATTCTTTTCTGCACAATTACTGGAATGAAAGGAACTGCCAGAATGCAACAAGGAAACATCCTGAGGCTGAACTGAATAAGGCACATGAGAGGAAGGGCAGGGATTGTAGTGACCAGCCAACAGAGGACAGGAGCCAGTCATCACCACGTGGAGGAATCACTCTATCAGTGCTGACACTTCTTATTTACTGCCACAAATACTGTTTATCTGCCCCATTTCAAGTCACAGAGAAAGGGACTATCAGCAGAAAAGGTGTCCTAAAGCAAAGCTCAACCCTTTGTGTGCTCAGAGATGCTCCCACCTGCTTGCCCAGGGCCTTCTCTGCTGCTGGTGAACAACAGAGGTCTCTGGAGGACATCAGAGGTCTCTGGAGGACACCAGAGGTCTCTGGAGGACACCAGTGATGCCTCTTAAGCAGCTGATTTTATTCTAGAGCCCAGTAACTCCTGTGCCCCTCAAAGCCCTCCTGAATGAGAACACACTGTACAGTTCGCCCAGCTGAATGAGGACTCGTGTTCTCCTCATGGAGAAAAACAACCTTGTGTTTTCCCCAACAGAAAAGTGACTCCAGGAGTCTCCAGGAGATTTCTATCCTTGTATCCCTCAGCCTGGACATCCCCCTAGAATCAAAATAGTATATTAAAAAAACCCATGAATTTCCTTCCACTTGGATTTTCCTCCTGTGAACCACACAAGTGTCCATGTTAGCCTGCATTTGATTACAGAATTGCTTTGTATTCCACTTCAGACTGTTTCATCTGTTATCCAGGGATGTGGGAGGACTCTGAGTTGTGCCACCCTCTAGTCTCTGCCAATAATGTCATAATTTGATATGGAAACTATGCATACTATTATATTCTAATTTGATATTTAAAACATGCTTTGGCAGACAGCTGACTCCTTTTGATGCATTTATCTGATTTCTCGCCGCCTTTTTATTCTGGAAACACTCAGAGGGAATATGTCATATCACATTTTCGTTACGCAAACTGAATCTATAGAACTTCCAGGTTTTGGTTTTGTGGGGTTTTTTCTAGAATTTGGTAAATATATGAGCACATTAAAAAAAAAAAAAAAAAGGGAGAAAATGTCAAGACTGAAAATTGGGTAAAATTCAACCACATGCCACAGAGAGAAAATTGCAAGAGCTCTGATCTTAGATACTTGATCTTTATCATCTTCAGTCCAGCTCCTTGTTTCCATATTCCTCATTTTTGACACCTCAATCTACACAAGCCTGGCCAAACAACCTTGTCTCTTCCTCCACCCATGCACACTGCAGAGTTCTGCTGCACCTCAGGAGCTAACAGGGAGATCCATGGGCCTGGGGAAAGGCCTTTTGCAGGCATATTGGAGCCTTTTAAAAGGAGATGAGAACAGTCTTCTACAGAACATTAATTGCACCTAATGATGAGGATCCATCACGACTCCGGATGTTTCTGCTTCGCACAAACAGCCCTCGCCGTGGCTGATGCAAATTGGAATTGGTTTCACTGAAAACACTGCAAATCCTCAATATTAAGGATTATTAAGAAGAGCTGGATGGAAAACTGGGAGCCTGCTGCTCGGGCTGGATCAATATTCTCAGAAGTGATGGGAAGTGATGAGGAAGGCGAGCGGCGCTGCCCGTCCACCCGAGAGCGGTGACACGAAGTGACAGGGAGGGGAAGGAGCCCTGACAGGATGGAAATCACAGCACCACAGCAAGGCCAGCTCAGCTGATGAAGCAGTTTGCCAGAGGAGGAAAAGAAAAACAACCATCAGGTTCAAAAGGAGGAGGCCAAAAGAAGGCAAAGGGAGAGGGGGGTGGAGGAGAATCGATGGAAAAATGGGAGCAATCAATGGGAGCGACTGGGCAGGGAATGCTCCCTCCATCCTGGGGAAAGAGCAAAACTGGCTCCTCACAAAGGGTATTTCTGCCACTTCTAATTGCTCCCGCATGGCTAAGCCACCTCATTCAATTAAGATTTTATTTCTAATGAACCCTGGTTAGGAAACCAACAGTATCGTGCAATAATTGGGGGCGTGGCCGAAGCAAACATTACCCCAGACAGGGAATGTTCTGGGAGAGGCAGAAGAGTTTGTCCTCAAGGAACCAATAAAGGAAGTCACTCAGAAATAAGTGAGTGTTTCCCTGAGTTTGGAGAATCTGCTTTCACACCAAATGTAAATGAGTTTTGGTAGTGGTCACAGAGCCATGGAGAAAGCTTTAGCATTTGGAATAATAAGTTCCCTTTGATATCACTCAGTGTTATTATTTGCATTGCCATCCCTGCCCCATCCCTCAATATGAATTTTCTCCAAAGAACACTGAATTTTTGTATATTTTATGAATTCAATGCGCAGTAGAACCCACCGTGCGATCCCAAGGAAGATAAAAAGTGTCATTTAAGAGAATGAAGATTACAAACGGATTCAATTAAAGCTACACAAACCCCTGGATTCTGTTTGGCACATTTCAATATTTGTCCATGATGTGCACGCAAACAACCCTCCAAAGAATCCTGCCCTCAGTCATTTCCCCTTTTCTTAATCCTGACGTACAAAGCCTGGTCTCCTGGGATATTAAGAGGATCTCATAAGGACAATCCAACTTCATATTGATTCTATTTCCCAGATCTATAAAATTGGTTGCCTTAGGAAACGCAGGAGTGAAGGAACAGAAAACCACAACGCATGGTTTAATTTAAATACCACTTCCAGCAAAAGGGGAAAAGCACAAATGGGAAAAAAGCAGAGGATGATGCTCGTTTACAAAGATTGTGCTACGTGAAACGTGCAACATAAACTGACAAGGGAGGGGGAAGATCATTGTTTGAATAACATCAATATCAACACAGACACATCCCAATCTGGCAAGGGACACGGAAGATCCAAACTCCAAATAACATTGATGGCCCAGTAAATATTATTCCGACAGCGAGGGGGAAGGGAGGAGGAGCAGAGGCTGGCTGACACTGGAGACAGCCTGGGAGACACTGGGAATCAGATTTGCTCCAAGGTACTGCTGGGCACCAAATGTGCAAATCTAATTAAGGCCTTTCGCAGCTTCTCTGCCTTTTTTTTTTTCTTTTCCATCTTCTCTTTTCCTGCTCCCTTTTTTTCATCTGGAGCACTGCAGTTATAGATCACACTTAATTGGGGTTTCAGGTATGTTCTGCTAATTGTTGAGGTGTAATTAATCCAGCCTCAGAAGGGGAAGGTCAGTGCTGCTCAGTGATGGAGCTGAGCTGGTGCTTTGGAAGACGTGCCAAGATGACCCAACACAACAGAGCCCTGCCCCACACAGTCCTCCAGGGAAACCAAACTGGGCAGAAGGAGGAATTGTATGCAGTGCTCAGGACTCCAAGCTTTGCCTTTTCTCCTGGTATCAGCACAAAAAAATGATGGTGATCCAGAAAAAGGTGGTGATCCTTCACTAGATGATAAAAAAGAGGGAGAATGACTTTTAACGTGGGCAGAGAGTGATGGGACAAACGGGAGGGGGTTTAAACTTAAAGAGAGCAGGGTTAGATTGGATATTAGGGAGAAATCCTTCCCTGGAAGGGTGGGCAGGCCCTGGCACAGGTTGCCCAGAGAAGCTGTGGCTGCCCCATCCCTGGGAGTGTCCAAGGCCAGGTTGGATGGGGCTTGGAGCAACCTGGGCTGGTGGAAGGTGTCCCTGCCCATGGCAGGGGGTGGGATGAGCTGAGCTTTAAGGTCCCTTCCAACTCAAACCATTCTGGGATTTCTCTGATTCTCTTGGACATTTTTTTTACAAAAGAAGGAAGTTTGGGGATAAACTGTTCGAGTCTTCTCCTGTCTCCTTCCTTGCTTCTGTGACAAATGACATTTCGGATTTTCTCATCAGCAGAGCCATCCCAGATTTTCACTTTTCATCGGAGATTTTCATCCGGAGACTTTTGCATTTTTTCAGGATGCAAAACCTGCACACCCCACTGAGCTCCATCCAACCCATCAGAGCCACCAGGAGCACTTTGGGGCTTTCTCAGGTCCCAGAGCTCCAGCACATCAACCTTCCACCCACGTACGAGTGAGGCAGCAAAGCTCAACCACAGCCAAAAGTTGTGGCCTGAACTTTTAATTCCAAATACTTCAGGCTGACATTTAAAGAGGTAATATGACAATTCATTGGGCTAAATCAATTACTGATTATCAATATAGCACTTAGCGATGTATAATTAGTATGTAAAAGATATATTTAGCTGTAGATTAGTCTAATAATAAGGGCTACATGAGCAATAGCTGTATAATTACATTTTATGAATACAGGAAACCTGTGAGAAATGCTCCGAGATTTAATTGACATTTAACAAGATAACTACAGCAAGTTAATTAGAAATTATATGCTAAAAATATGAATTAACTTCTAAATAATATTTTAGCCTGCTGCAATATAACTGTAGTAGTGGGTTATATGCCACCGAAACACCTAAATGAAATAGTTCTTTCAAACACCATCTTTCTAATTCATTTCCCACAAACTAAAGCCTGTATTATCAGCTTCTCATTCTGAATCCTTTTTGCTATAAAGAGGCTGAGTTGATCAGCTTAGTGAAAGACTTATTTTTACGGCCCTTTCATACTTTTTAAAAATGAGATTTCTCTTACATTTCTTTCAGCATCCAGAGAAAAGATTTCAGTTCAGCTGTGCTTTCAGCTTTGAACCCAGAACAAAAATGCAAAGTAAGGCACTGACAAGCATTTAGGCTCCCTGCAAGGTGATACATCAGGGATTCTGACAGTGCTAATACAGCCAGAAATGTGGAGAATAAAACAACCCTGAGCTGGTTCTGATGTGGATGGGTGTAATCACAAAGAAAATACAATAGCGGGTTCTTAGCGCAGCACCGGTATTTTTAGCTCCAGGTAGGGTAGTGCAGAGATGATGGAAATCTGGCTCCAAATTGGGTTTGCTGCAGCTTCTCAGGGGAGCTGGGGAGCCAATGCACAGGCACAGCCCCTCCTGCCTGGGGGGGATGGCATTGCAAAGCTGGAGCACCCTGGGGACCAGAGACTTGGGAAAGGCAGCGAGGACTCGCCAGCCCCGCTCCGAGATGAGTGTCAGGAGATCCAGAGTCTCTATGGCTCAACCACTGCTCGTTTTCATCACTTTGCACAAGACTCCTCACACCTACACGGCATTTTGGGGGGGTTATCACTCCCTGCCCCACCAAACTTTGCCTCTAAGTCCTCTAAAGCTTCACTCATCTCCCCGAGAGCCCTGCAGTCCCTCCACTGAGTGAGGCTCTCACCTCTGCCTGGTTGATGTGGCTGCATGGGGAGGGCAAGAAGTTATTTAGAGGAGCAAAAGGGCCACATTACTAAGGGAGAATGGTGCAATTTCTCCTGCGTGTCCCAGCAAACTCCAAGGTCTCTCCTGCAGTTCCTTTTTTGGCAGCACACCCTCGTTAGCATTCCGGGCCACGCGCTCCAGATTATGCACACACAGAGCATACATGATTTAGTGGCCCTGCTCCCGAAAATGTCGCTTCCTGCAATAGATCACAGGAGGAACTGGAGAAAACAAGATGATAAAGCAGTGAGGGATGGGCGAGATGACCTGATCTGCACCTGAGATTGCAGCACTGTGTGGTTCATGTAAATGGAGGGGTTGTTTTCAAGCTGTGAAAGCCAGGCACAAGCAGAACACTTTGGACAAGAGATGAGACAACTCTAATCTTGGCCTAAGGCCTGATCTAAGTCTGATTAGAAGTTTAGAAAAGGTTTAAAATAAAAAGCAGAGCCAGTAAGTCCCAGACCTGCCAGAGCAGAGTGCCAAGTTACACTCTCAGGGGGTCGTGTATTTTCCTGATTAGAAACCCTGCCTGAAGCAAACCAGAGAAGAGACAGGAAAACTAAATATGGCAAACAGGTGATTTTTGAGCGACAAGGATGTGAGCAAAGCTTACCTTTGCACCACTGTTACTCAGACTGGCTCTTTCCTGACACAGCCCAAGCCCTGACAGCTTCTGGGGAGCCCAGGTGGCTGCTTACAGAGTCTGCTGAAGGAATTTTTCCTGCCATCAGTGCCAGACACCACATTGAAAATAGATGAATCATAAAGGAATGATAGCAGCTCTTCCCGCAGCTGATCCCAAACCCCCTTGGGTTTTATCTGCTTTATCTGCCCCTGGTCCCCATTGACCAGCCACTTGCTAATTCCTTGCGTGGGAATCCAGCTCCCATGGAAGGGCAGGGAGGGCAGAGCTGGTAGAGCTGGGGAGGATCTCTTTGCTGCTGCTTCCCAAAACTCTCCCTCTGGACTGATGGTGGATCCTGTCAGGACAATGGGCTTTTCTCCTAAGGCCTGTAAAGAAGCTTTGGATGTTTTGCTGAGCTTCTCTGTAAAACATATTTTAAAGAAGATAAAGTAGATGTTTATATGAGTTCCTCTTCTGTAAAAATATATTTAAAGAAGATAAAGCACATGATTATGTGGGTTCCCCTTTTCACTTTTACTTGGTCAGTAGATTAGTCAAGATTGATTTTTCTGCATGAGAGGGAGAGGCCTAAGGTTAAAAGATAAAAGGGTAGATTCCTTTTAAAATGTAATTTAGATTTTTCTGGTATTAGCTCCAGTATCATCACAAAATCACTTCAATTTTCCAGGAGCACCTGAGGCCCCTTGTACAGCTGCAGGCAAGGAGGGAAGGTCTCCTCTGGCAAATGGAACAGCTGAGGACCGTGATGCCTTCAGTGCCTTCCCCACGCAGGGTCCCTGCCTGGGGACCCCAGTCTGAGCTCTCTAAACATCTGCCAGACAAGGGAGATTGGTGACAAAAGTTCTGCTGGGGGGGTTGGCTTTGCTGAGTTTAATTCTTTTTGCTGTAGTCGGTGCAGGTTTAGAACTGAAGCTCTCAGAGCGCATGTTAAAAAAGTCTCTCCCATCCCCTGTGGGTGAAATTGTGCTTTTAGGTTGGATCTCAGGAAAAGGTTCTTCCCCCACAGGGTGGTGGGCACTGACCAGGCTCCCCAGGGCAGTGGGCACAGCCCCAGGGGCTCCAGGAGGGTTTGGACAACACTCTCAGTGTGGCATTTTGGGGTGTCTGTGCAGGGCCAGGAGTTGGAGTCGATGATCCTTGTGGGTCCCTTCCAGTTCAGGATATTCCATGATTCTGTCATCAGGACTCTCTCCCAGGTCCATGCTTTTATAAACTACGGATTGCCTCCTTACAACTCTTCCACGGGAGCTTCTGATCATTTGAATTCTCAAAGGGACAACCTGGAGCTTCCCAGAGCTCCAGATCTGTTGTGGGAGGAAAGCCCAACTCTGGCTCAGCACAGGGACCTCCCTCCTCAGAGCAAAGGCACTGCTTGTCCCAGAGAGAGGACAGAGGGAAAAATAAATAATATCCTTCACTGTGCAGAAAAAAGGGGCAAACCTACAGAGTTTATAGAGAGTATTTCAGATTTTAAAGCTGCTTTCAATAATAATAAATAAGGGGTGAAAGAGGTCGACGATATGAAACAGCCACCACGGGTAGAGTCAGGGCTCAGCCTGAGCTCAAGTTTGAGGACTTTCTTCTCCAAACTTCTTCTCATGGCTGCTCTTGCTGGAAAGCAGAAGATCAGAGTTCCTCCCTCAGAGCAAACACGGGTTGTATACCTGGAGTTCTCATTTTGTTGAAAAGAGCATCTTCGTACGACATGTCACAGTGGGTTGGGTAGGAATGACTGGATTATTCACCAAGAATAATTGAGCTGATACGTTTCAGCATTTTTCTTTGAATAAATTATTTGCAAATAAACATTTTCATTATTCGACCATCTCTGATGTTCCATTAGCATTCAGTGAATTATTTATTCAGCAGCTTTTCCCATCAATCACTGAATAAATTATTCGCAAATAAATTATTCTACCAGCTTTTGCTTTAAAGATGTCCCTTTGAGAACAATAGCTTCCCAGAATAGCAAACAGGCAAAGGGAGCAATTTAAAAGGCCTGATCCTCATCCCAGTCATCTTGGTGGAAATCCCTGGCCTTTTTCTGTATTTACACGTCTGTAAATCACACTGTGGCCCCGTGGTGTCCCACTTTGCCAAAGCCAGCACATAAACACCCAGTGCCCTCAGAACCGAGTCTTTGCCTACATCCTAAAAGGCAGTTTCATTTCCAGCTCAGTTTTTGAGCTGGATTCAAGTGATCCCTGGTCAAACCAAGAGCTCAGCTCCCCTAAGAGTGCAGGGAGAGGCAGGGATTGGAGCACAACCCCAGATATCTCTTTCTCCCTTGCAGTCAGCCAGGCAGCTCCGTTACCCACCTATGCATAATGCATTCAAATCTCGTCAGCACACCCAGCCCCAGCCTAAGGATTGTTTGTGTCTGGGCCAAGGAGGATGAAAGCCTGTTAGAACTAAATGAAGGCTACATTTATGCCAATTTTAAGGAATAATTGAGGTGCAGCGCAGGGGAATTTGCTGAACTCCTCTGTCCTTCGAACAAGAAAGAGGCTCTTTTGTTAGGCAGCACAAAAAGTCACCCTCATTAAAACAAGCCATCTTTATCAAAAGCACATGGAGGATTTATCGTCTCACCCATATGGTGGTGCCTTTCAGAGAGAGGCAGGAGAAAACTGGGGGGGATGCAGAGCACAGAGCCCTCGTTTTGAGAGGGCTAATTATCAAAGCTCCGTGATGCTCACGTTGATATCAATCCTGGCAACGCACACGAGGTTGTGCCAGAGTTTTAATAACACCAGCCCTACCTGGGTTGCCTGGCAGTATCACTGCAATAAATAATTGCTAATTTGCACAAAATGAACAAACGAGACACCAAGTAATTGTATGGGGGGGGACAAGTGAACAATAACATTAAGATATATAATTGACTTAATACCAGACGCTCTTCCCCCGGTGAACCTTTCTTCATCCTCAGAGTAATTGTGTAATGACATTTATGTGGAATAGACTTGTGACATTATAAATGACACTTATGTCAGGATTGTCAGGCTGTGACAGCCTCAGAGACAGCTCCAGTGAGAAATTAATCACTTCTGAGGCTTGAAAGTTGCTCATTTATCGCTGCCAAATAACATCTTGCAAAAACAAGATCTTGCACTGAAATGTGAGCTCCCAGCCACCTCACCCTCCCAGGGAGAGGGATTTTCTCCCTGTGGAAAACCCTCCCGGACACCCTGCAGGAAGGGTGGCCCTCACTAACAGCATTTCCATGGTCAGCCCACCAAAGAGCACAACCCCAGATGTTACTGCCTTCTCCATTTCTTCTCCTCTCAACAGCACAGCACCTTTTACCAGCTCTTTGTAGTGCACATACCTCTCTAAATACATGTATATGCCTTATATACGTAGATCAGTGCCTACATATTTCATATTTCCAGGCCTGCAGGTCGTGAAAGGGTTAAATTATTTGTTGGGGAGAAAAGGACGTTTTCTAAAGTACTGTACATAATGAACATATTAAAAAAAAAAGACAAGAGAACCTTCTCCAGATCAGTGTAGGGGCTATTATTAGACTATCAAACTGTCATTTTTCAAAGCACTTCAATTGTCACAATTTTTTCTAATGGCTTCTAAAGCATTATCTAATGCCTGGGCCAAAAAAAATGAAGAGGATCAAAGCACGTTCAAAAGCACGAGGCAGACTGCATGACAAATGAGTGTTTGCAGGCTAAACTCTTCCTATCCCATTTGCCTTCCAAAATATTTGTGAACTTCAAGCCAAGACGACTTTATTTGTATATTGGGGGTTTTTTTTAAAGGTAGAAGTGTCAGGATTTCCCTTTTTCCTTTTTTCATAGGAACGTGCTAATGGCAAGGATGACCCAGTTGTGGTCCTACAGCTACCAGGACCACAGGGGAGGTCCCACAGATAGGCAGGGACATGTGGAAGGCTCCAAAAGAAAACCTAAAGGGCTGGGTTGGATGAGGATGGAAGCAGCTGGATAAGAGAGGAGCAAATAAAGAGGAGTACATGGTGGATGAGGCAGGGAGTGTTCTGCAAAACTCTACAAAATAAGGCCATTTGTGCTCCATATTTGGGGTAATAAATGCTCTGGGTGGGTCTGAAGCACCTGGGAAGTGCCTCAGCTGGTGGTGGTTGTCACCAGCACAGGAAGGGCAAGTGCTCTTCCTCCAGAGAACCAGGTGCTCTCCTCCACCAGGACACCAGGGGACACAGACAAGACATTCCAGCCATTTCTGTCATCTCCTCCTCTGAACTTTCCCCAGACCACAGTGTTGTCTCCTTGTTCTGTATTTTCACAGCAGTTCCTTTAGGAACGCCCACCCCTGGCTTTATGGGCTTTGTCCTCCTCCTCCTCAGGCTTTGCTCCCCATCCATCCCACCCCCTGTCCCCCCAAATCCCACCCCCCCAGGGACTGCAGAGGCTTTCCCTGCAATCCCCCTCCTAATGCACCCAAGATTAGGCTGCTAATGTAACATTTATTTCTTTTTCAGCCCCAATGACAATGGAATTTACAAACTGATTCAGTTTAACCGAGTGTGACGGCGATGGGCTAATTCCACATTCCTAATTAAATTACATTATTTTCTAGGTGGAGGTTTATGAGCAGAGGTGAAGAGTAATGATATGAGCAAGACACAGACTCACATGTACTTGTTAGACCCGAGACTTTTGTCCAGATGGCAAAATGAGTGGTTCTATTTCCATCTTTTTAAAATGTCACAGTATTTTTCCCGTGTTGAATCTGGGGCTTGTTTATGCACAGAGTCGTTCTCAGAAGAGAAAACGGGAGCTATTCAAAGGGGAAATGACAGACCTGACTGCAGAAAGGAATAAGGATCTGGGTTTTCTCAAAACCTGCACAAAACTACTGCTTTAAACCCAACCTCATTGCTGCTGGCTGCCTTGGGAAGTTAGTGAGCAGTGATAAAGGGAGAGGAAGAGGATTCCCAAGGCTGCTCTCTCTGCCTGTAACCACAAGCTGCCTCTGATGGGAATACAGCCCAAATTCCCTGTCTGCCACCCACCTCCAGAAAGCCACTCTGCAAACTCACTCAGCCTTTCTGCTGATGTTTTCCTCGGTCGGAATCCAGCTTTGCATTATGGATGTTCAGAGGCAAAAAAATATGGATTGCAGGCCTAGAGATTTCTCCTGAAATCGTAAACAAAACGGGCAGAAATGCAAGAAGTGGGTATAGAACTTTATGGCCTGTGAAATTGAACTGCATTTTAGAGGCCCTACCCTTTGGATGGACAGGGAGAGGGTTTGGCATCTTCTGGGAGATGAGTATTAAAAGCTCCCCCAGCACCAGAGGAAGATATTGTGCTGTCTGATTAAGGATGCAAATTCCCCATGAGTTTAGGGAGCCTGGATTTCAGGATTATTTGGTCTCCACTGAAGCACAGAACCACAGAATGGTTTGGGTCAGAAGGGAAATCATCTTAAAAATCATCTCAAGGACAGGAGAACCTTCCCCTTGACCAGGTTGCTCAGAGGGCCAAGAAGTTTCAGAGACACTAATTTCAGCAGGAATGTGCCTTGCTTTGGATATCAGCAGAGCTAGAGAGTCATAAATACATGATGGCAAGGAGTGAAAACTCATGTCCTAAATCACCAGAGAGAGAAAAAACAGGCCAGTGGAAGGCAAAAGCCTGAGCCTGTTGGAAAGCATTGACTATCCCTCCAGCACTGCCCAATCCAAGCTCTCTTTTCTTCATGCAAATTGTTCTCTGCACTGCTCTGTCAGCATTGACAGTGAATCCGTCTTATGTGGAGGGATCTGGATTTTGCAGGAGAAAACCAATGTAATTTGATGGAATTGCTACTAAGGATAAAGTAAGAAAGACAGCAGCCAAGTTTTATCACCTAATAGGTTTGTCAAAAGTTGCAGCAAGTTACCCAAATCCTGTTTTATTTCGCCCAGGAGCTGAGGCCCTAATTTATCACACGAATAACAGACCAACACATCCCATGCCATGTCCCTTCTCACACTGTGTTTAAGAGATGAATAATGTGGATATGAAGGTTGAAAGTGATGATGAATCTGCTCTATTCCCTCGGGGATTTACTCCAGAGGTCTGCTCTCCTCATTTAAACAGTGTGTCTTATTTTCAAGCTCACTTTTTCTAGCTTTACCTTTCAGACATCAGCTGGCACAGCATCTATTCTCATTGCATTAAAAAAGCTTTAAACCTCACCTGTCTCACTCTTTACCCTTTGGACCTGACAGAGGAGTGAAGAGCTGTTCAATATCAGAGATTTTGACATCAACATTCAAGATAAACCAGGGCCAAACTGAGCTTCAAAACTCCTCCATGACACTAAGTCAGAACCAAGCTTTATAAAGCCCAAGGGATAAAAAAAAGACCCTGTGATCATCAGAGAAATAACTCAGAGGAGGGGGTTCTCACCACATTTCAACTCCTGTGAATCTAATCTGTCCTCTTGTAGCTGCTGGGTTTTGTAGCATCTGATTCCAATAAATTGATTTTGATGATGTACTGAGAATTAAACAGATACTTCATTGCATTGACTTGGGATCCAACTTCAGGAAGACAGAATTGAACTTTTACGTATCCTGCAATCTCATTTAGGCAATCAATTATTTTGTTTATCTATTTATGCATGCCAGTGGGAGCCAAGGAGGTAGCAGGAAGAAAAACAAGGCACATGAGCCACTGGGAAGTTTGTAGGTGGAACTGAAAGAGAATTTTTGAGCTGGGGCAGGTGGGGAAGGGTTTGTATTTAAAATGGGATCTAAACCAGAACAGAAGAATAGTCTCAGCAAGCTCCTCCAGAGGCCATGAGCATCCCATAAATGCAGCAGTAGAATAATAAGCACCTTTTAATGTAAAAAAGGATCCACTTAACTTTAACTGCAAAGGGCCAATCACAAAGACGCCAATCTAAAGATGCAGAGAGGGGCTGAGTGGGGAGGACAAAAGCATCTGAACATCTGAGCAGAGCGGGTACCCAATTCTCATGCAAAGCCCCTGCACTTCCCAGAGCTTGAAAATTCAATACTTTTAAGATTCTGGCTGTAGTTCTTAAGTGCTGAGAAAGGAAAAGGAGTAATCAGCATAAGTGAGATTGGCTTTCCCAAGGTGAGAAGAGGAATGGGCTGCAGGTCTGACGAGGGATGGGGATGCTGGGAGTGACTGGACTCCCTGGGCTCACCCAGACAGCTCTCCCTGCCCCTGCACAGGACAGTTTGAAAAGTATTGTGCATAACAAATATTTTAAAAAAGACAAGAAAATAAAACCTTCTCTCAAGAATCAAGTGTCCCCTGATGACCTGCTACATGCCCAGTGACACCTGCACTGGCACTACCTGTGCTCTAATTCCGTGTTTTCCCTTAACACCTTCTCCCAGACAGTGCCAGGGAAAGGTGACCCAGACAGGCTGATGCTCTCCTTTACCCCAAAGCTGCTCCACCCCACTGTGACAGTGCAAAGCACATCAAAAAACCACAGGTTTTGCTAAAACAGTAACAACTTTGGGGCACAGCATCCAAACTGGATTAGTTCTGTGCCTTAGTTCAGCTCCTGGCTCAAGATGTTTGTTCCTGTTACAGTTTTTAACTGGAATTTTCAGGTGTGTAAAAGCTGCAGGTGCCCAAAGGGTGTCAGGAATTGAATTAACTCCTTTATATGTTTTAAAACTTGTAGCAATAATAATGATTATCATTATACAGTACTAACAAAACCAAGAATAATAACTATTACTGCTAATGGTTACCATGATTATTACTGTTATTACTTCCTCCAGTATTAGGGATCAATTCAGCTGGGAGATAAATCAGCATCAGGCCTGGGAGGTAAATGGGAAAAACAGAAAGGGAATGCTAGGATAAACAATCCTATTCCCATTTTTTTGGACAGAATATGATAAAAGATATCCAGCTGTCCTAACTCCAGGGAGGGGCATTAATATATCACCTTATACAGCCAAAAAGCTTACAAAAATCTGGTTATATTTTTTAATCATCTTGCATTTTAGACCTTTAAAGTACAAATATGGATTTCAAACATATCAGGGGAACAAATTAACTTAGAAAAATGGCCGTACTTTCCAAGGTTGCACCTGCCATGAAATTGCTCCAAGTTTGCATTTTCCCTGAGTCTCTGGTGTGTCATTACAGCAGATTGATCGCCCTCCTCTCCCAGGCAACTCCCCCATTAGAGGGTTATTGTATGGAAATTAATGGGAGGCTTGAAACATTTCTTTTGCAGCTGCAGTAGTAGAAGTCAGTTTTGATTAAGCACTCGAAACCCAGCAGACTGGGGTGATCTCTTTGCTTTAGTTCCCTCTTTTATTATCACTGGTGTCAAGTTTTGTTACTTTAGCCATTCCCCTGGTACTCCCACTGCATCCTCGTGTAATAATAGGGGTTATTTTTTTTATGGGCACATCTATTTATTTTAAATATGTACGGGCTGATCCTCAGGGGTGCCAAATCCCTTTACACCACCCTTAGCAGAGCCACAGGAAGCATTCCTGCTCATTCCAAAGGCCTGTTCACCCAGAGTGGAGTAAGGAAGCATGGGTGTAAATGGATACCAGGAGTGGGGATATATCCCTGCTCAACTGCACCAACAGGTCTGTCTGATGTCACATTTAATGTGTACCTGCTCTGCCTCTGATTCATCTTGCTCTTTCCTCCCTGCCCAGTTTGATCCAGTTCCCACTGGCAGCTGGGAAATAACAGACACAGAAAGTGTCTCTTATGAAAAAAGCCCCTATTTTTTAAAAGCCAGGTACTAATCAAAGCCTTGATGGACGAGAGGTTGTGAGATACTTGTAAAATGCATGACCAGACACAATGCTCAGAGGACATTCCACTTCTTCCACTGTCCCGACAGCTCTTGCTAACAATGAACTCAGTGGGTTTAAAAACACAGGGAGGGAAGTTCCTTTTTTAACTGATCCCACCACAAATCATGCAATAATGGGGAAAAAAAATGAAACTTCACACTGTGTCAGCCGGAATTACACCCTTGGAGTCTGAAAAGGAGATGGAGTTCACACATCCAGCCCCTCCCTGCAGCTCCTGGGCAGTCACATTTACCCCTGGATGTTGTACACACACACCCTGTGACACAAGACCAGCTGCAGGTTCCTCCTGACTCCAACCCGAGGCCACCTTGCATGGGGCTTGGACCAACCTGGTCTAGTGGAAAGTCCTGCTTGTGGCAGGGGGTGGAATGAGAGGAGCTTTAAGGTCCCTTCCAACCCAAACCACACTAGGATTCTGAGATTCCATGACTCTGTGGCTTTGCTGCTGCTTAAAACCCACACAGTCCTCGGTTTTGGGGGAGGTTCTGCCAATGCATCACTCGCTGCCACACCAGAAAATTTCTGGTTTAGCAAAAAGTGGCACTTTTTTTGATCGAGAGGCAAGGATGGCTCTGGATGCTGGAAGTGGCTCCGTGTGTTTTGATGCACACGCAAAAGGCTTATTGACCAGACTCCTCCCTGCTGTTCCCAATTCAGCTTTCACTTCAATTATCATTTCTAACGAGCTTCAGAGTCAGAAATTTGTCTTTATCCCCCCCCAACACCACCCACAACACAAAGTACCTGAATTTTCTGTCGATAATCACTGGTGAAGAAAGGCAAGTGAGGCTTTGGGGAACAAAACACAACTCAATGCCCAGCAAGGCCCATCCTGCCAAATGCCAAAGTGCCCCATGCCAGGAGCCCCTGCAGCCACAGCCCTGTGCCAGGTGTGCTCAGAGCACAGCACACACAGCTCAGAGGTGTGGCAAGGACCACTGCTTGGAGAGCTGATTAAGTGGCACCTTTGAAGGGGAAGAAGAAAAGAAAAACCTTTAAGGGATTATTTATAGGGCTCATAAAGGTGCTTTTTGAATAGCCATCAATCAAACAGTCAGTTAAAGAGTGTGCTCAGCACACAAGAGAGTGGAAGGAGCAAAGAAAATTGGATCCAGCGTGGATGTGAGATGTGCAACTTATCATCCATAATCTTCAGCAAGCTGCTTCCTCTGGAAAGCTGGGCAGTTTGGGGAGTGGGAGGTGGAGCAGTGAACAAACAGGTTGGCTCTCAACTGCTGTGGCCTCCCTGCCAGAGACAGGAAATATCAGCAGTAAACTGTAACAACTTCAGTCAGAAGAATAGAAGCCGGGAAATAATCTACCCAAGAAAGGAACTGCAGGTATTTGGGTGGCAGCCAAAGGGCTGTAACCCACCTTTAAGGAGCAAATAAAAGCAGGGAGAGCATAATAAGCAAGCAGTGGCCGACTGCAGACACAATAAAGGGTAATAGCTGGCTGAGCATGTGGCCTGAGAGGGAAGAGAGGGTGAGAAGAGGTTCACAGGCTGTCACAGAGCTTCCAAAAGCTGCAGGTCAAGAGCAAGGGGCTCCTGATGATCCCTCCTCTGGTGGCTGCATCCTCTGCATCCTCCCTGTGCTCCAGCTCATCTCTCTCTGTGCACTGCTTTGGAAGTGGCATTTGCAAGGGTGGTATTTCATTAATAAATAGCACAAAGCAGGGCCCTTCACAGCTTCCCCGTCCCCAGGAGGGTTGCTTGGGCTAATTTAGAAAATAGAGCTGTCTTTTTTATATATATATATATATAAGCAGCTGCTGATGTCTGAAATACAGTCCCACCACTGCACCAGCCCTTCTGGGGTACAGTCATTGTGTGGCTCATTCCAGCAAACAGCTACTCCGGGCACGGCTTTACATTCCCTTCTGATACGACTTATACATTAAATGACAAAGTACTGTACTACAACTCCACATTTATCTTATTAAATGGTCCCAGAACAGCTCTGAAAAATGTATTTAACACAAAGATATCTATTAATTAATAAGTACATTAGTCAGCAATCAATACTTGGTTGATGATATTGTTTAAATTATACATGTATAATAAGGATCTGTTCCTGCCTCTCTCATCTGTTTTAGGGCACATATTGAAAATGAGTAGTGCAGAACGGCTTTGCATTTTAAAAAGTTTGATTAAAATTATTTTTAAATAGACTAATCCTATGAACATATTAAATTGCATAAAATTAGCTCTGAGCACAGTCAGTTTATCACCTCAGTCTCTTCACAGCCCATTGATTAAGCAGACCCTGGGAGCAGTCTGTTCTCTTTACTGCATTTGTATTTTACTGGACTGATACTGTTATCTCTTTCAAAATCCTAAGCAAGGCATTGCTGGCAATTCCTTCCTCTAGGTCTGCATAATAAGTGCAGATAATTCTCAGGCTGATCCCCTATTTTCCCCTATTGTGTTTCTTGAAGACAACTGCAGATCCCTGTCCTCAGAAGTGATCTCAGACAACACACACTCACATTATCATCTACATGATGTCCTGCACCAGTTCTTAGGGCACACCCCGCTGTGTCCCTGCCAGAAGGGGCTGGATGTCTAAATTCACTCTGAAATAGGGTTGTCAGAAATGGGAATACCTTAATAGAAGTGAAGAAAGTCAATGGGATTTTGTCAATATGGGCATTTGCTTTAGTCCTGCTGCTGTGCTTAATAGAGCTTAACTTCTCAGCCTGGACATTCTCCAAGTGGATTAAAAAGTATTTATTTTCCATTAAGAAGCAGTCTGTATGGGTGTAAAGTTAATATATTATATTATTTAATGTGCTAATGTTTTTATTAATATATTTAGGTTATATTACATTAATTTCAGCCATTTGCACAAGCAGTTTTACCTGGGCAGTTTCAACTGAACTGGCTGCAGCTCATTTACCTGAGTGTGCACAAGCCCTAGAGCCAATGGGTTTGAATTTCAATCACCACTCCTTAAGGCCAGCATTTCTCCTCCCTTCCTACACATGCAGCAGAAACCTACTATTTTTATTAACATATCCATCAAGGAAAACTCTTGCCTGCTTTGCTTTCAGACAGAGAATACCTGGCCATTTCCCTCCCAGTTGTGCCACGCTGCAGCTCCATGACCTGCTGAACCAGAGCAGCACTTTTTGGTTTGGCCCAACGATGAGGATATTTGCAGAAAACCCCCTGAACCCACCCAGCTGATGGAGTTACAAGCTCCAAGAGCACTCAGAACTTACTGCACTTTAATAAAAGCCACAGGAGGGGCACAGGCTGGTTTGACAGACCAAAGGAAAGGTGTTTCCTTGATGCAGGTGGTGGGCAGGGAGCAGGGGAAGGGGATGGGGCAGAAGGTGTGTCCCATGGGCCAGCACTGCCCTACCAGTGTCGCACATGAGAGGGTGCTCTGCCCTCACCTAATGCTCTGCTCTTCCCACGGCTGAGGCCCCTGGATTTACACTTTGCCTTGCTCTCCGCTGTGCCACGAAAGGACAGTCAAACTGAGGGAGCCCAGAGTCCTAAATGTGTCCCAGGAATGTGGCTGAGGGGGGGTGGGATCTGCTGGGTGAGGAAATGCAGAGCTCAAAACAGCTTCTTTACAGAAACGAGAGCTGTAAAGAATTCTTCATCAGCCTGTGCATGGCTGGGGCTGAAAATGAGCCTGAGAAATCAGCCCTGAGCGTGTCCAGCTCCTGCCCTGTCCTTCTTCTGTGGGTACACACAGATGAGCTACACTGAGCCACTTCCTCAGTGATGCATATCCACACTCACTCAGCTGAGATCTTTGTGGGATTAGTTACAATTATAAACACCAGATTTCCTTCCTACCAATGTCTTCTGGTGTTTACCTAAAACTTGCCCTTTTAGCAAAGGCTTTTGCCAGTGAACACCTTTGCTGTGATACTGTCTGCACACAGACTGGAATGGGGACATTAACCCAGCCAAACAGCTTAAAAGCTAAAATCAGAGTTCACAAGTCTCCATGCAGCTCTGCAATTACATTACTTCTGCTTTGCAATGAGGAGTAACCTTTGTGAGCAGGACTGCCCATGAGCTACAGGGGCCAAGTGGTGCCCTCCCAGCTGAAGGGAGCCAGGAGAGGCTTGTTCAGCTCCACACCCACAAATACATGTCTTGCGAGGCTTCCCTGCAGCTCTATGCAAAGCAGCACATGTGCACTTGGGACCTGGGTGCAACTAATGGGTTTGGCTCTGCCTGAGCCCGAAATGCAAAGCAAAGACCAGGCTGTGGCAGAGGGACTCCCACAAACCCACAGGAGCTAAAGAATAAATGGGCTTTGCCAGCGACACTGCACATGTGTGGCTGCTGGATTGCTCGTGGCTACAGGTGGGATTTTTCTCTCAGCCACTGGTTTCAAGTGCTTGCAGAGGACAGCTGAGATTGCACATCCAAGCCTGGGGTCATGGCTTTAATCCAAAAAACAACCTTCTTACCTGGCCATGGGGATGGAGACCAAGCCCGGAGCGTGAGCACACACAGTGCTGGGCATGAGTCGGTGAGCACAGGCTGGTGTTCCCTGCCCAGCTCTGAAGCATCCCAGATCAAACACTTCTGGAGGTCAGCACATGCAGGCACAGAGGATGTCCCAATACCTGTGATAAAAATAAAAACATAATGTGTTCTGATCGTTGCACTGAAAATTAGCTTTAGGGTCTCCATGCGTTGCTGCCTTAATGATGTGAAACACAATAGCCTCAACTGTAATAAAGATGAATTACTTTTTAATAAAACAATAAAACTCCGGTAAACACTCAAGGTTTATCACTTAATTTATCCCCAGCGCTCAGAAAGAAAAAAAAAACCCTTTTTTGCTCCTTCGTTTTTAATATTCTCAGTGATTAGATTTCAATAACCTGCTCCCCAGTAATGTGTGGCTCATTTCCCTGGACAGGCAGAATAGGCCATAACTTCCCCTCCGTTAGAGCACTAATGCTGTAATTTAGAACTTCTGTCAAGATGAAAGATCTTTCCAGGGAGTTGCAGCAGGCCCATGGCAACACTTTGGCACAGGGCTGGATAATGAAGTTTTCATTATTAAATAAAGATATTTTAGGAATGTCATAACCCATAAATCCGTTCTTCTACAACGCATCAGCACAATATTCTGTTTATTTCTCAGCCACTTGATTCCATCCCTCCTGGAGCTGCCCCATTCCCTATTTTTTTGGCTACCTTGCCAGCACTCTGAAATTGCTAGAGAGATAAATTCCAACCTCTCTCCCCATGGTGCTGGTGTGGCACACATTGGATGCAGAGGCTGGAGTGTGAGGAGAAGGGCACGGGCTCTCACTCTGAGCCCTGCAGTTTGGGGTAACCTGGAAGAAATGCTGGTGTGGATCATCAAGCTCAGGAGCATCACAGGTTATGGAAAGAGGGTGTTTTTCAGGAGGACCTTTAGTCCAGCTCAGAAGTGCCACACCGGCTTTTAGGCAAAGGCAACAAGTTGAAAGCCAAGGCAGCTTTGCAATAAAAAGCTTTCCCAGCACTTAAGGCTCATTGAGATGAGTCAATAGATATCAGCAGGGAGCTTGTTGCCTTCGGAAGACACGAGAAAGAAACTTACGAATTGCTCACCTACCAGAAACTTCTGTTTGTTTTCAGGGTTTAAAAACAAACAGCACTTGAATTGATGGGAAAACATTTTCCCTTTCCAGTGTTAAGCAAACAGGAAAGTTCTGAGTGACAGCACGAATGGGGCTTGTAATGGCTTGCTAAGATTCTACTAATTAAAAAAATAATCTCATTTGAAGATAGTTAATGGATTCTGCATTTCTACAAAGTATTAGGAAGGCAACATTATCTGAACTTGGGGCCCGTGCTGATTACTGTGCAATTAGTTGTGATTCAATTCACTGAAGAAAAATGCACAAAGGAATAACCGCTGGCAAGAAAATAAATGTTCTGGAATTGTCCTACCAACCAGTTTGATATTGATATTAGAATTTTGATGCTACCACAGGGTTTTAATTGTAGTCCTGATTTCACATCCCTGGGCTCAGTTCGCCCTTTTCTCCCTTTCCTTGAGACCAGCTCAGTGAATCCCTCCAAATGAGGGTGTTTTTCCCCCTCAAACTAAATGCCAGCTCAGAAGCATGACCTGCAGCACGGGGGTAAAGCGTTTGGCATTTGGAGCTGCTGCAGTGTGATGATGGAGCACCCTTTGCCAAATCCAGCTGTTGCCTCCAGCAGCAGCAACAAAGGATTCTGGATTGTGGATCCGAGAGCAAACGTGTCCTCTGCTCTGCCAGGGACACTCAGGGTGGGTCCGAGGCAGCAGAGATGGCCCAATTTCCCCTTGCAGCTCGCAAGTAGCCAAGGATGCCCTGCTGGTTGCCAAAATGAAACCCCATCATCACGCTGGCACTTCAGAGCTTAGAGCAATCAGTGTGAAAATCGTGGTTTTCCACTTAGGAGAACAGGTAAATCTCGGTGCCCGTTTTTGGGGACAGATGTGCCGGATAGGACAACAATTAGATGCAACCAAAAGGAACAAGGAGTTTCCCTCCTTGCCTTTTGTTGGTGTGAGAGGGACAATTCTTGGGGAGATTTTAAGCGGTTTTTAACCTCAGCACAGATCAAGTTGTTAGTTTGCACCAATGGCTTTCAGTGGCAGTGCTGAGACCTATCGAGCTCCCAGGAGGGAATCTAGGAAAATATCCTGGAATTTCAGGGTGGTGTTCCCACGATAGAGCTCAAGAACAGCTCGAGGCGAATCCAGGACCAAAGGAAAGGCAGCAGGGAGATAAGAATCAGCGTTCAGATCTTCCTCTAAATAAACAAATAAATAAATAGGAATGGAAAAGGAACAAAGCTTGGGGAAATTCCAGCTCCGTGGCCACTAGGTGTCTGTCTCGACTCAAAATCATGACCTGGCCCAAGGGAGCCAGGGGAAGCTTTCAGGTCCCCAGATTTGGGCAGATCAAAGCGCTTCCCATCCTCCCTGGTCTTTATCCTGCCGACAGGGCTCTGAGTCCTGGTCTCTCCTTATCAGCAGCATCTCCAGGGGTAAAGTTCAAGCTGCCCTTGTTGGCCACCCCCGGGAATGGGATGTGCTTCTCCCCGGGCTCCTCGGGCTGGGTGGCTGGCACCGCAGCCCTGTGCTGCTCTTGGAAGCTCTGCTATTTATGGAAATCAAGGTCTTTCATTTCGCTTAATTAAAGCACCCAGGGGCTCGTGGTTTCCAGGAGATTAAAGGGTGCTTTTAGAAGGCAGAGAAGGGCCAAAGCCGGAAGCTTAAATTTGAACCAACTATTTAGTGGGAAGGGATGACAGGAGATTCAAATGCAGGCTGAGATTCAGCACTATCCCAGCTAAATTCTGAAGTTTGACTCCTGCCGAGATGTTTAAACAGGACAAAATAACACAAGAGACACATTCTGGGGTTTATTTCTATTTCCACTACTGTCCTAAAGCAAATTATTCCTGAAAAAAAGCACATATAAATGACAAGGCAAACCACGTTCCACTTTTCTGGTTTATCCAGTTGCTGGCTAATTCAAACATTCACCTGAAATACACGTTTTTCTTTTCAGAGAAAAAATGGTGTGACAAATTTCTCTTGACACCCCAGAAGTACTACTGGTAGCAGGAAAAACATATCAAAAATGAACAGACCAATTCCACTCCTCTAGTCCTAGATTAACTCACAGAAGAGCCACTTGTGCAGAGGATATTTGGGATTCAGCAGAGGACACGCTGCAAGTTTTGCAGGTGAGACCATCCATCAGAACCTCGGCACATCCAGATTCCATTTCCTACCATTATCTAGGGCAGCATCAGGAATCTATTCTGAGCTCATTCTCAGCATGGCAAACCCAAACCCAACATCAGCCCTGCAGGAGACAATGGACTTCTGCCAGTGCCAGTGCGGTGAGCTCAGCTTTCAGCCCTGGGCCCTTCTGCCTCAGGAGTGACTATCTCAGCCAAGCACCTAAAGCCATTTTGAAATGGCTTTAAAATGGCACAAAGCAGCTAGGTGGATGATCACCTCTTTGTGTTTTTTTCAGGCAGCACCACAAATATCTAAATCTGATACAAGCACAGGGTGGAGTGAAGAGCCCATTGCTATTTAATTCACTTTATGGCTCCAGAGGGTGCACCCTCGTGACCTGTCCATGTGCACTGGCTGCTTTTTGTGCCTCCGAGTTGCACAGAAAACCACATTTGTCATTTTGACATTTTCAATGTCTATCTGATCACACTGATGTCACTCCAAGTCTGTTCCACTACCGGCAGCAGATTATACATAAAATAAAATCTATATAAACCTACCGAAGTTGCCTGAAGTTTTTGTAACTTCACGTGGCATTTTCAAAGGGAGCAAAAGTGCTCTTGGCAGAAGCACCGTGAGAAATCACCCCCTCTGATGTAGCTCAGCAGCAGAGACAACACCAGGAGACACTCACTTTTCCACTCTCTCTTTCTTATCAGCCACGAACTGACTTTCCCCAGGGTCCCCCTGGAAAATGCCACATGAAAATATTCCGTGGTTCCAGCTGGCCAGGTGGGTATTGGAGCAGAGAAATGAATCTGCTGAGCTAATGGAGCTTAGGCCAGAACTGTGTAAATACTGCAGAGAAGAATTTGCAAACATTTGTTCAAATGAAAGCTTGGAATTAGTTTCAATGGCACCCACGAGTCGCAACGTCTCTCCTCTCCTGGAGCACTTGCACAAACGAACTGTTGTCTAAAAGAATATTCAGACAAAGCATCATAAAAACACAGGCAAATACATGCCCAAATCTGAGCAGTTTCGCAAATAGTTCCTCCCATGACTAATGACACCAATGGCTTTTCATGCTGTTTGTGAACTTGGGAGTCATCTGCCTACGAGTCCAGAATGGACCACGTGGAAAATAAGGCAGCCTAGTAAAAGCAGTGTACTTGGAGAGAGGTGTTCTGGTAGGGTTTATTAGTATTTCCACCAACATTCAATCCTACAGCTTTCAACCGATTAGAAATTCCCTTTAATATCTCTGGAAACTATTCCTCCTATCGCCCAGTTTATCTCAAAGCCTCTCAAGTGCTCTCTGCAGGAATCTCTATATCCCAAGGCTGTTGCAAACATCTGTCTTCCCAGCACCTGTCAGGAATTTCCTAATATCACAGCTCCAACAATGCCAATATTCCTCTAAGAGCCGAACCTGAGCGCTGCATGGACCAAAAGGCTGCAAAAGCCAAGCAGGGCGGCTGTCACCCTGTAATAGACACCGTGTGGGGACAACACGGGGCTTTGGGGGAACAAGAGGAGGTGAAAAGTGGGAGTCAGGGAGTGAGCAGAGCACTGATGAGGAGCCAGCAGTGAGATCCATGGGTGGGGAGTCCGGGGGCCCCCCAGATCGCTGAGGTCGGAGGTGGGAAGAAGAGGCACTGGAGAAGAGTTTCTGCAGGGTTCTGGCAATTGCCCACCCCAAATCAAGCTCCTACTAGCTCAGTTGAGCTCACCAAACCTGACACTTTGCCAAAAGTCTTTGACAAGCTGGATCTTGAAGGCTAAGAAAACAACGCCCTGACAACTTTTGTATTTGCATAAACATTATTTAATCAGTTCTGTGCCATCTCATTTCTACAGTAGGCTGTGCCCAGACAATTTCCAAAAATGAGTTTAAATGCATGTAATTCTGGTGGGAATGGTTTTCCTTGTGACAGCTCCTGAAGGCAAAGGGTGCTAGAGGAGAGGCCAAGCAGGGGCAAGGGGCACGCACGTCCTTCTGCGGTGCTGCCAATTCGGACACGATGCACCCACATGCAAGTTCAGCCTACACAGTCCTAGGAATTTAGTTCAGCAAAGAGGATGGTGGATCCTCTTACAGCACCTTCTATTCCAGAACTGAGACTAATAACTCATTTCTAAGACATTAAAATGACGTATTGTGAGTTGCACTGATCATCGTTTCTGATCTAGCAAATAGTCCCCGTGTTTTCTCCAGGGCTTTTGCTGATGGTGCTTCCAGAACTTTCAGGCACATTCGACCTATGGCACTTCTTTCCTTGAAAGAACAGACCTTCCTGGATTCCTTTGCCTTGGGAGCTGGAATGGGAAAGCTTGCTCGGAGGAACTCAAAGCCTTTGAAGATAATTCATACATTGGTCAACAACTGTAATAACGGAGCTAAAATTACAATGTGCTCCAAGCACTAAACATTAAAGACTTTGCATTTTATAAAACTAATAAATCAAACATGGTAAGTGCTCAACTTCTGGCTGAAAATAGAGAAGAGGTGCAGCTTCACTCCCCCGAATCACGGCGAGGTTATGCACCTGAAATAACTCTGCCTCCAGAACTCATTGAATCAGCAGCAGATTTTGCAATGTCTGGTCAGGCTGTTTGACGTTCAAAGCCTCACACAGAACAGTTGATGATGAGAAGCTGATCAAGAGTGGCCTCTTCTCCTTTCTTTCTCTCTCTTTTCTGGCTCTGAGGGAGTTATTTTGTAGATACAGACAGGAGCAGCTTCTGAGGCCGTGCACTGGTGCTGATATATTTTGAAAAGCAAACCACGTACGTGTTCTCAAATACAAAATAAGAGGTTTTTCCTGACTTCAGCTACGTTAGCAAATGTGTCTGCAAAGATTCTCATCAGCTTAGAGATAAAAGCAAGGCCTTTAAGGACAGGGAGGTGATGCTCCCATTTTCATGGTGTATCTGGTCTGTTCTCATGAGAATGCATGAGCTGCCTTCCCCCAGCACCCTGAAAGAGTCCTGCAAAAGCAGCACAAAAGCTAGGGCTGGTTTCTTTGCAAATAGGAATAATATCGTTTATATTTTATATATAATATTATCTATTTTTTCCTTTGCAATAGTAATAATATTCTACATATCAAATTAAGGAAGGTGTGGTCTGTCTCCCTGAACAAAGAATGAGCCCTTTCTCTCAGGTCAGCACAGTTGCTGATTTGGGTCCAGCAGAACCAGAGAGTTTTGATGGTTTGTGTGACTTCTCAGAAAGTCATAAAGAACACCACGTGGCTCCTTAGGTTGTCATCTTGGACCTATTCTATTTTTCACTCCCTTGAAGGGAAATCACCCCCACATTCCACAGCAGCACAAGGGGGGTGATCTGTGCAGTTCAGCTCAGCTATTTGAAGCAGCCCAAGTTCCTCAGCTCCACTGCAGTAGAGAAATGCCTCCAGAGAGCTCTCCTGACCTGGCTGCACCAACCACCCTCCCGAGGTGCTGCATTCACTCGGTGGAAAGCAGAAGTTGGAAACAAAGGGAATGGGGAATGGAAATTTACTTCCATTTACCTGCGACCGGGTTTTATGTGGAAAATGCACCCCACCCTGTGTATCTGAGGATCAGCAGGAGCAAACTCCCAGCGCTGTTGCTCAAGGGGAGATCTCCACTGTCAGGTTGATTTGTGATGCGTTTGAGTTGACAGAGCGCCTGGGGCAAGGGAGGAGGTGGGTTTGCAAAGGAAGGAAGGAAGGAGATTAAACCTCCATCAAAATGTGTGGTTACCTATGGTAGGGAAGGGGAGAGGCGCTGGGGGAGGGTGGAAAGGCAAAAAGCACTGAGAAAAACTGCTTTACCAAATAGGGAAATGTGAAAGGGCTGGGATTTTACACAGGATCTCTGGCTTTCCACCTTCTCCTCGTATTAGGGCTCTGCGAGGGGGCAAAGACTCCCCTCCAAATCAGAGTCAAGCACCTTGAGAAAAGTTCTCACAAGAGCAGGGTCAGGAAGCACCAGACATCTGGATTTGAACCAGCAGACAAGGCAGAAAAACGGGTATGTCCTAATTTTGGGATACGCTGAGAACGTGCAGCTCCATTAGAAGTTGCTGGGAACTCAACCTGCTCAGGACACCTGAAAAGAAGATTCCAAGGGATTCTAACGCTGTGCTCACACTCAGAGGAAGGTCCACACTGTGTGTGTTGGAGACACACAGATATCTGCTGTTCTGGGGGGAAAAATATGTGTGAAAAACCTCTGTGTGGCTCTTTCTGGTTGAAGGAGCATCTAAAAATAAAACCTTGAATGACACTGAAGTGACAAGAATAAAACGTTTGTGGGTTTTTTTTACTGTTGTGCCTGCAGAAAAGTGCAGGAGTGTGATCTCAGAGCAGAAGAATTAGAGCTCCTCCTTCAAGGCCACATGAGTATCCCTAAATTTGGCTTCTCAGGTACTTGATCTGTGATTGAACCAACCAGAAAAGGAAACTTCAGGGTTTGCATCAGGTGGTTAAAATGCAACCACCACAGAGCTCTGCTCTCCCTCTTCCATACCAGCCTTTTTTCAGAGCATCACTGACAATGGCACGGGAGGAATGAGGACCCTGAAAAGGATTGTGGAGCATCTTTTGCTGTTGGTGGGATGTCCCTCTCTCCCACTGGGAGCAGATTTCCACTGGGGATTTGATCTCCAGGGTTCCTGTGGGTACAACCATCACTTCCCTGGGTACATTGCTACATCCACGATGTTGAAACACAGTTCTCTGGTTTGTTCCCTGTGAGTGGCACTTCCACCCCCTCCCCACAGCCCCAGGAACATATGCAGGGCACAGCACAGACAGCACAGCAGATTGTGAGCAATTCAGGAGGCAGGATTCTGAACCCTGGAGCCAAACAAAAAGGACCTATCACATGGATGGGGAAAATCTGGGAACCTTATGGATGCACCTCACACCTTCCCTCAATGCAGCTGCCAGGGGAATTCACACCTAAGGCATTACCAAGGACCAATAAATAGCCCGGAGGAAACAGCCCTCCCTTAAGCAATGAAATCAATAAATTAAAGTCCCAATTTCAAACTAGGAACGTTTCAAAAACCCTCTTTCTCCTCCCGGCTTCACAAGCTGGGGGAGAGGATTAAGATCTGCTCTTTCCATTCTGGCTCCATCCTAATGATGTGCCCAAGAGTGAATATTATTCCTCGGGGGAGTCTGGATTACAGATTCCTCTTGGATTTTGTTATGGACTCACTGGAAAGAGAGCAAGGAGAGGGATTGAAACTGTCTAATAGAAACAGAGATATAATGCTTGGAATATCCTGCTTCAGTAACTGGGCTTAGCACAGCTAAAACAGGGTCATCCTGGAAGGAAAACATAAACCACGGGATTAAATCACAACAGAGCAATCACTGACAAGCTGCAATTACCTATTTTGCTTTTATTTCCACTCTTGTTTTATCCCCATTATTTCCACTGTATTTCTATGTAATGATTCATATAGAAAAGCACAAAAATATATTACCCAACCAGTGCTTTTTTTCATCATCATTAATTACTTCCAATTCTCATGCAATAATTCAGTTATATCAGAGTTGAGTTCTTGTTGAAAACACACAGTCTGTGCTAGGCAGAGGTTTTAGTGCTTCAACATATTTCTTTTATGTGCCTGTCCACTGATGCCCCTTAATTCCCTATTAGATTATCCCCATAAATCATTTATTTTTTGGTCATCCAATAATTTGCTTTCAAGATAATAGTTTGTATTTTTGTTTGAATACAAAATGTGAGACTTTGTAACAGCAACATCTATTCCAGCAGCTAAACAACCCCAAACAGAGACATAACAGACATTCCTACGCTCTCAATCTGCTTTACCTCCTTTCCTCAACAAGTTATTATTAGTAATTAATGTTCTATAGATGCAAATTGTCAAATCTGTTGACATCTCTTGCTATCAACAGCCAGATCAACTTGTCCAAGATCTTATTGGCATTTTACAGCTCTGCAGTTGGTATTATCTTTACTGATCTTAAATCCATTTTCTTTCTTGCTTCCTCCACTGTTTCAAGCACCTTTTCTGCTCTCTAACAGGACCAAAAAGTTGCTACAGACTATTTAAACTTCATCCTGATGCTTTCAAAATCTTTGCTCCCTTTTTTTCCTTTCCATTGGATGGAAAGAGAGGCAGAGATGGGGTGTGTAAATCCTCTACAGCATTAAACAGCAAACTAATCATTTTACTGGAATTCCAAATTCTTGTACAGACAAGAGATATATTGAGAAATACATAGATTTTTTTTCTTTAAAAGTCTATAAAATAATACATATTTTTTCTGAGGATATTTTCAAATTCCATTTAGCAGTTGAGAAACAGAAAACTCTCTGAGAAAAAAATAAAATACTGCTTTTCCTAGAAGTCATACCAACACTTTCTTCCCACACCCTTTGGGCAAAGGAGAAACATCAGAGACAAAACTGAATGACCCAAAAATGGGATTTTATAGCTCAAGGTAAGAAGGAAGCCCTGAGATGCCCAACACAACTCCAAGGAACCACTCAGCTCAGATGTGGTGCCACCAGGCTCTAATGATCCCACACTGAAGGAATTGCCTCTCAAACCCACGAGGATCAATAGGAAAACCTTTCTGCTAAAAGTTCCATTGATACCTTAAGACCCCAAACACAGCAAGTGTTGTTTTCTGCCTCAAGCACCCAACTATTTTCTTTTTTAATTGCCCAGTGAATTAAAACTTTTGAAACTACTTAATTACTGGATTTATACTTCATGAAAGGATCGTTTGTAATTATAGGCTGCTTGGGGAAGGGGGTTTCTCTTTTAATTCTAATTGCAAATAATTGACTGTAAAACATTTTCCAGCATTACACTCAGAACAAAGATGTCTCCTTTGAAGTCAATATTTGGTTTATACCTTTCTGCAAAGGGGATGCACAAGAAAATACATCTTGCTCCCAGCAATATTCACTTCTTATTACAGTGCAGCACTTGATCAGAGAGCTGGACCTTCCTGTGCAAATAGCCCACTGAAATAAAATGGATATTCCCTGCTCAGAGAGATCTGCAGGCTTTTCCAGGGTGATTCAGTTACAGGTATCGAGCAGAGGAAGAAACAAAGGGGAAATGAGAGGTGCTGCATCAATCCTGATCTAGACACAAAGTGCCATTTCTAGTCCCCTTCCCTGTTTTTAAATGACCTGTCACCACCACCAATTACTTTTAAGAAGGGGTGTGGAAGGAGACAGTCCATCACTTGGGTTTTAGTTCCTGTGGCACAACACACTTAGGCTGGTCACCTGGAATAATGACACTTTATCATGATATTATCTTCATTATTATATTACAGGGAGAAGACTTTTCTGGGGGGGTAAGAACTTCCCCCTTGAATTTCCCACAAGGACAGAAGAACCTGAGGAAGCCACGGAAGGTTTTAGAAATATCAACACTTTGGAAACCTTGACATGAAGTACAGAGGTTTAAAAGTGACTCTGATCTGGTAATCTCTCTGAAATTTCCACTCAGAGGAAGGCACGAGGAACTCTGGAGGCTGCACAGAGAGGTGAATTCTGGGTTTATTTAGAAAAGCAAGAGGATGACTAAAGAAAGTACTTAAAGAAAGGAATGCCATTGTCTATGCTGGGAAAAAAGAAGTAAGGGTTTTGTTCTGGTAGAGAGTTTATATATCTTCATTTTCTACCAGTAAAAGCATAAAGTTATTTAAAGGCATTGGATCATTCTAGTCAATAAAATAATAGAATTATTCAAGAGGACTAGAAAGATTTGGGTCTAGGCTTGCAACTTCTCATTATTTTCTCCATGGCCTTGAGGGTGTGATTCATCTGTCTAAAGGTCTGGATCTAAACTAGTCACCTCAGGCTCTTCTGAGAGATAAGAGCAAGAAATCAGCACTTGCAAGGTGTGATTCATCTCTTCCCAAGGCAGACATCTCATCTGGTCCCACAAAGGGCCCTTGGGAAGCACCTCTATCTGGGCTGAGGATAAGCAGAGCCTGGATGACCCAGCCCTGCAGAGACCTCAGTGAAGGGCTGCAATTCCACATGTGTTGGGGAGTCACACTTATCCTGCCTTAATGTCTGGGTTTGGATGAGGAAATGTATATGTGCCTGTGGTAAGTACAGAGAGAACCTAAAAAAACACCCCCATACCTGTTAATTTACTTATCAAAAAGAAAATCAGCCTTTTTCCATCTTCCCTCTTTTATTGTGCTCCTTGAAGTCTCTGGAACATGAAGTTTTAGCCCAACTATTGAATAAAATATCTTTCCTGTTCTTGCTTGCTTAAATTTCAGTAGTCAGTCATCATCCTTCTACTTTATTAGCACTGTGATAAAAAAGGATGTTAAGGTTTTCTGGATCTGATTCCCTCTGTATTCCAGATTAATGTATCCTAGATTAAGTTTGACAGAAGGAATATTAGTTCGATTGTTCCTGGAATATCTCATCTGTAAAATACGAGGAGAAATCAATTCAATAGAATACCTAGGGGAAGAGAACAGGAGAAAACGACTCTCCCTTGGAAAAGAAGCTTTTGCCACGATGAGGAAACGAGAAAAAACACAAATATGGGGTTGTTTTGACAATATGCCTTTGCCTGTAGGAGTGCCCATCCCAGGAAGCCTGATAGTTACGATAGAGGCAAATGGCTGGAGGAAAGCAGCAGGGGGGGGAAAAAACCACTAAAAAAAAATACAGCAGAGAGAAAAGAAGGCCAGCAAGAAATAATAATAATAATAATAATGAGAAAAATGTCACATTAAACTCTGAGAGCAGCATCAGCAGCTGCCTACACCCCGAGGGGGAAGGAAAGCAGACGGCGGCCAGGGCGACGTGCCGCGTCTTGTGAGAATTCCTGTGGCCAAGGCAAGTCCCTGCAGCCCCCGGAACATTCCAGCACCCCCTGCACGGCCCTTCCAGCTCTGCTGCTCCTCACAGAGACACAGAACCCGGCTGTGCTCCTGCCATGGCCCCAGCACGGCACGGTGAGCTGGGGCTCCTCAAAAATCCAGGAGCAGCACTGCAGCATTTTTGGGTTTCTGCAGAGGAGAGACCAGAGAGTGGCACGATGGCAAGGGGGGGACAGTGGGGACAGTGCCCTGGCCCCTCAAGGGACCTCATATCCATCACTGGTCACACTGAGTTTGGATGTCCATTGGTAGGAGAAGGATTCCATGTGCAATGCTCTGCTCAAAGTTCCACCTCTGCACACAGGTAAGGAAGTAGAGACAGCCTGTCAATGCTCATGGAGCACGACAATTAAAGACACAACAAACCTTTATTTCCTACCCCATGGTTTCACAGCACTGTCAATGCTCATGGAGCATGACCAGGAAAGGACACAACAAGCCTT